>CM056506.1:12202793-12679702 GCA_029783415.1 Anisodus acutangulus | reverse complement strand
CTACCCTCAGCATTCGGCAAGCCCTATACTTGTCGTTGAGACAATAACGCAAACTCAATGGGTGCAAAAAAGGCACAAAAAAACCATACACATGATACATTGAGCAAAATGGGCAGCAACAACATAAAAATGATACCTGCCTGCTTCTTGTAGAAAGAGGGATCAATATCTCCAACAAACAATGATTCTTCAGGTGGTTTCCCTTTATCTCTTTCACGAGAAACTCTTGTCATAAACCACCATATAAAAATAACAATTCCCACAGCTTCAACTGCAAGAACCGATACCCCACCAAGAACAAACACTGTTAACATCCTTAATCTTTCTCCCCCCAACAAGAACAAGAAATTTATCACAAATCTCCAATTCTATAGGTGGGCGCTGAAGGTTTGATTTGATTAGAAGCAACCATTTAACAAATTTGGCGGAAGTTACGGATAATTTTATTGTTTTCTTGAAATTGAAATAGAAAATTACTAGTGTACTGTACTTTAAGATCGATCCGTCAACCTTGGACTTGCACGAGAAACGAAGTTGTGGTATTGGATGTCTAATATACTAAAATGAAAAACAATCATCGTAATTTGAAAGTACATTATGTTATGTTTCCAAATAGAAAACAGTCAGCATTTCAACGCTGACTTGCTAGAAACTGCCATCTGGCTGTGGGAAAATAATTGCTGTTTTGGTCCCCAAATCATCTTATTCATTTTGATTTCGCCTCTATGGTTTCAATTTTGCTTATTTAGTTCTCAGTTTTTTTTTTGAAATACTGTTGTATACAAAATTATGCCATTTTTTGAAGAATAAGATTTGTTTTAACTTTTTGATATCAATATTTTGTGGTATTTTCATTTTCAATTCAATCGTTTAGTAACTACGTTATATTTTCTTTTGCAACAATGTAAACAAATAATTTAAATTTCATCTCGATTATTTATTTTTGCTTGTTCAAAATTAGCAAAATTAAATCATTTTTCAGCGTAAGTGATTATTCACAAAATACAATTTACTTCAGATAATTCAAAGAAAACAACACTGCAAACGGTCATTAGTGTTCACTTAGATATAGTTATGCATGGACTATAATATATAAATTATTTATTCGATGATTAATAATGAAGAAATTATTTTGCCGTTAATGATGTAATTGTTACACATGAATACTTTGGAAGGGTACTAGGACTTGCCTGTTTCTTTCTGCTTGGACTTTACAAATTAAGGAAGAAGGATTGAAAGTGGAGAAAATCAATTGAAAGGATATATTGAATTTGTCTTAGAATTCTTATCTTCCTCCAAGTGAACTCTCAACACGACAGAGAAAATTGCAACCTAGTTCTGGTTTTGGCGTAATAAACCATACATAATAAATGCAATAATAAGGATAAAACTAGAACCTAATATTAAGTTAATGTGGGGGACCAAAATAGAGATGTACTCATTGGATGGTACTTACCATGGTTTGCACTTTGCACCAATCTGTAAGTTTGAGCCTGGCCCAATACAGTATCTGACTATTGCCTTGGCCCAACCTAATGACAAACAGACAAAGCCCATTGTTTTTGCTAACTACTTCAGGTGATTTGTGCCGTTGTGCGAAGGGCAATCCGTACGAATGCCCCTATATCGGGGTCATCTTTAATTTTTGTTCCTCAAATTGCTGGTCTATAATTTTTTTTCCTTCGGCACTTTAAGTAATAAAAAAGTGGCTGAAAATCCCTGTCATCGAAAAACAAAAAAAAAAGAATTTGACTTATCCTTATCTATGACCTAATTTCGCAAAAACTTTGTCTTATTTGGCATAAGTTCTGTAGGAATTAAGTTATCAGGCATAACTTTATTTGTACAGAATTTATGCGGGACAAGACAGAACTTATGTTGGACAAGGCAAAGTTTCTTTAAACGTTAGTTACTACACAACTTATGTCAGATAACATCAT
This sequence comes from Anisodus acutangulus, assembly GCA_029783415.1. NCBI lineage: Eukaryota > Viridiplantae > Streptophyta > Magnoliopsida > Solanales > Solanaceae > Anisodus > Anisodus acutangulus. The sequence continues at coordinate 12,677,762 of CM056506.1, read as the reverse complement.
TTCTACATAACTTATTGCGGATATGAAACTTTGCCTTGCTTTTCTTTTCCAATTCTACTGGGGATCAAAACCCAGAATATCTGGTTTCTCAGATCTGTGAATAAAGGTAATTTGGCCCATAAATTTTAGTTAAATGAAAAGCAGGGACAAAAAGTAAAGACGAGGGACAAAAATTAAAGACCAATCTTTATGAAGGAAAATCCACGCAAAAAAAAGGTGCGCAAAAGGAATAATTTGCTGTTAGTATTTAATTTTATCCTGGCTTCTGACATTTGTGTGAAACTGCCCATTTTAAGTTTAATGAATAAATTCAGGAGTAAGACATCCTTAGGTTGAGTGACCGAGATGATAAAAAGACACTGGCAAACAGAATCAAAATTGGTGAATTGTGATGCAATTTATGATAGTCGATAGACCAGTATGAGTTCATGTTATATTCGACATAACTATCATGTTAGATTACACTCAAATTATGCAGATCGTCATGATTTTAGAGGTACAACTAACAAAGGGGGGAAATACATTTCAGAACTGTTGTATATAAATCATGACAGACTGATATGACTTTATGTTATACTCAACCAATATGTCATATTGAAAATACAATATATGAAGAAAAAAAAAAGATTGAAAATAGTATTTTGAAAGTTGAAGTTATGGTTGAACACATTTAACTTGAAAAAAATAAAAGTTTTGTGAATGAAATTCACTTTAAAAAAACCATGTCCAAACGGGCCATGAGTATCACTTTAGCCTTTATCGAATAATAAGAATTATTGGATTAAACTGCCCTTATCTATTTTCTGATATTTCAATGGAGTATTTATTAGAATAGTAAGGATAAAATTGGATAAAAAGATAAGTAATTCTGTTTTGGTTACTTTTAAAAACGATAAGTATCTTGGAATAATTAATTCTAATAAAATTGACAAGTAACTAGGACCGGATGGAGTAATTGGATAGGAGGATTGGCAAATTGACATACATGTTTTACATGCACATGGCTCCATCTCATCTATATTCTACCAATCACGAAGAACAGATATTTATTATAGCCAAGCTTAAGAAAATTCACAGCATATTATAGTTGCCATTATTGGTTCATAAGACGCCAGCATGTACTCATCAATTTTTATCTCATTTTAACAACTAACTTAATACGTGATTTTTTGTTTTATCCACAAGGATGTAAAAGACTTACTTACTAGTTGCAGTTAGTTTTAAGTAATCTTAGGAAATTATTTTGATACCGTCAGTATATAAAACTTAACTCAAGGTAAATATTCAGATGTATAGAAAGGGGGTCCGTTACTTCAAAGTAGGGTGGCCAGTGGACCGGGCTCGGGATTGTCGGGCCGGGTTTGGCGGGATCGGGGAGGGAAGGGGCGGGATCGGGTCAGGCGGGATTTGCCGAAGTCCCGCCCCGATCCTGTCAGAATCGGGATCGGGATCCCGATTTTTTTTTTGTACTTAATTTAAAAAATAACACATATATAAAAAACTCAATAATTAAATAAGACAAGATAATGTAATAAAAACATCTCAAAACTGTTTTTGTGTCTCTTATATTATTTAATAGACATACGATTTTTTTTGTTTAAGTGTAAATATAATAACTTATGGGTTAAAAATAAATATTAAGAGGGTAGGGGGGGTTGGAGGAGGCCAAAATGGTCGTTGCACAACGACCAAAATGTAAAATGATCGTTGGTACAACGGTTATTTTTGCAAAAGGGAGGTTTCGGGCGGGACCGGGGTCAGGTCGAGACTGGCGGGACCGGGGTCAGGTCGAGACTGGCGGGCCCGGGGCGGGGCGGGACGAGACCATGTCCCGTCCCTGTTCGAGTCCTGATACCGCGAATATTATTTTTTTAATAGTCGGGGCGGGACCGTGCCGACCCAACCCACTGGCCAGCCTTACTTCAAAGTTCAAATTCACAAAATGTACACACAAATTTGGTTAAAAGTACTGCAGAAAAGTAAATGTAGTTACGAGAAAATGGTATGTGGGAGCACCTTCCATGTTCACTTCAAACTCCACAATAGGGGTAGCAAAATAGAGCTAAAATCATAGCTACTGGCCTTTAATTTAATGGAAGTTGTTAGGTTTATTTACTACTACTCTTTTAGTGCCCCTCCTTATCAGTTTCCTTCTAGAGTGCACACGTTGACACACATTAACTATCTAAGGCGCCCATTCAGTCAATCAGAGGCTAAGTCTAGATATGAAGCTTGCAGATTCAGTTTTTTTTTAATTTTATATTATGTTATTTAATTTTAAATTAATAATTTATGTATTTTTAATTAACTTTTTAAGACAAATATAAAATTTGATTTTTTTTACTGAATTTGGTCGAGCCCGTAACGTACACCTAGCCGACTACACCTAGCAGGGGATTTTGCCTTTTGGGCCGAACTCGTCGCACGGGACTTGCCTAGTGCGAATTACTTCTTTTGTGTGATTTGCGAGTTATTGCGTAGGAGCTATGTTTATCATGTGCGCATCCAAAAATGATAGCGGTTGTGAGTTTCTATGTCATGAAAAAAAAAAAAAACCACGAAACAAATGTTCTCTGCACATGTTATACAATGTGCTACAACGATTGCACATTAATCGTTTTGAAATTAAAAATTTACATATAATAATGTGTTCAAAAGTTCATTAATCATACGGTGCTGACAGATGAAGACTATTGTAGTTTTGAAGTATAATATTTTATAGCATGATTAGACCCATCTTGAACTTTGAACTACCCATTTGCCCTTGAATATTCGATGGATATTTCCCCAAAAAGACTATGAAGTGTCATTATTTTGGGTCGGTTTGAAATAAATGTCCACTCAACCAACACCTACAACTAGTACCCATTTAATGAGCGCACAAAACTAAGAGAAAATTGGATTGATGGGAAAATGTCATTTTTTCTTCTATTTACTTATCCTCTGGGTTTGGACTTTGGAGTCGATAGAGATATTTACTACGGTGTAAAATTTGAATTCCACCATAATTTTCACTCTTATATCTTCAACTTTTGCAATATTCATAAACCTAACCCATCCACACATTAAAAAAGGGTGGGGGTGGGGGGGAACGGATTTATGCATTTGGCCTAGTAGTGAAGAATTGCTAAAAATATTACAGGAGATTAATGTTTAAATTAAGCAACAAAAATTATATTACTTATGTTATTTTTTCTTATTTGTCTAGATTTTAATGGTCAAGATTGCCCGATATTTGTGTTGGTAGGAAATACTCCCTCTTTCACAAATTATTTATCGTTTTTCGCTTCTCGAAATTCAAGTTATGTAAACTTTGACAAATAATTTAAAATATTTTTTTATCATATTGATATGACAAGAATTACAATAAAAATAATTTTCATATTATTTTTGAATATTTAAATTACTACGTTGATTTAATTCATTTAACTTTAAATATTAGTCAAACTAACAAGTACTCCAGAATAAAATAGGCGACAAGCACACAAATTAGCCCCACCCTTCTAGGAAAAAAAAAACTTACTGTAATAATTAAGGCATCCATATTTCGTCTGCGCTTAATTGAAGTGGATGGTCGATAGTTGTTACGATCAACATGTGTAAGTTAGTGAAGAGAATTCAAGCCAACCAAAAATTCCCATATCCCCTCCTCATTTTGCATGAACCAATATGGTCAAATTCAGAACAATTTCATTTTTTTCCTCTCCACCCTTCACACATACATGATACATACAATATTCATTTCACAAATTCTTTGCCACAACACAAAGAAAAATAAATAGATCATTAGTAGTTTGTCAAGCTTTGTCCATACCTATTCTTTAAAGATCCATCGAGCCGCATTTACAACTTTTAGATGTCCAAAAGATAGACCATGCTTATGCATTGAGTATTTCAGATTCAAGAAAAGTCCAAAACTTTAGTCAAAATTTATGCCTGTCTGTTAGCTGTTGTGTTTACTTTTCATACTTCATACTCTATCTTTTAGCAGTTCTTCTGTCTTCTTACTTCATACTGAAAATCTTTATTGTAAGTCCAAAATTTAGTACTAGAAAAAACAAAGATGAGGAATTCGTCATCAGCAGCAGCATCGGCAAATGATGTGATGATGGAAATTGAAGCAAGTAAACCACAAGATCATGGTATAGTTGTAGGTGGATTAAGTCCATTGAGTGAAACATTATGGAAAGAAAAAACAAACACAGAGTTTATTGGAGATGTTTCTGCTAGGTTGGCTTGGAAGGATCTGACAGTAATGGTTACTCTTAATAGTGGAGAAACACAGAATGTTCTAGAAGGACTTACTGGTTATGCTGAACCTGGAACTTTCACTGCTTTAATGGGTCCTTCTGGTTCTGGAAAGTCTACATTTCTTGATGCCCTCTCCGGTCGACTCGTATCTAACGCTTTCCTTTCAGGCAGAGTTTTGCTCAATGGTCGTAAAGCTGACCTCTCTTTTGGTACCGCTGTAAGTACCAGTAATAACAGATCCACTCTGATTTGTTTGAGTTGATTTCTCAGATGGTCACTTAACTAAGTATTTATTATCTCAGAAAATCACCTTTTTGTTGAAAAAAGTTGGAATCAAGAAGGTAAGCGACTTTCTTAGATAATAACTATCAGTTGAGTGATCATCTGAGAAATCTAACCCCTTTTTTTTTGTAGAAAAAGTACGAGTTTAGAGTTGAAACTGACTTTTTTATTGTTACAGGCATATGTGACACAAGATGATACGTTGATCGGAACTTTGACAGTACGGGAGACAATATCGTACTCTGCTCAACTACGTCTACCTGATCGGATGCCATGGTCGGAGAAACGGACGTTGATAGAGAGCACTATTATTGAAATGGGACTTCAAGATTGTGCTGATACAGTTATTGGGAACTGGCACTTGCGTGGTATTAGTGGAGGAGAAAAGAGGAGAGTTAGTATCGCGCTTGAGATTCTTATGAGGCCTAGATTGCTCTTTCTGGATGAGCCAACTAGTGGTCTTGACAGGTACTAATATTTTCGTGCTTAGAGATCTATGAACATACTGGTTTTTCCTTTTTAGATTTAACTTATATACAGTGACAATGTAGATTAACCTGTTCTAACATGTAGGTTGACTTATTTTTTAGGTTACTAATACCACTTTATTTTTTATAGTGCTTCAGCGTTCTTCGTTACACAGACACTGCGTGGTCTGTCGAGGGATGGAAGGACTGTGATAGCCTCAATTCATCAGCCCAGCAGTGAAGTATTTGAGTTGTTTGACAGATTATATTTGCTTTCTGGAGGCAAAACAGTTTATTTTGGTCAGGCTTCTGAAGCATATGAGGCAAGATTTCTCCTCCCCCATCCTATTATTGTTGCGATTTAACTTATATACAGTAACAATGCATAGAAGTTAAACTCTTATTGTATGTATTTGCAGTTCTTTGCACAAGCTGGGTTTCCTTGTCCTGCTCTGAGAAATCCATCAGATCATTTTCTCAGGTGTATCAATTCTGATTTCGACAAAGTTAAGGCAACTCTAAAAGGGTCGATGAAGCTTCGGGTATACAAATTCTTTCCTTTGATCATCTTGTTTCCCTTCAAAAATTCCAATTCTTTGTGCGTACCATGAGGGGAACAATTGAAGTATGTGTACCATGTGCTTTTGTTTTAGGTAAAGTACAATATAATATTAGTATTGTTTTCTTCATTAGTATTGTTATAGATAAAGTATGCGTACCATGTGCAATATTAGTATTGTTTTCTTCATTTAACTTTGTATTTTCTGATTCTTATCAGTTTGAGTCCAATGAGGATCCTCTTGACAAAACGACGACAGCTGAAGCTATGCGCATCCTAGTAGACTCTTATCGTCGTTCTCAGTATAGTTACTCAGCTAACGAAAGGGTCGAAGATATGTCGAAAGTTGTAAGTTTCAATGTTTGAACTTTGAGCATATCTATGTCATCATCTAATCATGTTCTATTATCAAACAAGATTATTAATTATTCATTTTGGTGTATAACAGAAAGGAACAGTGCTAGATTCTGGAGGAAGTCAGGCTAGTTTCTTCATGCAGTCCTACACCTTAACCAAACGTTCCTTTATTAATATGTCAAGAGACTTTGGTTATTACTGGTTGAGACTTGTAATCTACTTGGTGGTCACTATCTGCATTGGAACAATATATCTTAATGTGGGAACCGGTTACAGTTCCATCCTGGTAATATCCTAATTCCTCTTGAATGAAAATGCAATTAAGTGTTTAACTTCTATACACTGACAGTATTATCAGGTCATCTAAACGATAACTAGAGACGATTTAAAAAATACACTCTTTTACACTCACGCTACCACATAGTCGAAAGATTTTAACTTGTTCCTTTGGTATAAATGAGAAAGAAATGAACCTCATTTCTGCTATATGTTCAACTGCTATGAAACAGGCAAGAGGGGCATGTGCGTCTTTCGTCTTTGGATTTGTGACGTTCTTGTCAATTGGAGGATTCCCTTCTTTCGTTGAAGATATGAAGGTTTGCACCTTGTATCATAATCTTGAAAACTCTTTCCAATTTTCTGACAACACGCTATAACAACTTGATTTTTATCCCAATTGAAAATAGGTTTTTCAAAGGGAGAGGATGAATGGACATTATGGTGTTAGTGCATTTGTCGTGAGCAATACCTTGTCAGCTATGCCATTTCTGATACTGATCACGTTCCTCTCTGGCACTGTCTGCTATTTCATGGTCCGTTTACACCCGGGCTTCACACACTATCTGTTCTTTGTGATCTGCCTCTATGCGAGTGTCACTGTTGTCGAAAGCTTGATGATGGTCATAGCTAGTATTGTCCCTAATTTCCTGATGGGTATCATTATAGGTGCTGGAATTCAGGTAATAAACTTCATCATTTCCCCTTATAGTCCAAAATTACAACCAATTTCCAAAAGTCTTAATTAACTTGTGTTCTGTTTTCATCTTTATGCTAGGGAATATTTATGCTAGTCTCTGGATACTTCAGACTCCCAAATGACATCCCGAAGCCTTTCTGGCGTTACCCTATGTCATACCTTAGTTTCCACTTCTGGGCCCTACAAGTAAGAATAATTTAACTTGTATATATCGAGAGTGTAAGCACGTCTTATTTGAATTATTAACTAAATTGTGGATGGTGCAGGGGCAATATCAAAACGATTTGATGGGGTTGGTGTTTGATAACTCAAGTTCTGATCTACCAAAGATCCCGGGTGAATTCATACTAGAGCAGATATTTCAGATCGACCTGAACAGATCAAAATGGATGGACGTGAGTGTGATCTTCGTGATGATAATCACATATAGGATTATCTTCTTTTTCGTGATCAAGATTAACGAGGATGTCACACCGTGGATCAGAGGTTACATTGCCAGAAGAAAAATGCAGCAGAAGAATGGGAATCAAAAGCAGACTATTTCTCCTTATGGTCTCACTTAGTCACCCTCTCTCAGGGGCCTATGTTGGAAACAATGGACCAAATAGCAGTAGGTAAATCAAGGCATAACAATGTTAATAAAGTCAGAGAAAAAAAATGAAGGCTTAGTATTTGTTAAAACCACTTATGATAAGTGGTTAATTGCAAGAAATTTGTATCAAATTATATACGAGATGATGGTAGTTTTTTTTTTTTGCCACTTTTAACCATTCTTCAGCTTAGTGCTTGCTATTATGAATTATCAGCTGCCAAATGTTGCTTTTTCTTTGGGTTATGCAAGAGAGATCTTTTCTTTATCTAATATGTCAAGAGATGTGATATTTTTTGTTTGTTTTGGATATTACAAAATGTGGCTGGCTGCTCCCCATTTCTACTGTCATTTGCTGTTGTTTTCAAGTTCAACATGTATATTTTTTCGTCTGATCCTAAGTTCATCTTTTATGTTTAACTTAGTATCTTGTATTTGAATTCATTAATTGAAGGTAAGTGAACAAAGTTACTTTTCTTTCTTTTATATCATTTCATTTGAAATGTCACTTTTTTTTTTACCTTTTGTATTTAAAATTAACCTTCCTTCTGTAACCAAGAAAGCCACTTCTCGATATCTCAGTACTGAATTTCCAGAAAATGCATTGAACATTCTCACTATCTTTAAAGACTGATACTTGTCTTTTGCAGCCCTGCATACCCAATTGAATCTCTCCTTCTACTTTTTTTCCTTGTAAGTGTACAATTATTGAAGAGCGATGAGAAAGCACACTAATTGCAATCTACTAACTAACATAAGTGAAGTCTCATATCAACCTATATTTTATGGAGTATTAAATATCCAAAATCACATCTTGCAAATTGAATTATCAATTATGTCTCATTAAACCAAGCGTCTCATTCCACAAGTAAACAGAACAACCACTTCAAAACACAGAGCTAGCCTATATATTTCCTTTTTTCTATTTGCTGCAATGTATTCGAAAAGGATTCTCAGAAAATGTTTACAAAATTAATTAAACAAAAGAATATAATAAGAAGGACAAATTGGTTGAATCATAATGCCTTTTGCGTTAATAATGAATACATTAAGAGAATTACTACTAAAAAATAAAAATAAAAAGAAATCAAACTAATTGATAGAATAATCATTACTATTATTAATAATAATGATTATTGTAATTAATGTAGTATCTTGTATATTTGGTAGTAAGTAAAATACTTATTTGGCAGATTATCCTTATTAGGTATATTAATTATATCTCTTATTATCATTATCTTTATTAGAAAGATTAGCCTTATCAATTAGAGGATATTGAGCCATGATTCCCTCTAATTAGGCTCAATATCCTCTAATTGGTTAGATGTACAATTGTATATTAACACACATTGTGGAATGAAGAGGGGGAGGGAGGATATTTCTTCTAACATGGTATCAACAACATAAGAAAAGATCCAAAAATATTTTTTTCCTCTTCTCATTTTTCGTCCAAATCCTCCTCTGTTGGCCGAAAATTATCATTTTTTCTAATTGTTTACTTCATTATTGTTCTTCATTTTTTCCCCATCCAACCAACAATGTTTTAATCCAAACCCCTTTACTATCCAGCTTTAGCCGTTTCAAACATAAAAACACATGTTTCCGTTACTCTTGGGAAAATGTTCACTACGCAACATGGGCAGAACTATTCAAAATATGTTGCATCTCTCACCGGGTTATTCATCACATAATCCCGCAGGAAAATAGCAATGGGAAGGAATCATTGACAGGTGATGACTTGGAATAGTTCTTGGATGGATTTACGCAACAATCTCTTTAGATTTGTTGCACACAATAATGGAACCAGATTCCACTGCAAAGGAGGCTTGGGAATGTTTGCGGGATATTTTTCAAGATAATAAAAATTCTCGCGCCATCACATTGGAACAAGAATTCTCCACCATAGATATGGCGGATTTTCCAAATGCGTCGGCATATTGTCAACGCCTGAAGGTTTTGTCAGATCAACTTAAAAATGTTGGTTCACCCGTCACCAGCAATCGATTAGTCCTACAATTGGTTGTGGGGCTTACCGATGCCTATAGTGGTGTGGGAACGCTCATTCGCCAAAGCAATCCACTACCCATTTTCTATCAAACACGTTCCATGTTAATTTTTTAAGAGGCGGGATTTGCGAAAAAGGCAGCCACAATTCCGAATTCGAGTTTTGTTGCCGCAAATAATAATTCCATGAATTTTGAACAACAAAACTGAGGACAAAAAGGACGAAATGGTAATAAAAATCGGAATGGTAATAACCGAAATAACAAACGTGGTGGAAATAAAATTCTGGCGGCGACGGTGGCTAGGGCGGCAGAACCAACTCCGGGGGACAACATGGGCAGCAAAGTGGCGGGACAAGCCACTGGGCCTGGCAGTGGCCGTGGGCTGTGCCGCCCAGTCCATTCCCAACGGGAAACTGGGCCAGACCAGCTTACAAGCCCACTGGACAGCCCAGTGGATACTACCCCAATTTCCAGAATGGGGCGGGCCATCTTCAGTTCCAGAATTCTGGGCCTCCCGGTTTTGGGCCAAGGCAAAACGCAGAAAATTCCAGAAGTAGTTCAGTGGCAAATGGGCCGCTTCCGACCCAGTGGCAGGAAGCCCACTCGGCAGTGGCCCACCCGACGGATATAGAGTCTGCAATACACACTCTCGGACTCAATCCACCCGACTCAAATTGGTATATGGACTCCGGAGCGACGTCTCACATGACGTCCTCCCAAGGTAACCTTTCGTCCTATTTTAGTTTGAGCAAAAATAATGGTATTACTGTCAGAAATGGTCATTCCATTCCAATTTAGGGTTATGGTTCTACAAAATTATCACCACCAAACCCTCCCTTACTTTAAAAAATGTCCTTCATGCTCCAAAATTAATTAAGAACTTGGTTTCTGTTCGAAAATTTACTACTGATAATTGGGTATCTGTTAAGTTTGATCCTTTTGGTTTTTCCGTTTATGACTTTCAGACGGGGAAGCAAATCATGAGATGTGATAGCACATGAGAGTTATACATAATAACATCGTCTATTCAACAGTCCAAGTTTTCTTTTAATTTTGCAGCCTTAGCATCTTCTGTTTGGCATGAACGTTTGGGACACCCGGAAGCCTCTGTTTTGGCATCCCTTAAAAAAATCGTGTACTCAAACACCATCTTTGAATGAGTGTCGTTCATGCCCCCTTGGTAAACATGTTCAATTGCCATTTAATTCTCCTACTTCATGCACAATTTTGCCATTTGACATTATTCACTGTGATATTTGGACTTCTCTTGTTTTGAGCTCCTCGGGCCACAAATATTATTTGCTTATGTTAGATGATTACTCGAATTTCTTGTGGATTTTTTCTTTGTCTAAAAAATCACAAGTGTTTTCCATATTTCTTCAATTTCGAGCCTTTATCAAAAATCAATTTGAAAGAGAAATAAAAAATATTCAATGTGATAATGGTGGGGAATTTGATAATAGGAAATTTTGGGATTTTTGCAAGTCTTATGGTTTGAACTTTCGTTTCACTTGTCCACACACATCCTCTTAAAATGGGAAGGCGGAACGAAAAATAAGTACCCTAAACAATATAATTCGTACATCCCTTACTCATGCTCAATTACCCACAAATTTTTGGCATCACACATATTGAACATACTACCTCACAAAAACTTAGCCTACCAAGCCCCACTAAAAATCCTTTACCTATGGGATCCATCCTACTCACATTTAAGGATTTTTAGGTGTCTATGTTATCCCTTGTTTCTATCCACTACCATCATCAAACTTCAACCACGGTCCACTCCTTCTATTTTTTTGGGCTACCTGTCTAACCATAGGGCTACAAATGTTATGATCTTTCTTCTAATAGAATAATCATTAGTCGTCATGTCATTTTTTTATGAAACGACTTTTCCATTTGCCTCTCTATATAGGTATGGACCCCACACCTATGAATATTTGGATGAAAATCAGTCCCCATGAATAACCAAATTTTTTTCACATCCCAAACCCAATGTGTCGGATAACCCAGCAAATTTGGGCCAATTGGGCCACACAACAGTGACCCAGCCACAAGATAGTCCAATCCAGTCACTGGGCCACTGTCACAGGCCCCAAATCCATTACCGTCCCCTAGCTCCCCAGAATCATTAAGGCCCAACAGTCACCCATTAAATTCTGGATCATTTTTTAGCCCCAATGTCCAACCAACACGGCCCAACATCGGCACCACTGTCCAAACAAACAGGCCCAATATTCTGCATGCTCCATCACTATTCAGTTTACTGCCAAATACCATGCATGATCCACCAACGTCCGCTTCACTACCTGACAGTGAAGTGGGTTGTGACCCAACACCCAGGTCCAATCCACTGTCATCAGTCCAAACTACCTCCCAACGACAAGTTACACAGAGTCAACATGGTATTGTCAAACCCAACACCAAATATAGCCTACACACCCAAGTCTCAAAATCACCATTACCCCATAACCCTGTGTCTGCACTCCATGATCCGAATTGAAAAATGGCTATGAATGATGAATATCACGCTCTCATTAATAATAGGACGTGGGAACTAGTACCTCGTCCACCTAATGCTAATATAATTCGGTCTATGTGGATTTTCAGTCCCAAAGAAAACTCTGATGGTACTTTTGAGCGGCATAAAGGTCGACTTGTAGGTGATGGCAAAACACAACGTGTTGGAGTAGATTGTGGTGAAACATTCAGCCCAGTGGTCAAGCCGGCAACTATCCAAATAGTTTTGAGTTTGGCATTGTCAAAATCATGGCCACTTCATCAGTTGGATGTTAAAAATGTTTTTCTTCATGGCCAGCTAAATGAGACAGTTTACATGCATCAACCTTTGGGCTACACGGACCCCAAGTATCCAAACCATGTGTGTCTCCTCAAGAAATCTCTATATGGCCTGAAACAAGCCCCAGAGCATGGTACAAACGGTTTGCGGATTTTGTTCCACAAATTGGTTTTACAAACAACTATTCAGATCATTTTCTTTTTATTTATCGTCAGGATATTAATATTGCGTATTTTTTTTATATGTGGATGACATTATATTGACTGTCTCATCAGATACTCTCCGAAAGTCCATCATGTCACATCTTAGCTCTGAATTTGCAATGAAGGACCTTGGACCTCTACACTATTTTTAGGCATTACAGTAACACGTCATACAAATGGTTTATTCCTATCACAAAAGAAGTACGCAACAGAGATTGTCGAACGTGCAGGCATGTCCTCTTGTAAACCGTCCGCAACTCTAGTGGATACTAAATCAAAATTAAGTGCCACTATAAGAAAATCATTTTCTGATATGAAACTTCATCGCAGCCTGGCAGGGGCGTTGCAATATTTGACCTTCACCAGGACAAATATTTCCTATATTATACAACATGTGTGCTTATTCATGCATAATCCGATAGATGTTCATATGCATGCCCTGAATCGTATTGTGTTGTATATACAAGGCACTCTGGAATATGGTTTGCACTTATATCCTTCATCAGCATCCACTCTCGTCTCCTACACTGACGCTAAATGAGGAGGTTGTCCAGATACCAGACGTTCTACTTCGGGCTATGGTATATTTCTTGGGGATAACTTAGTGTCTTGGTCTTCAAAAAGACAAGCTACCTTATCCAGATCTAGTGCAGAAGCAAAATACAGGGGTGTGGCAAATGTTGTATCTGAATCATGTTAGCTTGGGATGAAAGCTCTAGACGAAGACATCATGCTATTCCGGACCCCGCTCTCGATCTCCAAATAAAGAATCCCAAAGCTTCGCAATCTTTTACTGGAGCTTCACTGTCCTATTTCGAAAGCCACATTGGTATATTGCGATAACGTTAGTGCTATCTACCTCTCTGAAAATTCGGTCAATCATCAACATACAAAACATATAGAGCTGGATATCCATTTTGTCCGTGAAAAAGTTTCCCGCGGACAAGTGCGAGTACTACATGTCCTGTCACGCCATCAAATAGCTGATATTTTTACTAAAGGACTTCCGCTGATATTATTTGAAGATTTTTGGGACAGTCTCAACATCCGCTTGCCTCCCGCTTCGACTATGGGGGAGTGATAGAATAGTCATTATTATTATTATTAATGATTATTGTAATTAATGTAGCATCTTGTATATTTGGTAGTAAGTAAAATACTTATTTGGTAGATTATCCTTATTAGGTAGATTAGTCATATCTCTTATTATAATTCTCTTTATTAGGAAGATTAAACTTATCAATTAGAGGATATTGAGCCATGATTCCCTCTAATTAGTTAGATGTACAATTATATATTAACATAGATTGTGGGATGAAGAGGGGGAACATTTCTTCTAACGCTAAACTAATATCATAAACTATAAGGGAGATGTCAAATACTCACTATGATTTTACAACATTTAATTTCGTTCAAGTCATAGATTCTAACCAACTGAAATAATTTTCTCATCAATTCAAAGATCATTTGAATTTAATTAGTAATGTTGATTAGGAATATAGACATTGATTAATCGAATAGATTTTAATATTATGGAGCAAATCGGATCAGAAATTATTTAAAAATAAAAAAATCCTGATTTACATAAGCCAACAAGGGAGTACCATGCTAACGTATAAAAGGAGAACTCCACCGCCTAGCACGAAATTTTCTCCATTTTCTCCTCTGCTTCAACTTTGAGTTTCTGATAGTAATATCGCCCCAAACGCTGCTTCTCTTTATGTTGTCTCACCGTCCTTTGTCACTTTAATGGTAGTCAATAGGCGTCTCCGGACATAGCTGGATGGCAAAAGAAGATAACTTAAAATTCAGCTGGAGGTCTGCAGTGTGGGTTCGAATCCTGACGTAATCAATTTGCTCTTTTCTGGGATACGACATTTACAGTGATATCAGTTGCTCTGTTTTCAAACATTGATCATTCAGTTACATCCCGCGATTTAATGGTATTAATGCTAATAATCTGGCGTAAATAAAGAAGTTGTATATCAGAAAAAATAAAGTTCTATAATCTATTGATAATAATAATTTAAAGTCATAAAATATCTAAATTAATTAGAATTTTATATTTTAATTCATATTTAGTTAGGATTTACGGTCAAATGTATATAGGAATGGCTTTTCTGTTTTAAGTTAAATTAAATTTTTAAATATTATAAATAGGAATATTGCTGATTATTTTCTTAGAAAAAAAAATAGAATATTGTCCATCATAATCAGAGTGATCCAAGGTACATACGAATAGTGTTCTTTTGATGTCTCAAATTATAATTGTGTTCCTCTCTTTGTAATAAAACCCTAATTAATTTCTTTCTCCCATTTTTTGAGTACTATGTCGAATTAACAACTCCGGGTAGTGTTGTTTCCTCTGTGAATTGTGAATTAGGCTCCTCCAAGAAGCATAAAAGAAAGTTGTTAGTTGTTACAATGGAATCACTCTTCAACAAGCCTGTTAACTTCGTCTCAGCTGGAACAGTTAATGTGCCAAAGAAGAAATTTATTGCAATATGAAAGAGGAGAACGATGATTTAGGACTTGGGACATCATCTGGCATTGGATTTGGTACTAGTTCCAACAATAATGCTGATGATGAAATTGAGGAGGAAATATATCTGCCAACTGCTTTTGGGAGGAAGATAAAGGAAGGTGCAGAACAAAGACGAAAGAAGGAAAAGGAGGCGTTTATGTTAGCAAAGAAAGTTTTTAGATCAGGAGGGGAGGGACCTGAGATGAGTGAATTTGGTGCCTTTGAGAAGTACACTAACGGGATTGCTAGGAAGTTGCTTAAGAAAATGGGTTATAAGGGAGGTGGGCTGGGAAAAAATGAGCACGGAATTGTGGTTCCTATTGAAGCAAAGTTGAGGCCAAAGAAGAATATGGGTATGGGTTTCAATGATTTTAAGGAGACTAGACTATCAGAGGCAAGATCTCTTACTAATTGTCCTGATCAGCCAGTAGAAGGACGCGGACGCAAAAGAAAGCTCTGGTCCAAGCAAGTGCATAGAATAAAGAAGGTTCACATAACAGCTGAAGAGTTGCTGGCCAAGAAGGAGGAGGAGGGATTTGAAGTTGTTCATATGGTTTTTGATATGAGGGGTCCACAAGTTCGGATCTTGACAAATTTGGAGAACTTAAATGCTGAAGAAAAAGCCGCAAAGGACAATTATGTTCCAATGCCGGAACTTCAGCACAATATTGGATTGATTATTGATTTGGTGGAACTTGACATACAGAAGATTGATAATGATTTGAGAAACGAGAGGGAGACTGTTGTCCTTTTTCAGATGGAGAAGGAGAAGCTCAAATCTCATGCAGTTTGGCAGAAGGAACAACTTAGTAATATAGAAGAGATTGTTAGTGTGTTGGATCTGATTCGTAACAAGAGCACATTCCGTACCCTGACATAAGACTCCCTTGCCAAAGCATTTGCAGACTTGAAGCAGCAATATGCCGAGGAATATAAACTCTGTAACTTGTCATGGATAGCATGTTCATATGCGCTGCCCTTATTTATTCTATTTTTTCAAGGATGGGATCCTCTTCAAACTCCAAGTCATGGCCTGGAAGTAGTAGCCCTGTAGAAGAATCTTTTGCAAGCAGATGGCATTCTTACCATCTCTGGTGCTGCATCCCTTTATTCTCAGCTATTCATGGAAGTTGTGTTCCCTACTGTGAGAATATCTTGCACTAATACTTGGCAGGCAAGGGAACCTGAACGAATGCTTCATTTTCTGGAATTGTGGGAGAAGTTGTTGCCTCCTGCAGTCCTTCAGACCACACTGGAGAACATTGTCTTGCCGAAGTTATCTGCTGCTGTGAACTCCTGGGATCCACATCGAGAAACAATTCCCGTCCATTCCTGGCTTCATCCATGGTTACCCTTGTTGGGTCAGAAGTTGGAGAACTTCTATTTCACTATACGTAGTAGAAAAGTGTGTTACATGCTTGGCATCCAAGCGATATGTCAGCATACTACATATTGTCTCCTTGGAAGACTCTGTTTGATCCTGTTAGCTGGGAAAATCTGATGGTCAGTTTTATCATTCCAAAGTTGCAAACAGTCATGATGGACTTCCAATTAAATCCAGCAATTCAGCACGTTGATCAGTTCTATTGGGTCCGCACTTGGGCTACTGTTGTTCCTGTTCATCACATGATTCGGGTGATATCTTTTTCAATAAGTGGCAAGAGTTTTTGTACCATTGGTTGCGTTCAAGCCCGGATTTCGAGGTAGTGACCAAATGATACTTGGGCTGGAAAGAACTTCTGGAAAATGAACATGTTCAGTATAGACTTAGTCTTGTTCTAGGCATGATGAACCAGGCTGTTGAAGGCTTGGAGGTGGTCCAACCTGTTGTGAGTGAGAATATGAGTTGTCTTGGGGTTCTTGACAAAGGCAGATTGAGGATCAGGAAAAAGCAGCAGCACAAGCTCAAGGTCGTCCATCTGTCCACATGGACGGTACAGGTGGGGCCCTTGGGAGGTTGAAAGACATTATTGAGACGCATGCGCAGCAGAATCATTTGCTGTTCAAGCCTAAGCCTGGCAGAATGCAAGATGGTCATCAGATATATGGTTTTGGTAACATTAGCATTATCGTAGACTCTCTAAACCAGAAAGTATTTGCACATATTGAGGATCAATGGTCTTTGGTGTCACTTGATCAGCTGGTGGACCTGCAGAATCAATCCGATTTAAAGTTGAGATAGCTATCTATAATCTGTGAGTAGCAACTCATAGCTGTTAAAAAACTGACTTTTCGGGATCATGGAGTTATGAGTGCTGATTCTATTGTCACAGTAAGTTCTGATGAAGATGAAATACTTATTTCGTTGCCTTTCACCTGCTCCTATCATATCAATTTTAAATTTGTAGATCTTGATCATCCTACATGACTATTCTGGTTAAATAGCAGTTGTTCAGTTTCATATGCAAACATATGATATTACGATTATCTTTTATTCTGTAAAGGGAACAATAGATGTGAGAAAACAGAAGAGAGTAACCACAAGCTCATAATCTCTTACCTGAGTTCTTTTCTAAGCTTTCAGATTACCTCTTAACTTTGTTCATTTTCCTTTGCATTGTTAAAGTTTTCTCTACTAAGCTTCTTAGGTAATCTTGAGCTATAACTAGGAATCTTGAGCTATAACTTAGGTTTAAGATGGAAAAAGTGATAGTTTCAGCAGATGTGACATCTAGATTTTTATCAAATGCTTTACAAAACTTTAGTTGTTAATTAAATTTGTATAGGTAGCTCGGACAGAGGAGTGAAATTACTCTATTTACTCATTTCGTAAAGAATTGTGACACAATATTTGTACTCCACTATTATGAAACATTTTGATTATTAAAAAAATATTCATCAAAGGGTCTTTAGCATTACCAGAATTTGGGATGCATAGAAAGCTGTTGATTGGCATTTCAACTGAACGAGTGTTCCTTCAGGAGCTTGTAGAAGGGATAAAAGTTGATTTTATTGTAACTTACACAATTATTATGACCTTTATCTTATGGATGATGGTCCTGTATCGAATTTTTCTGTTTTTGGTGTTTTGAGAGTCTGTCTGATGTTGCTTGGTGCAAAATTCAATGGAATGGCTCGAGGTGTGCATGGTAAAGATGATTATACACCAATTTCTATTTCCTTCTTGAGTTTCCTTTTAGTTTCACTGACAACTGTCATGACTTTTGGGTAACTTGGGGAGAAATTGATTTGGTGGAAGAACATTCTCCTCTTGGTGATACTTTTCAGGTCTAAATGACACTCTTCTTCTTCTTTCCTTTACATTCTTAAAATGATTTTCTAACTTAAATGTGTTGAATATGGTACATGAGATAACGATACTCCTTCAGAAGCCTTTGTTAGTTTTTACTCATCATACTTCTGTCTTTTGGTGCCTATTATATGTTCATCAACTCATGTGCTAGTCTTAGAGTGTAAGCCATAGTTTCTGTTTTCTTTCTATTTTATTAAAATAAAGTCTCACCATATTGAAAAGTGCAGGGACATATGGCTTGCTGCAAGGTTGAAAATTATATATTTGATGAGATTTTCCAATTTGTTTATTTCTTCCCTGATCTTAAGTCTTTTATCCTTAACAGCTTAACCTTCTCTCTATTGGTTTCCAGGTTCTTTATTTTATCTTTAATCCTCTTATTTTGCAGCAAAGCCTAATGAATTTCTCATCCCAGGTAGGAATTTACTTATTTTTTTTTTGGAATAAGTTACTTTAAACGTCCTAATAATTTGAATCAGTTACGAGTATACACTTGAATTTTAAAATCAAACACATACACCTCCTATATAATGAAAATCTACATAAATGTAAAGTTTATCCCTACATTTCATAATCAATCGCTTATCCAATTATTTAATGGAAATCTTACACAAAATAAGGGGTTTAGTTTTTCTTTTATCTTGAATGTAGTAAGTATATGCGTAAGTAAGTGAATCCCAAATAATTCGAAGAGGAAAGAATTAAGAAAAACAAGTTTATATTTAAACTAAGAATCAAGTAGGAGTATGTTAAATACTATGAAGTACTAAAAAGATACTAAAACTAGCTATATGAGACAACACAAAAATATTACTCCTAATTAGGAATTGATATGTATCAAAAGTATCTTGTGCTTATATCCCGTTTAGGAGTTTCTGAAGATCCAAAATTGATATGTATCAAAAGTATTTTGTGCTTATATCTTGTTTAGGAGTTTCGGAAGATCCAAATTTGATATGTATCAAAAGTATCTTGTGCTTATATCTCGTTTAGGAGTTTCGGAAGATCCAAATTTGATATGTATCAAAAGTATCTTGTGCTTATATCTCGTTTAGGAGTTTCGGAAGATCCAAATTTGATATGTATCAAAAGTATCTTGTGCTTATATCTCGTTTAGGAGTTTCGAAAGATCCAAAATTGATATGTATCAAAAGTATCTTGTGCTTATATCTCGTTTAGGAGTTTCGGAAGATCCAAATTTGATATGTATCAAAAGTATCTTGTGCTTATATCTCGTTTAGGAGTTTCGGAAGATCCAAATTTGATATGTATCAAAAGTATCTTGTGCTTATATCTCGTTTAGGAGTTTCGGAAGATCCAAATTTGATATGTATCAAAAGTATCTTGTGCTTATATCTCGTTTAGGAGTTTCGGAAGATCCAAATTTGATATGTATCAAAAGTATCTTGTGCTTATATCTCGTTTAGGAGTTTCGGAAGATCCAAATTTGATATGTATCAAAAGTATCTTGTGCTTATATCTCGTTTAGGAGTTTCGAAAGATCCAAAATTGATATGTATCAAAAGTATCTTGTGCTTATATCTCGTTTAGGAGTTTCGGAAGATCCAAATTTGATATGTATCAAAAGTATCTTGTGCTTATATCTCGTTTAGGAGTTTCGGAAGATCCAAATTTGATATGTATCAAAAGTATCTTGTGCTTATATCTCGTTTAGGAGTTTCGAAAGATCCAAAATTGATATGTATCAAAAGTATCTTGTGCTTATATCTCGTTTAGGAGTCCAAAATTCAAATATCCTTTCTCTTTTTTAAATCAGAAGCAAAATTCTTATAAATGGCTAGACGAAAAATGTTTATTTTATTAAATTTCATAAAATTCAATATCGATGAATTTTAGATTTTTATTCCAATTTGATTCTTATTATTTTAGTCACAATAAGTCATATCATACTGTTGTTAGTCTAATTTCACTCTTCTATCTCTCCTTTTCTATTTCTGGCTTCTGAATGACTTTTAACCCGTGAGCATTCTAAATACTATCTATATTACTTTAAATCCTATAGAAGAAAAATAGATTTGAAACCAGAGAGGATTCTGAATGTTTTCCATATTTTTGTAAGGTAAGACGCTTTAAATATTTCTTCCTCTCAGAGACTACTGTAATTATCTTCCTACTAAAAGATGCACATCTCTATAATTTGAGATTTACTAAAGTTGAACATCTTGGTTTGATTTGTTTCTATAGTTGAGTTGACACTAATAGCGAATATTACCATAGAAACCCTAAAAATCATATCGTCCCCCCCCCCCCCCCCCCCCCGGCCCCGGCCGACGGCATCTCTAGCAAAACCCTAATTGCTTTCTTCTTCTTTCCTCACCAAAAATAACCCCATCCAATGGCTTCCATGGCTACTCCCACGTCTTCCTCCTCCTCCCCAGTCGTCATACACCCCCCCCCACTCCTTCCTCTACCCCTTCTTTCCATCCGGCATTCGCCGTCACAAATATCAAGAACTTCATACCTTTGGTTCTTGATCAAGAATATAGTCAATATTCATCGTGGGTTGAACTCTTTCACATTCATGCATGCGCTTATAACGTGCTTGATCATATTGACGACTTCATCCCTCGCCCTCTCGAGGTCGACGACACCACATGGTGCCGACTTGACGCTATCGTCAAGCAATGGATCTATGGCACCATCTCTAAGGACTTGCTTCATACAATTATGAAAACTGGAGCCTCGGCTCGTGAGTTATGGATTCAGTTGGAGGAAATATTTCAGGACAATAAACACACACGCATTGTGTACCTTGAGGAACAATTCAACAACACGCGTCTTGAGAACTTCGCGAACATGTCTGATTATTGAAAACAACTGAATTGGTGGCCGATCAACTGTCCAATTTGGGCCATCCGATTTCAGAAACTAAGATGGTGTTGCAACTAATAAATGGTTTACCGAAAGGTGAATATGATACTCTTGCGACAATGATACAACAAGACGACCCCTTGCCAAGCTTCAACAAGGCCCGATCACAATTACTTTTAAAAAAACCACACGTGCGAAACATGATAAACACAACCAAAAGACGTTGGTAGATGATGCCCCAGAAAACACCATCGCACCCGCCGCCCCACCGACAACCAGCAGCAGTGGGGCAGCCTCGGCGGCGGCCGTAGAGGCAGGGCCAAAGGCGGCAGAGGCCGGTCCAATACGGGTGGCCACCCACAGCAGTCGGCTCGGTAACCGGTTCAATGGGCCGACCCAATGCCATGGTATGTGCCCAACAGTTGGGCCTCACCACCGTGCCCTTACCCGACTGTCGCGGCTCACTGGCAGCAGCCCGGGTTATTAGGCCAGGTCCCAATTCTTGGCAGTCCGGCCCAACACATCAGGCCCACATTACCGAGGCCCACCCAGGGCAGTCACCATCCGGACTTCTCACACCGACAGAATTATCTCAGGCCTAAAACACGATGAATATACAACAGCCCGACGATGCTTGGTACATGAACACGGGCGCCACATCCCACCTCACGTGCAACTCTGGTAAGCTTCTACGTATCTTTAATTTGTGCACTCAATCTATTTTGGTCGCCAATGACAATCGCATTCCAATTCATGGGTATGGAACCACACATGTACCGAAACCTCACCCTCCTTTCTCCCTCCGCAACATCCTATATGCCCCACATATCCTCAAAATTTTATTCTCTGTTAGAAAATGTGCTACTGATAATTGGGTATCCCTTGAGTTTGACTTTGACCCCTTTGGTTTTTCTGTAGGGATGGCAAGTGGGTACAATTTTGCGGATTTCGCACCGCACCCGCCCAGTTGGGACGGGTATGGGTATAACTTTGGCGAGTAGTAGGCGGGTATGGGTATAACTTTGACGAGTAGTAGGCGGGTATGGGTATAACTTTGGCGAGTAGTAGGCAGGTATGGGTATAACTTTGGCGAGTAGTAGGCGGGTATGAGTATAACTTTGGCGGGTATGGGTAGATGGTGGATTTGCAGTTATTCCCGCATCATACCCGCCTCCCCCGCCCCGCATCCAACCACCCGCCCCAAATCCACCCCCCGCTTTATACCCGTAAACTATAATTTTATTTGTACAACTTTATATTTATCTAAAGCCCAAATAATTTGGCACACATAATTTTAGCAGCCCATAAGTCATTGCTTCAGCCTTCACGCCTTGGCCATTGAGGCAAAACCCTACTTACCTTAGTATTGCTTCAGCCTTTACGCCTCACTGTCCTTGAGACCCTAACTCTCCACACTACTCCGAACCGCCACGAAACAACCAACCAAACTCCCTTTCCCTTTTTCCCCTCTGCTACCGTCGTCGCCACTGCTCCGGCGAGGAGCTCCAGCTCCGCTGAATCAGAGCAGTCACCACCCCACCACCAGCGATCAACACCTCTTACCCCTCTCGTCCTCTTCATTCTCAACTACCACATCACTGCTCCGGTGAACCTCAAGCAACCAGCCACAACCCCGGTACTACAAGCCACGCCCCACTGCTTGCCTCCCCTTCTCTCTACTACTCCCATGTTCTCCAACTACGAACCCCATCTTCGTCCACACTACCCTAGTAAACCCCCACGCCGGAGCTCCAGCAGAACCCAACCATGACAACAACACAATACCACCAGCCCTTTCCGTCTCTCCCTGCTACTGTGTCCTTATTTTATTGATGTTAAGTGAATCTCCGGTGAACTCTCTCGATGTTGCTCCGACTCTGGGATTTTGTTGACTTTATTTTTACCTTTTATTATGTTTATTAATGATTTTGTGATGTTTTGTCGGATTCTTATTTTCTCGGTGAGCTGGTATTGTGTTGCTATTGTTTTGGTGTCCTTAGGACTGATTTCAAACCGTTTTTTATTTTCTGATGAGTTTTTACAGGTTCCAACATCGCTATTGCTATATTGGTAAAGTATAGTAGTAGTAGTAGTAGATAATTCTCATGTATTGGCAGGTTGACAAAATGACAAATGAATTGATTACAAAATATGGCGGCGGGTATTGGCGGGTGGCGGATATCCACTTGGGTGGTGGAGCGGGTGTGGATTTAGGAATATACCCGCCTAGGTGGATATGGATGTTGAAAATGTACCTGCCACGGGTGGCGGGTAGGTGACGGATATAAAATTTTCTGGCGGGTAATAAGGGGAATCTTGCCCCTAGTTGTTTTTCTTGTCTTTTAGGTAAACATGTTAGACGTCCGTTTATGTCTTCTTTAAGTATTACTTTTTCTCCCTTTGACATCATTCATGCGGACTTATGGACATCTCTTGTTGCTAGCAACCTTGGTCATAAAAATTACGTGGTTTTGTTAGATGATTTCTCGCATTTTCTATGGGTCTATCCGTTCAAATTTAAGTCACATGTCTACCACACGTTTCTTGAATTTCGCATATATATTAAAACTCAATTTGAAAATGACATAAAATCTTTCCAATGTGATAATAGTCGTGAGTTTAATAATTCCCTCTTCCATAAATTTTGTTCTGATCATGGCATAGTATTTCGATTTTCGTGCCCTCATACCTCTCCTTAAAACGGTAAAGCCAAAAGCATTTTATGTACCATTAACAATATGATTCGTACCTTCCTCCTTCATGCTTCTCTCCCACCATCCTTTTGGGTATATGCATTAAAATTGGTAGAATACATACTTAACATATTGCCTACCACAGCTCTAAAAAATCAAACCATGAGTGAAATTCTATTTCGTCGTATCCCCACATATGGTCACATGCGCACGTTTGGATGTCTTTGCTATCCTAATCTTGCCTCCACGACGTCTCATAAGTTAGCACCTAAGTCCACTCCTTGCATCTTCTTGGGTTTCTCGTCCAACCATAAGGATATTTTTGCTTTGATCTATCCACAAACAAAATCATTGTCTCCCGTCACGTCACTTTTGACGAAACTCTCTTCCCTTATTCTAACATCCGTCAGTTTACCGTCTCCGACTATGAATTCCTTGATAATTCGGACATCTCTCATATTTTACAACACATGCTCCGTGGAACACCCCTCCCGCCACTGACTGCCCCCCTCCCCACCCAACCCCACCCCAACCACTGCCTGCCGTCCCCCCGGCACAACCAACCATCCCATAAATTGCCACATCCCTTCCACCGGTCACGCATTCTCCCGCACCAACCTACTACCCAACTAGTGTTACCGCCACCACTGCCTCGCTTCTCCTCCCCCCCCGCCTCCCCCTGCAGACACCCAACTACCCCGCAATATACCGCAACCCAACCACCCGACCCGCATACCCTCAAGCACCATCCCGCCACCCACTGTCTAGCCTCACACCACACTGCCCCATCCAGCCAAACCCCTCCCCACCCGCTGCCACTGCCACACAACCCGAGACCCACTGCCCCACCCTCGTACCCCACACCAAATGGAAACCCGCGCCAAACACTGGATTTTCAAATCCAAAGTTCAATTTTACTTATCGATATCACCAATACCTAAAAATTCAAAGCTAGCCAAACTTG
Organism: Anisodus acutangulus; assembly: GCA_029783415.1. NCBI lineage: Eukaryota > Viridiplantae > Streptophyta > Magnoliopsida > Solanales > Solanaceae > Anisodus > Anisodus acutangulus. The sequence goes on along the minus strand of CM056506.1, from coordinate 12,653,003 downwards.
ACCTGAATTGGAATGCAGCCATGCGTGAGGAGTTTGATGCGCTTACCACACAGTGCATGTGGGATCTTGTTCCGAGACTAGAGGGGGTGAATGTGATTCATCTTATGTGACTTTTTCATCATAAGTTTAGAGATAGTGGTGATCTTGAATGTCACAAAGCCAGACTTGTGGCAAACAACACATGGCAACAGGATGGTATTGAATGTGGTGAGACGTTCAGTCAGGTGGTCAAACCGGCTACCATTCGTACTGTTCTGAGCATAGCTATGGATAAGAACTGACCGATTCATCAGTTTGATATGAAAAATGCGTTCTTACATGAAAATTTGAAAGAAACAGTTTACATGCACCAACCGCCAGGCTTTGTACATCCAGAGGCTCCTCATTATGTCTGTCATCTTCGTAAGTCCCTGTATGGATTGAAACAGGCCCCCGTGGATTGGTATGAGTGTTTCGCTACTTACATTATGCAGATTGGGTTCGTGTGCAGCAAATATGACCATTCACTTATCATCTTTCATCGAGGTAGTGACATTGCATAATTGTTATTATATGTGGATGATATTGTTATGATTACCTCTTCTGATGTGTTGAAAAATGAGATCATTATGTTGCTTAAATCTGAATTCACTATGACAGACTTAGGGAAGTTGAGTTACTTCTTGGGGATTTCTGTGACTAGATCTGCTGATAGTATGTTCCTATGCCAGCGTAAGTATGCGGAAGAAATTGTGTATAGGGCTAAAATGGCGAATTGCAAAATCATACCTACTCCGGTCGACTCAAAGTTGAAACTCAATGCTGTTGACGGTGATCCGGTGTCCGATCCCACTCTCTATAGGAGTCTTGCATGTGCACTTCAGTATCTTACATTCATCAGGTCTGATATTGCATATGTTGTTCGGCATGTGTGTTTATTTATGTATGCCCCCAGGGAGCCAACGTATCATTCGATACGTTAAGGACACCATTGATTGTGGATTACATCTCTACCCCTTTGCACCGACCAGACTTATATCATATACGGATGCCAATTAGGCAGGCTATCCGGACACGCGACGTTCCACATCCGGCTACTGTGTGTTCTTAGGTGACAATCTTATCTCATGGTCTGCCAAGTGGCAAGCCACACTCTCCCGATCGAGTGCAGAAGCAAAATATAGAGGCGTTGCAAACGTTGTAGCTGAGATCTGCTGGCTCCGAAACCTCATCTTAGAGCTTTAGTGCCCCTTACGTAAGGCTTCTATGGTCTAATGTGATAACATATCTGCGGTCTACTTATCTCATAATTCGGTTCAGCATCAGAGAACCAAACACATTGAGATGGATATACATTTTGTTCGTGAGAAGGTTGCTATAGGTCATGTTAAGGTGTTGCATGTGCCTTCTTAGTATCAATATGCAAATATTTTCACTAAGGGGCTTCCTCGGCAGCTGTTCATCGACTTCAGATCCAGTCTCAGCGTCCGGCCTCCTCCCGCTCCAACTGAGGAGGTGTAATAGCGAATATTACCATATATTCGTCGTATATTCTGTAATTAATATTTGTGTAATTATGGTAAATATAGATCCTTATTCGATTAGTATTCAACGTTGTACACACTATATATATTTGTATTAATGAGAAAGACTCCCCGAAGGAGATTAATACAATATTACGGACACAAGCAAATTGGCAAGTTAATTATATAGTACAAAGTAATATAAAGTAAGTGGTAAAAGAGAGCTGACTGTTTCTTAATTGGAAAGCAAATCAAAAGCATACCATAAAACTTATAGTACTAGATTATGGAAATACATTTGAGATATAACCAAAATTCTTTAAAGTAACAACTTTAAGATTTTATTCTTCTCAGCAGACTACAGTAATTATCATTCTACCGAAAGATGCATCTCTATAATTTGAGATTTACTAAAGTTGAACATCTTGGTTTGATTTGCTTCTATAGTTGACACAAGTAAATTGGCAAGTTCACATTTTTTCTACGATATAAAGAATAGATAGTAAAAGAGTTGACCATTTCTTACTTGGAAAGCAAATCAAAAGCATACCATACACATAGTCAAAGATAAGAAATACTTATGGGATTTAATCAAAATAAAGTTTAAAGTAACAACTTTAAGATTTACCATCTGAAGATTATACTTCCCCCTATAAGTCATTTGCTTGCAGCACACCAGTTGAAAATATAGAAGAAAATGGCTCCAATACTGAAGGGTGAGGTAGACATAGTGATACCAACCATAAGAAGTTTGGACTTCTTGGAGAACTGGAGGCCATTCTTTGAGCCATACCATTTGATCATCATCCAAGATGGAGATCCCACCAAGGTTATCAAGGTCCCTGAGGGCTTCGACTACGAGCTCTACAATCGCAATGACATTAACCGGATTCTTGGTCCTAAGGCCAATTGCATCTCCTTCAAGGATGGTGCCTGTCGTTGCTTCGGATTCTTGGTTTCCAAGAAGAAGTTCATTTATACCATTGATGATGATTGCTTTGTAAGTACCACCACTTTTTCTTATTGTTGCATACATGTCGCTTTATTTGTGAAATGAGATTGATTTTTCTTGTGATAAAGATGGCAAAGGATCCAACTGGGAAAGACATAGATACTTTAGCCCAGCATCTTGAAAATCTGACAAAACCATCCACACCCTATTTCTTCAACACTCTGTATGATCCTTACAGAGAAGGTGCTGATTTCGTTAGAGGTTATCCATTTAGCTTGAGGGCAGGTGTGCCGACGGCTGTCTCTCATGGCCTCTGGCTTAACATCCCTGATTACGATGCCCCCACTCAGCTCGTCAAGCCTCTGGAGCGTAATAAAACGTAAGTTCATTATAGCTTCCACTTTATATAGAAAAACAATGGATGCATACTTTTTACTCAATTATTATAACTTTCTAGTGTTGGCATAAACAGGTATGTGGATGCTGTGATGACAATCCCCAAAGGGACTCTCTATCCCATGTGTGCTATGAACCTTGCGTTCAACAGAGAACTTGTTGGCCCTGCTATGTATTTTGGGATTATGGGTGATGGTCAACCTATTGGCAGATATGATGATATGTGGGCTGGTTGGTGTTCCAAAGTATGTCAATCTGTTTCTTGATTGTTTTAAATTTCGGATCTCGTGATGTTTAAATAATCGTCCATTTAGTTTAACGTAAAATTCTTAAAATGCAGGTGGTGTGTGATCATTTGGGTTATGGTGTGAAGACGGGACTGCCATACTTATGGCACAGTAAGGCTAGCAATCCATTTGTGAACCTGAAGAAGGAATTTAAGGGGTTGTTCTGGCAAGAAGAGATGATTCCCTTCTTCCAATCTGTTACCTTACCAAAGGAATGCACCAATGCTCAACAATGCTATCTTGAGCTCGCTAAGCAGGCCAAGGAAAAGCTTGGTCCAATTGATCCCTATTTTCACAATCTTGCTGATGCTATGGTCACCTGGATTGAGGCTTGGGAAGAATTCAACACACCAGCAAAGGCCAATGGCGAATCTGCTTAGATGCCAATTTTGTCTCGTTTGAGGATGAATCTCGAAACTTTATTATTATGCTTTCATTCAGTTCTGTTTTTATGTTTTGTTAGTGGGTGTACTGGGAAATGAGTCAGTCGCCCCTTTCACCAACCGTAGGCTAGTTCTAGCCATATATGTTTACTTCTTCTGTTTGCTTAAGAAATAAACATTGAATTTTCGTTTTATGTCTTGGCATTGATATAATAGCATTATTTCAGTGTCTGGTGTGTACTGAGTACTGACTAAACAAATTGAGATGTCACAAAATATTTCCTGACCATTGTTCAAGTCTATTGAGAAACATAAAAGATCCAACAACAAAATCTGCAAGTTTAACAAGGTGGGTTTTTCACCCATTGTACTTTGAACAACTCTAAACAAGTACCATAGCGCAAATTCTTCCCTTCCAGCGTAAAGGGATCAAAAACACATACTTTAATTAATTGAAAATTAAATGTGTTGGTCATATTTCACAAGGCTCAAACCAGAATTTATTACTAATATGTAATTGGAGGACCAAAAATGTTATTCTCTCTTTCATTAATAATGAGGATTCAGAATATACATATTAATTAATCAAAAGAGAAATTGTAGTATTATGGAGCAAATTGGGTGTCCGAAATTATAAAAAGAAAAAATCCAGGTACATCGTATAAAATGAGAACTGCACTATCATGCATTGCTTCAATAATCGACAACATACAGCCCCCGGCATAGCTGAATGTTAAAGAGTGAATTTTAAATATAGGCGTGTAGCGTGGTTCGTTGCTTTGTTCTCAAACTCTAATCATTCAGCCACATAACGCATTTACTGATAGTATAGTGCTGAGGGAGAATATAAAAAAAATATATCATACAGTTAAAAGTAGAGAGATCAAAGGTACGAATAGTGTTCTTCTTTTGATGCTTCAAATTATGTCGTTCGTCCTCTCTCTGTAAAACCCTAATTAATCTTTTTCCCCAACTTTTAGTAGTACGTCGAATTTGCCTGGGGATTGTGACTCTGAAGTTGTTACAATGAAGCCTGTTAACTTCGTCTCAGCTGGAACTGTCATTGTGCCTAACGAAGAAATTGATCGCAGAACGATGATTTAGGAATTGGGACATCAGCTGGCCTTGGATTTGGTACTAGTTCCGACAATAATGCCGATGAGCGCTACACCAGGATCTCGGCCGAGGAGGAAATATTTCTGCCAACTGGTTTTGGGAGGAAGATAAAGGAAGGTGCAGAGCGAGGAGAGCTTCTGGATCAGGAGGGGAGGGACCTGAGATGAGTGATTTTGGTGCCTTTGAGAAGTATACTTAGGGGATTGCTACGAAGTTGCTTAAGAAAATGGGTATTAAGGGAGGTGGGCTTGGCAAAAATGAGCAAGGAATTGTGTTTCCTATTGAGGCAAAGTTGAGGCCAAAGAAGAATATGGGTATGGGTTTCAATGAGTATAAGGAGATTAGTTTACCAGCACTGCATGAATCAAAACCCGTGGAAGGACGCAAAAGAAAGAAGCTCTGGTCCAAAAAAATTGAGAGGATAAAGAAGGTTCACATAACAGCTGAAGAGTTGCTGGCCAAGAAGCAGGAGCAGGGATTTGAAGTTGTTCAGATGGTTTTTGATATGAGGGGTCTCCAAATTTCGGATCTTGACAAATTTGGAGAACTTAAATTCTGAAGAGAAAACAAAGGATGATTATGTTCCTATGCCTGAACTTCAGCACAATATTAGATTGATTATTGATTTGACAGAAGATTGATAATGAATTGAGAAATGAGAGGGAAACTGTTGTCATATTCCAGATGGAGAAGGAGAAGCTCAAAGCTCTGGCAGCTTGCCAGAAGGAACTACTCAGTAATATGGAACAGATTGTTAGTGTGTTGGATCGGATTGATAACGAGAGCACATTGGGTACCCTTACACTAGACTCCCTTGCCAAAGCATTTGCAGACTTGAAGCAGCAGTACACTGAGGAATATAAACTCTGTAACTTGTCATGCATAGCATGTAAATACGTGCTGCCTTTATTTGTTCTATTTTTTGAAGGATGGGATCCGCTTCAAACGCCAACTCGTGGCCTGGAGGTGGTATCCCTGTGGAAGAATCTTTTGCAAGTAGATGACATTCTTACTATCTCGAATGCTGCTTCCCTTTATTCTCAGCTATTCATGGAAGTTGTGTTCCCTGCTGTGAGAATATCTTGCACTAATACTTGGCAGGCAAGGGAACCTGAAGGAATGCTTCATTTTTTGGAATCATGGGAGAAGTTGTTGCCTCCTGCAGCCCTTCAGACCATATTGGAAAACATTGTCTTGCCCAAGTTATCTGCTGCTGTGGACTCCTGGGATCCACGTCGAGAAACAATTCCCGTCCATTCCTGGCTTCATCCTTGGCTACCCTTGTTGGGCCTGAAGTTGGAGAGCTTCTATTTCACTATACGTAGTGGATTGGAAAGTGTGTTACATGCTTGGCATCCAAGCGATATGTCTGCATACTACATATTGTCTCCTTGGAAGACTGTGTTTGATCCTGTTAGCTGGGAAAATCTGATGGTCAGTTTTATCATTCCAAAGTTGCAAACAGTCATGATGGACTTCCAATTATATCCAGCAATTCAGCACGTTGATCAGTTCTATTGGGTCCACACTTGGGCTACTGTTGTTCCCGTTCATCACATGATTCGGGTGATATGTTTTTCAATAAGTGGCAAGAGTTTTTGTACCGTTGGTTGCGTTCAAGCCCGGATTTCGAGGTAGTGACCAAATGGTACTTGGGCTGGAAAGAACTTCTACCACATGAACTTCTGGAAAATGAACATGTTCAGTATAGACTTAGTCTTGTTCTAGGCATGATGAACCAGGTTGTTGAAGGCTTGGAGGTGGTCCAACCTGTTGTGAGTGAGAATATGAGTTGTCTTGGGGTTCTTGAACAAAGGCAGATTGAGGATCTGGAAAAAGCAGTAGTCTACATGGACGGTACAGGTGGAGCCCTTGAGAGGTTGAAAGACATTATTGAAACGCATGCGCAGCAAAATTGTTTGCTGTTCAAGCCTAATCCTGGCAGAATGCAAGATGGTCATCAGATATATGGTTTTGGTAACATTAGCATTATCATAGACTCTCTCAACCAGAAAGTATTTGCACATATTGAGGATCGTTGGTCTTTGGTGTCACTTGATCAGCTGGTGAACCTGCAGAATCAATGATTTAAAGTCGAGATAGCTGTCTTTAATCCTTGAGTTTCACTTTCGTGAAAGCAACTCGTAGCTGTTAAAAACTAACTTCTAGGGATCATGGAGTTATGAGTGATGGTTCTAGTGTCACAGTAAGTTCTAATGAAGATGAAATACTTATTTCTTTGCCTTTCACCTGCTCCTATAATGTGAATTTTAAATTTGTAGATCTTGATCATCCTACATGCTATTCTGGTTAAATAGCAGTTGTTCAGCTTCATATGTATATATGATATTACGATTGTCTTTTGATCTGTAAAGGGAGCTGTAGAGGTCGAGAAAACAAAAGAGATTAACCACAAGCTCATAATCTCTTACTTGTGTGCTTTCCTAAGCTTTTAGATTACCGCTTAGCTTTGTTATTTTCCCTTTGCATTGGTAAAAATCTCTCTACTATAGCTTCCTAGGTAATCTTGAGCTATAACTTAGGTTAAGATGGAAAAAGTGATAGTTTCAGCAGATGTGACATCCAGCATTTTATGAAATGCTTAACAAAACTTTAGTTGTTAAATTTGTATAGGTAGCTCGGACAGAGGAGTGAGATCACTCCATTTACTCAGTTCATAATGAATTGTGACGTTTGTACTGTTAATGAAACATTTTGATTAATGAAAAAAATAATATGGTCTTTAGCTTTTTAGTGCTTAACTGTTAGAATGATCCTAAAGTTCTGTTCTGATCCATAAGTAGCTTGAACTAAACCTTATTTGAGGGAAATGCTCAGTGATATTGAGTTTAGATAAAGCTCAGTTGGCTGGATTGTAAATCGATTTAAGTAAATGAGCTTGTTCTTCCCTTTGAGAAGGAAGTCTGAAGATTTGTCGTGTTAAGCGCGTGACTTTCTTATTATACATAGTACCTGAATGACCAAACCTACCAAACCTTATGGTGGCTTGTTTTTTCTCCAGATCTTTTGTTGTGAAGCATTACCAAAACTTTGGGATACATAGAAAGCTGTTAGATGACATTTCTTTTTCTTTTTTTGACAAGGTAACAGACAGTATATTAATCATCAACACAAAGTGTTGGAAACCAAAATGAAGTGTTTACATCAGTGGATCCGAACCAAAAGTATAAACTAGAGATAAACCCACTAAAGCCTATATCATCTCATAAGGACCCTAGGATATCTATAACAGAAACTGGATCATCTATATACTGTGATTTACACCAATAACAAAACATAAGAATACAATTCATCTTAATCCTTTGTAAACATCTACTAGTATCATCGAAACATCTAGAGTTCCTTTCCTTCCAAATTGTCCACCAAATTGCTACAGGGACAATTCTCCATCTATCTCTGTTTGTGCTGCTATTCCCCTCTGAATTCCAGCTTATGAGAGCATCAGAGGTTTTCCCTCTAAAGCTTGTGAACAAATCCCATAACTGACTGGTCGACTTGCAATGTAAAAGCAGATGGTTAATTGTCTCTGAATTCTGCCCACATAAATAACATCTTGAGCATTAGATGACATTTCAATTGGAAGAGTATTCTTTCTTGAGCTTGTAGAAGGAAAAAAAAAGCTGATTTTATTATACCTTATAAACTTCTTTTGACCTCTATCTTACGATGATGGTTCTGTATCAATATTTCTGTTTTTGGTGTTTTGGGAGTTTGTCTGATGTTTCTTGGTGTACTTCAATGAAATGGCTCGATGTGTGCATAATAAAGATGATAAAACACCATATTGTATTTCCTTCTTGACTTTCCATGAGTGGAACTTTTAGTTTCACTGATAACTGTCATGACTTTTTGGGGCACTTGGGGAGAAATTGATTTGGTGGAAGAGCAGTGAAAGAGGACAAAGTTTAAGAAAATAGATTATCTGATAGGCATGATTTGATGCCGGATAGACAAGAATTATCAGCTCTTCTCTCTTAGTACCTTTTCTCCTTGGGAGAGTTGCCTGTTCATGAAAACCTTCCTTCTGTTTTTCGTTTACATTCTTAAAATGATTTTCCCACTTAAATGTGTTGAATATGGTACATGACATTACGATACTCCTTGAGAAACCGTTGTTAGTTTACTCATCATACTTCAGTTGTTTGGTGCCTATTATATGTTCATCAACTTAGGTGTTAGTGTTAGAGTATATGCCGTAATTTCTGTTTTCTTTTTCTATTACCATATTGACAAGTGCAGGGACATATGGCTTGCTGCAAGGTTGAAAATTATAAACCTGATGAGATTTTTCAAATTTCAAGGATAAAAATCACTTTCAATCTGTTTATGCCTTTCCTGATCTTCATTTTTTAATCCTAAACAGCTAAACGAACTCTATTGGTGTCCAGGTTCTTTATTTTATCTTTTAGTCCTCAATCAGTTACGAATATACGCCCTAATTTAAAATCAAACACATACACCCCCTATATAATGAAAATCTACATAAATGTAAAGTTTATCCCTACATTTCATAATCAAAGGCTTAGCCAGTTATTTAATGGAAATCTTACACAAAATAAGGGGTTTAATTTTTGTTTTATCTTGAATATATTGAGTATATATGTAACTAAGTGAATCCCAAATGATTCGAAGAGAAACAATTAAGAAAAACAAATTTAGATTTAAAGTTTAAACTAAGAATCAAGTAGGAGTATATTAAATACTATGAAGTATTAAAAAGATATTAAAACTAGCTATATGAGACAACACAAAAATATTATAATTTGTAATTGATATGTATCAAAAGTGTCTTGTGCTTATTTCTCGTTTAGGAGTTTCAGAAGATCCATAATTCAAAAATCCTCTCTTTTTTCAATCAGAAGTAAATAATTCTTATAAATGGCTAAACGGAAAATGTTTATTTTGTTAAATTTCATAAAATTCAATATCGATGAATTTTACATTTTTATTCCAATTTGATTCTTACTCCCTCCAGATCAAAAAGAGTGTCTACTTAGTCTTTATTTTTTGAGTCAAAAAGAGTGTCCACTTACCAAATCAAGAAAGAATTAACCTTACTTTTTTAGATTTGCCCTTATTAATTGTTAGGTTATCAAATCCCAATACCTATTTAATTAGGGGCATTTTAGTTAAATCACCTATTTTTGCCTAGAAGTTAGTATTTTCTTAAGGGGTGTGAAAATGGCTAAGTGGACACTCTTTTTTATCCGGAGGGAGTATTATTTTAGCCATAACTAAGCCATATTATACTGTTGTTTAGTCTAATTTTACTCTTCTATCTCTCCTTTCCTTTTTTCTGGCTTCTGAATGGCTTTTGAAACTAGAGAGGATACTGAATACTATCTCTGTTACTTTAAATCCTATAGAAGAAAAATAGATGTGAAACCAGAGAGGATTCTGAATGTTTTCCATATTTTTGAAAGCTAAAAAAGCTTTCCTTATCAACAAAAAAAAAGCTTTAAATATTTCTTCCCATCAAAGACTACTGTAATTATCTTTCTACTAAAGGATGCATATCTATAATTTAAGACTTACTAAAGTTGAACATCTTGGTTTGATTTGTTTCTATAGTTGACACAAGGAAATTGGCAAGTCAACTATATAGTACAAAGTAATATGAAGTATAAAGTAAGTGGTAAAAGAGCTGACCATTTCTTAAATGGAAAGCAAATCAAAGGCATACCATAAAACACTAGATTATGGAAACACATTTGACATATACCATAATTGTTTAAAGTAACAACTTTAAGATTTTAACATATGAAAAGTATACTTCCCCCTATAAGTATTATACTTGCAAGTCAGGGAAAAACACACCATTCGAAAAGATAGAAAAAAATGGCTCCAATATTGAAGGGTGAGGTAGACATAGTGATTCCAACCATAAGAAGTTTGAACTTCTTGGAGAATTGGAGGCCATTCTTTGAGCCATACCATTTGATCATCATCCAAGATGGAGATCCCACCAAGGTTATCAAGGTCCCTGAGGGCTTCGACTACGAGCTCTACAATCGCAATGACATCAACCGGATTCTTGGTCCTAAGGCCAATTGCATCTCCTTCAAGGATGGTGCCTGTCGTTGCTTCGGATTCTTGGTTTCCAAGAAAAAGTTCATTTATACCATTGATGATGATTGCTTTGTAAGTACCACCACTTTTTCTTATTGTTGCATACATGTCGCTTTATTTGTGAAATGAGATCGATTTTTCTTGTGATAAAGGTGGCAAAGGATCCAACTGGGAAAGACATAGATGCTTTAGCCCAGCATCTTGAAAATCTGACAAAACCATCCACACCCTATTTCTTCAACACTCTGTATGATCCTTACAGAGAAGGTGCTGATTTCGTTAGAGGTTATCCATTTAGCTTGAGGGCCGGTGTGCCGACAGCTGTCTCTCATGGCCTCTGGCTTAACATCCCTGATTACGATGCCCCCACTCAGCTCGTCAAGCCTCTGGAGCGTAATAAAACGTAAGTTCATTATAGCGTCCACTTTATGTAGAAAAACAATGGATGCATACTTTTTACTCAGTTGTTATAACTTTCTAGTGTTGGCATAAACAGGTATGTGGATGCTGTGATGACAATCCCCAAAGGGACTCTCTATCCCATGTGTGCTATGAACCTTGCGTTCAACAGAGAACTTGTTGGCCCTGCTATGTATTTTGGGATTATGGGTGATGGCCAACCTATTGGCAGATATGATGATATGTGGGCTGGTTGGTGTTCCAAAGTATGATAATTTGTTTCTTGATTGTTTTAATTTGAGACCACGTTATGTTGAGACAGTCGTCCATTATGTTTATCGTGATTTAAAATGCAGGTGGTGTGTGATCATTTAGGTTATGGAGTCAAGACGGGGCTGCCATACTTATGGCACAGCAAGGCTAGCAATCCATTTGCGAACCTGAAGAAGGAATTCAAGGGATTGTTTTGGCAAGAAGAGATGATTCCCTTCTTCCAGTCTGTTACCTTACCAAAGGAATGCACCAATGCTCAACAATGTTATCTCGAGCTCGCTAAGCAGGCCAAGGAAAAGCTCGGTCCAATTGATCCCTATTTTCACAATCTTGCTGATGCTATGGTCACCTGGATTGAGGCTTGGGAAGAATTCAACACACCAGCAAAGTCCAACACCAACTCTTCTGAATCTGCTTAGTCGCCAAGTTTATTTCGTTTTTTTTTAATATTGTATCTTGAAACTTTTTACTATTGCTTTCATTTCATTTTTGTTCTGGCTTTTTAAAACCTTTTCTTAGTCAGTGTACTAGGAAATGAGTTTCCGCAGCAGTTTAGCTGTAGCCATAAATGTTTACTTCTGTTTGCTTAAGAAATAAACATTGAATTTCATTTTTATGTCTTGGCATTGATATATATATAGCATTATTTCACAGTATCTTGTGTGTACTGTCTAAACAAATTGAGATGTCACAAAATATTTCCTAACCATTGTCCAAGTCTAATGGGAAACATAAAAGATCCAACAGCAAAACGTGCAAGTTTAACAACGTGGGCTCATCATAACAACTTGAAAAAAATTGAAAACGAACCACAATATAAAAGCTCATGTTGGGAATGGAATAACTTCTTCTACTTGCTTTCCTGCTATCAAGAAACTGCCTTGTGTGAACGCCGATAAAGTGATTGCAAAGATAGCCATCACAAGCAACCATAAACAAGTTCTATAACGCCAACTTTTCCGTTCCAGCAGATTAACTGATGCCTTATGATTACCTTCAACCATCCTAATTTCGCGATCTTTCAATGCTTTTTCAGTTGAACAAGAAGTTGATGAGCAAGTATTATTTTTTCCATCCATATTTTCTTTATGTAAAACAAGACAATCACTGCATATTTCATCTTCACTGATTACTTCTTGTGAAGTAGTAGTAGTAGTAGAATTTTTCTCATCATGAATTTCTCCGAAAAGGCGTCTTCCTTTAAGTTTACCACTGGCTAATGCAGTCCTTCTGTCCCTTATTATTTCTTCAACAGCCAAATCATTCTTCTTCTTCACTTCCCAATTTACCCCTTCTTTTTGTAGTGGTGATTTGTGTTAAAGCTAGTTAATGAATAAAACTAGCCAAGTTGGTGTGAATGAGAAATGGAGGGAAAAACCTTTCCGAACAGTCACCAACCTATTCCGAAGAGGCACCTTCGAGGCTATATAAACTGAGGCAATGCCTCATTTTTAATACACTGAAATTTTTTCTGCATCTGAAAATTCTGCATTCTTTTCACAAATAAAACTATCGAGTCTTACTGTGTTTCGTTGCCAACTTTGAGTTCGTCGAAGTCGAAGGCGTTTGATGTACCGCTACTCCTGCAACATGTATATCCGTTTTATCCTGGGAGGAAGTAATCCATAACCTCGGGTATAGTGGGGGATTAAATTCCTTAAAGACACACAGTGAATTCTGTGGTCTCGGATATTTTCTTACTTCTGCATTATTTTTCCAGTTTCTGTTTTTCTGGTTTTGGTTGTTTTTTTTTCTTCTGATTTTTTTAACACAGGCGAGATAACAAGCTTAAGGAATTTATAATTATTTCTGTGTTCATTTGTTCTTGTTTAACAATTACAGAACGTTGTCTGGAAAAAAAATGTTTGTTGTTTCGGTGTAACGAACTTATATGTTGTTTGGAGACTAAAATCTTCGGATTTTTTACTCCGGTTGAGATTAAAGTTTTCATAACTTTCTACTCATTTGGGTACTTGATTTGAAGATATAAAAACTTCATCAAGTATACAACATACAATTTACTGGGAAAAAAAATGTTTGTTGTTTCGGTGTAACGAACTTATATGTTGTTTGGAGACTAAAATCTTCGGATTTTCTACTCCGGTTGAGATTAAAGTTTTCATAACTTTCTAGTCATTTGGGTACTTGATTTGAAGATATAAAAACTTCATCAAGTATACAACATACAATTTACTGCATTTCGTTTCAAGTATTTTAAATCTGTTTGTGTAACCTTTATTCGGTTTGAAGGAATAAAATCTTCACCGTTGTGTATTACATTTGTTGCTGTCAAAACTGATTCGGTTCGAAGTCTTCACCGTTTATTAAACTTTTTCTGTTGCTTCGCTTATGCGAAATGGGAGACATGACTCTAAATTTGAATGCTCTCACCATCGCCACACCAAATTTCATGGTTGGTTCTACGAGCAATGTCAAGGCCCTCCTCAGATCGCACCAAAGACTACCCGGCAGAGAAGCCTGGAAAATTCACAATTGATTTCAAACGATGGCAACAAAAGATGTTCTTCTATTTAACTACTTTAAACCTCCAAAAGTTTATTAAGGAGGTTATTAGGTTTCTGGAATCAACACACGAGAATGAACGTTTTGTTGTAATCGAGGCATGGAAGCACTCAGATTTTTGTGCAAGAATTATATTCTTAGCGGATTTGGAGGATGATCTTTACAACGTCTATAGTAATGTGGAAACATCAAAGAACTATGGGATGCGTTGGAAAAGAAACATAAAATAGAAGATCTTTGGATTAAAGAAGTTCATTGCCGCAAGTTTACGGACTACAAAATGGTAGATGGCAAGTCTGTTGTTACTCAAGTTCAAGAGTTGCGGTTATCATCCACGATCTACTCATTGAAGGTTTGGTGATTAGTGGGGCGTTTCAAGTTCTTGGCGATAATAGAAAAGATGCCTCCTTCATGGAAGGACTTCAAAATTACTTGAAACACAAGCGAAAGGAGATGACCTTTGGAAGATCTCATCGTCCAGGTTGAGAATCGAGGAAGATAACATGGCGGCGGAGAAGAAGGCAAATGGGAGATCAACCATAGGGAGCACATATTGTTGAAAGCGCCTAACTAATCTGAAAAAGAGGAAAAATGCATCGGTACCAAGGAGTTATCCCAACAAGAAGAAATTCAAGGAAAGCGCCACAATTGTGGAAAAATCGGACACAAAGTTGCATCATTGTTGCTCCGAAAAAGGAAAAGAAGAAGGGTCAGGCTAATATGGTTGAAACAAACGAGGAAGTTGATGACTTGTGCGCTATGTTGTCTGAGTGCAACCTAGTGGGAAATCCGAAAGAGTGGTGGATTGACTCTGGCGCCACTCGCCACATTTGTGCTGTTAGAGAAGCATTTGCTTCAGATGCTCCCGCCGGGCCCGACGAGACCATATATATGGAAAATTCTGCAACGGTCAAAATTGAAGGTTATGGAAAGATACTGCTGAAGATGACATCTGGCAAAGTGGTGACTCTCAACAACGTCTATCATGTTCCTGAAATTAGGAAAAATCTAGTAACTACCGGACTTCTAGTAAATAATGGTTTTAAGTGTGTTTTTGTTTCTGACAAGGTTGTAATAAGTAAGAACGAGATGTACATAGGAAAAGGTTACCTCACAGAGGGGCTTTTCAAACTGAATGTAATGGTCGTTGCCAATAATAATAAAGTTTCTGCTTCGTCTTACTTACTTGAGTCAAATAATTTATGGCATTCACGTTTAGGACATGTCAATTATAGAACCTTGCGAAAAATGATTAGTTTGAAAGTATTGCCTAAGTTTGAATGCAATCAATCAAAATGTCAAATCTGTGTTGAGTCTAAGTATGTTAAACATCCTTATAAGTCAGTTGAAAGGAATTCAAGTTCTTTAGACTTAATTCATACAGATATTTGTGACATGAAGTCAATCCCATCTCGCGGTAGAAAGAAGTATTTCATAACTTTTATTGACGATAGTACGCGGTATTGCTACGTTTATTTACTTAATAGTAAAGATGAAGTAATTGAAGCATTCAGGCAATACAAAACTGAAGTTGAGACTCAACTTAACAAAAAGATTAAAATGATAAGGAGTAATAGGGGCGGTGAATATGAATCTCCTTTTGAACAAATATGTTTGGAATATGACATTATTCATCAAACAACTGCCCCTTACTCGCCACAATCAAACGAAATTGCGGAAAGGAAAAATAGAACCCTGAAAGAAATGATGAATGCCCTGTTAATAAGTTCTGGTTTACCCCAGAACTTGTGGGGGGGAGCCATTCTAACAGCTAGCCGAATACTCAATCGAGTGCCCCATAGCAAAACAAAATCTATTCCATACGAAAAGTGGAAAGGAAGGAAGCCCAATTTGGGATACTTCAAAGTGTGGGGGTGTTTGACCAAGGTGCAAGTTCCTAAACCCAAAAAGGTAAAAATATGACCTAAAACCATTGATTGTGTTTTCATAGGATATGACACAAATAGTAAGGCATGTCGATTTCTAGTTCACAAATCAGAAAATCCCGACATTCATGTGCATACGGTAATTGAATCAGATAATGTTGACTTCTTTTAAACCATATATCCGTATAAAAAGGAATGTGAGTCGTCTAGCAAAAAATCTAAACGACCTCGGGAAGAAACAAAGGAAAATATTTCTGATGAGGAAAATCCAAGACGCAGCAAACGTCAAAGGACGTCTACTTCCTTTGGACCAGAATTTCTAACATTTTTGTTGGAGAATGAGCCTCGGACCTTAAACGAAGCTATGTCTTCATCGGAAACTCAATTTTGAAAAGAGGCAATCAATAGTGAGATAGAATCCATATTAAACAACCATACTTGGGAATTGGTTGACCTTCCTCCAGGGAATAAACCTTTAGGTTCCAAATGGATTTTCAAGCGGAAAATGAAAGCTGATGGTACTATTGATAAATATAAGGCAAGACTAGTTGTTAAAGGGTTTAGACAACGAGAAGGTCTTGATTACTTTGATACATACTCGCCGGTAATGAAGATTACATCCATTCGGGTGTTAGTAGCGTTAGCCGCCGTGTACGGTCTTGAAATCCATCAAATGGATGTGAAAACAACCTTCTTAAATGGAGAGTTAGAGGAAGAAATTTACATGGAACAACCTGAGGGGTTTGTAGTTCCGGGAAAAGAGAAGAAGGTGTGTCGACTTGTTAAGTCTCTTTACGGACTAAAACAGGCACCCAAACAGTGGCATGCAAAATTTGACCATACAATGCTGTCAAATGGATTCAAGATAAATGAGTGTGATAAATGTGTCTACATTAAGAACACTCCGAACCACGTAGTCATTATTTGTTTGTAGTGGATGATATGTTGATACTGAGTAACGACATTGCTAACATAAATGCTACTAAGCGCATGTTTGCTAGTAAGTTTGATATGAAAGACTTAGGAGTTGCCGATTTAATTCTGGGAATTAAAATCCATAAGAGTCAAGGTCTAGCATTGTCTCAAACTCATTATATTGAAAAGGTACTTGAAAAGTTCAAGTATTTGGACTTTAAAGTTGCAAAGACGCCAATTGATATGAACCTTGCTCTTGCAAAGAATAAAGGTGAAAGGCATTCTCAATTGGATTATGCCAGAGTGTTGGGAAGTTTGATGTATATCATGAACTGTACGCGACCTGATATTGCGTGTGCTATAAGTAAACTAAGTCGTTACACTAGTAATCCCGACCAAAAACATTGGCTGGCAATGAAACGAGTTTTGGGGTATTTAAAACATACTCAAAACTTTGCTTTGCATTATAACAGGTATCCTACAGTTATTGAAGGATACAGTGATGCAAATTGGATCACCGGTTCAACTGAAACTAAATCCACAAGTGGATATGTTTTTACCATAGGTGGAGGAGCAGTGTCTTGGAAGTCATCCAAACAGACATGTATCGCCCGCTCTACAATGGAATCTGAGTTCATAGCTTTAGACAAAGCCGGTGAAGAAGTTGAATGGCTCCGGAATTTCTTAGAAGATATTCTATTTTGGCCTAAATCGTTGGCTCCTATATGCATACATTGCGATAGCCAAGCGGCAATAGGAAGAGCGGGGAGCCTTATGTACAACAGAAAGTCTCGTCACATACGACGAAGACATAATACCATTAGACAACTACTCTCTACTGGAATTATCACAATTGACTATGTTAAGTCAAGAGATAATGTGTCGGATACACTAACTAAAGGCCTAACTAGAGAGGTAGTTGAAAGATCATCAAGGGGAATGGGACTATGGCCGAGGACAAGTCATCGTGACAGTAACTCTACCTAGAAGACTGGAGATCCCAAGATCTAGGTTCAAAGAGATCAAACAAAGTCATTAATGACGGTTCAACATTGTCACAATACCTCTTTGGTCCATTCTCGTGATGAGACAATGTTCAGTACCAGGATAAAACATTACGACTTTTTAATGGTTCCTAAGTTTGGTACGGGGTATATCAAATAGTGTATCTACGGGATGACACATTTAGGAATCACCTATGTAAGTGTGAAGTATAAGCCGCTTCAAGGAGAATTCTGTAAGGCCAATTCTCTACGCACTTATGAACCAGGCAGTGTTCATGGCTGAAACGAACAAAACAATGAGAACCAAAGACGGTTAAAGGGTTAATTGTGTGACATGTGGTTGTCTAAGTATACACCAAAGCTCGACGGTTCAAGGATATCAAATCTACCGATTGACTGAGTATATCCGACATATGTTCACTACGAAAAGTTCAAACAGAAATCTACTTATCCATATGCGATTAATCCTTGCTTACGAATCACACAGTTTTTTGCCATGCATGTTTTTCATCATATAGTCATTCCCCATTCATGTGGAGGATTGTTAAAGCTAGTTAATGAATAAAACTAGCCAAGTTGGTGTGAATGAGAAATGGAGGGGAAAACCTTTCCGGACAGTCACCAACCTATTCCGAAGAGGCACCTTCGAGGCTATATAAACTGAGGCAATGCCTCATTTTTAATACACTGAAATTTTTTCTGCATCTGAAAATTCTGCATTCTTTTCACAAATAAAACTATCGAGTCTTACTGTGTTTCGTTGCCAACTTTGAGTTCGTCGAAGTCGAAGGCGTTTGATGTACCGCTACTCCTGCGACAGGTATATCCGTTTTATCCTGGGAGGAAGTAATTCATAACCTCGGGTATAGTGAGGGGATTAAATTCCTTAAGGACACACAGTGAATTCTGTGGTCTCGGATATTTTCTTACTTCTGCATTATTTTTCCAGTTTCTGTTTTTCTGGTTTTGGTTGTTTTTTTTTTCTTCTGATTTTTTGAACACAGACGAGATAACAATTTGTTGTTCTGTAGTGAAGACATTAGACTTCTTGGAGAGTTTTCAAGAAGATTAAAAAAGCCCAGTGTAGTAGTAGTACTGGAAGCTATGTTGCTGAGACTCTTCAAAAATGTCGACGGTTGCGTGTCGGATCCTTCAAAAGTAGTGCAATTTTGGAGAGTCCGAGCAACTTAGACTGGAAGTGTCTGATTTTGCAGAAATTTGAGATAAATTCATTTCAAGATTCAAGAACTGTTGGTACAATGCTATGTTTTCACTTTCTTTTGATCTTTTCATGATGATGATGGTTTGTTCTTTTTCTAGTATGGGGACAATTCTTTGCTTTTGGGGTTGTGGGGTTTCTATATATAGTTTCAACTTTGAAAAAGTTAGTTTTTTTTCCAAGAAAAGAAAGGAATTCGATGTAAACTGCATGAGGTTAAATAGGGATTTTAAAACTAATTATCTTGTCTTATGGTTTTTGAAATTTGATTTTGTGATAAGAGTGGTTTTTTTTCCAATGATAAGAGTGGTTAAAAACTTTGGAAAAGTGTTAAACGGGTTTAGCGGTCTAACTTAAACTAATAGCCTTTGGTAATTTTCCAACCCAAACGAATAGGTAGGGAAGGAAATAAAAATAAAAATACCCAAAGGATTAATATAGGCACGAGAGAAAGATTCAATAATGACTATAGGGAAGAAATATGTCAAAATTGGTGATAGAATACCCTATTTATAACACTAAAAAAAATTAGACTAGGAACTAGAAAACCTATTTCAATATAAATTTGACAAATAAATCCTACCTAGACATAATAAATTAAATAAATACCAAATCCTAAATTTCTTACTCTTGGTTTATTTCCTACGGGTTGTAATTCTACAAGTGTACTTTTAATTTATGTTGTTCGGCGTTTCTAAAAATATCATGGGTGTGTTTTGACAGGGGCCGATCTAGAGTGTCATTTACGAATTCACATGAATCTAGTAATTGTTTTAGACCTTGTATATGCATTAAGAAATCTACTAAATATTTATAAATATTTAATTGTGAACTTAATTATTATTGTATGTTAACTTGAGATGGTTGTAAAAATCTATAAACTCCAAATTCTAAATTCTCCCCGCATGATTTAGTATGATGCACTAAGAGTCTAAGAGAAGCAGAGTTTGTTTACACGTTATTGTATTGTTTTTTTTTCATTTATAAACTAGCCGTCACCAAAGGCATGGAGCCTTGGTGTTAGGGTCTTGCTTGACCCTTGTCTTGTACATTCAGTCCATGCAACAAACAAAAAAAGAGGTGAAATAGGGGTGCATTGATCTGAGCTCAAAATCATTCCTGCGAATTGCCCTAATCCAATAGACCAAAGGTTGTTTCAGCACTTTTCCACCTTTTAAAAAGTTGTTTTTTTTCAGCACATTTGCCATTAGCGCTTGGTGAAAGGTAAACATAATGGCAAGTTACAGGCCCGCAGCTTCAGGAAAATACTATTTTCTCTGTTACAATTTATATGAACATTTTTTTATTTAATAATAATTTAACTTTTAATTTTATCTTTTTTACACTTAACAAGATAATCTTTAATCATACAACTATCTTTGACTTGTTTTAGACCACATGATTAAAAAATCTTCCTTTATTTTTCAAATTTTGTGCCTTATAAAACTACATCATATAAATTTAAATGGAGTAACACTATTGCAACAGTACAACAAGAAACTCTATAAATTATACACAATAACCCGCCCTCCATTTTACTGGTTCTGTTACCGTACTCCACTCCTATCATCTAGATGAAATTCTCATAAAATGACTAAATATGTCAACCCTTTAAACTTGTCAGAATGTTACATTTAGACATGCAAACTAAGCCTTATTCAATTGAACATCTCACCTTCTAATAAAATGTTTCAATTAGACTTTTTCAATTCAAACTTTGAAAAATATTTTACTTGTGTTTTCATTCATCTCCTTTAATTATACGCATCAACCTCAAGTAGAAAATGCCAGAAATTTTACAGCTTATTAGGGCAAATGCGTATAAAAAAAGGAAATGACATTTTATATTGTTAACTTAAGACTAATGAAACACGCAAAAAAATTTCAAAACTTGAATCGAAAGTGTAATTGAAACACTTTATTAGAGTTGAGGTGTTTAATTGAAACAAAACTTAGTTCGAGTGTCTAAATGAAATATCATGGTTTAAGGGGCTGGTTATGTATTAAGCCTATAAAAATTGTAAATGTGGTCGACTATCGTGATATACACAAATTGCTAAATGGACAGCTCGCTGTAGCAGGCTTAACAACGTGGCTGATAATGGCAAGTGATTTGATCATTCCAACCTTCTATCATGCTATCATGTGTTTTCATGCTAAAACAGAAGGATAGAGTAAAAGAAAAAAAGTAATGGAACGAGAAGAGACCGCCTGGGATTCAGCCTACAAGAAATGGAGGCATATGCATAAATGTGAGCAGGCAGAGAAATAGTTGTCTGGTGGTCAGATTTAAACCTAACATATGGCTCACCTTTGCAACCACCTCATTTATATTGGTGATTATCCGTGTATGTAATATCCACACAGAAAATTAATAGGCATGAATATTGATTGTGGAACAGGCTTCTCGACGTGCTTTCTGCTGCATGCCCAAAAGGCCGATCATTTTCTTGGAGCTAATATGTTGTACTGGAAAAACCGGAATGGATTTAGTTAGAATGACCTCCAAGTTGAGAAATGCCATCCTTGTTTTAGCAACTACCACATCAGAGGTTTTATCTTTGATGCTGGTTGACACATCTCACTCTCCCAACTATTTAACCATCAGAAGACAACAGACTCTGCACGAGAGAAACACAAACCATTTGAATAATACATTTCCATCAAAAACCCACCAATTGAAGTTGTGCAAGAAGTAGCCAGTGTGATAGAAGATGGTGCGAAACACATAAAAGGAAGACCTACTCTAGCAGAAATATATTTTATTGTTTTTACACACAACTCAAAGATTTCTGCTAAGGGGGGTCAAAAATTAAAGAAATTGTTGTCAGTGAGACTCGAACATGCCTGCTCTACATAAATTTGAACCCCCTTAACCACTGAGCTAAGCTTTTGGTTTGCGTTAAGGGTGCTCAACATGAGATATACACAAAACAAAATTTTGACCATGTATACACAAGTGTAATTTTCCAACGAAAATGATTCACATGAACACCTTGACTCCATGTAGATCCGTCCCTGACTGAACTGGCCCTAACCTCCAGCAAGCTAAAAAGGAGAAGGGCTCAACAGAACATCAAATTGGTGAATTTAGTGATAATGCATGAGAGAAAGGGTAATGTACCTTGAGCCAATACTGATGGAGACTTAGTTCTGCTATCATACTGTGCCTTCCACAATTTCCAAGCAACCCTTACCTCTTCCAATTGGGATTCTGGAATGCTTGTGTTTGCGTCCAGTATTTCTACCCAGTCACTCCAAGGGGCTTTTGAAGGGTCCAAAAATTTAGACAGCTGAGGTAACATTGTAGAGTAATAGAAGTCATCAACTGCCTTGATAATATCTTCCGATTCCAACAATGTCAACATTTCAGGTCTTATTATGTTGCCAGGTTGGTTTCTCAAAGCAAAATTGTTCCCCTTCAAAAGCAAAACTTCTGATGGGGCTAGGGGTAAGACGATCCTTGAAAACTTGCATAACGACATTCTCAAAATATCAGGTGGTAGAAGATTGCGTTTTATTGCAACTGCTGTCCCTACCATTTTGCGTATCTGAAAAAAACAACAATTTAGGCTTAAGACGTATACAACATATCTTATCAAGAAGAAACACAGATCACAACAAAGCACGTGTAACTGAATAACAAAGACAAGGAACAGCTGCATGTAGTGAAACTCAAAAAAGTAAGCAACAGTTCATTCTGCTTATCATAAAGCTGCCATATTGTATAATCATTGGCCGTCTTTTGGCTCATGCATGGACTCAAGGACGAGCATCCGTTATAGTTATATATACAACTTGCGTACATTCAAATTCTAAAAGATTCCGGTGTATCAAATAAGAAAAGATCTGGTTTATTTTGCAGGATGCATAAGAAGGATTCACATTCATGTCCAACCCCAATTGACATGAGTACATCAAGGCAAATGAGAATCTTGGTAATGCAACTACAATACATTTCTTCCAGTGCATAGACCTCCTTGCTTAGCAAGTGGCACTCTTGTGCAATGGACACTTATCTAGGCGTTATTAATATTTTTAGCAAGAAGAGTGATCCCTTTTAAAAGGTTAGAAAGAATGAACAGGGCAAAATGATAGTCAAAGAGAATTACTTGGTGTAACATGAATGACTCTCCACAGATGGAAACTTCAACATAATTCATACCGAACAACTTCTCCAACTTTCCACAATGACAGTGAAAAATCCTTCGGAAATGGGCAGAGCTAAGTTTATCCCTTGCATCGGGTTCATGGAGCCATCTTGCTTGAATTGGTAAAACAGAACTGAGATCCTTTGTATGACTAACGTTCTCATTACTGTTGCCTGTTGGATTTTGATTTTCAGGCTCAACAATTGTCACAACCCCTTTCTCTCTACAGTTTTCTTCTCCATCGCTTTCCTCACACGCAGATATTTCTTCCTCAGTAGAGGGCCTCCCTTTTTTCAAGAGACTCTCATTTTTTAACAAGTTTCTGGCAGGAGATTGTTTCCTATACTTGGATCGTATTGTGTAATTGTGGAAAGGATGTTCTCCCTGCAACGCAGTTCAGAAACATCAAGTGAAGAGACTAGAGAGCAGAATAATTGTTTTTTATCAACGAAGAACGATTAGATATCAGAAAAATCAAATCACTAATTACTGAATTGACAAGTAACATTTGCTGAAGTTTCATGAACTCTTTCCCCCAGTGAAACCTAAAGTCAGTCCTCCAAGGACTAACATGGAGAATATTTCATTATGGTCTGACTTAGGAACTGTTGAAGGTACAGACCGGAGCAAAATTGAAGTTTTGTAAGGTATGCCATACGAGCATGATACAAAACCACTTATCAAGAGGAATATGAAAAGAATTGAAGAGCATGAAGCACAACCATTAAAAGAAGAAAACCAATCTGATAGACTTGAAAATACCTCGAAAGAATTCAGTATGTCATCAAAATTGGCTAAATGGTAATCGATTTCAGAAGACGTTGAATCATTCTTTATCCCGATGATTTCAGCAGGAATGAGATAACAATACTTGCGTGCATTACACTCCCTTCTAGCATCAAACCTCCTGAAGTCGTTAAAAATGAAGTAACTATAACTGAACTGACTCAGAGAAAAAACAATAACTCTGGCAAATGGCTCAAATCGCAATATCATGAAACAATGTAATGAAGGAAGCTCTGCCCCACCTACTAATAACTGAACTGACTCAAAAAGAATACAAAGATGAGCAATTACTTTCCTTAGTAGCATCAAGGGCCCAGATTTACCCATATATTACAATTAACTTCTGCACTAACCAAAACATAAGGCACTGAACAGCTGATCAGCAGAAAGGATAAAAACATAATGCACACAACAGTTTACACTAGGATGTTTTTGATGCTATGTCGTAGCCTTCCAACTAATGAAGCACATTAGGAAGTATTTTCTTACTTTATGAGTTATGCTTGTTTAGCTTTTTAGGTTAGCCCAATAAACTTACATGCTATAACCAAGGAGGGAAGGAAGGAAATATGTTTTTTCCCTTAAGAGCTTGAAATCTGCACATTTACATGTTTTTCTTACACACAGACTTACATGTGTTTCCTTCACAGTTAATGATAATGAAAATTCAATTCTTAACTAAGAACAGGATGAACAAAAGTTTCTGGTTAAATGTGCTTCTTTTTATGGTTATCAATTGGACATGAACAAAAGTGAAAGTCACAGGCCAATCCAGGCCAATTCCGAAATAAAGACATAAACTAACTTTTTTGACGGTAGAATACTGAAAACTCTGATATTCTCTGGAAGATTTGAGTTCACACAATTAGCAAGAGTGATCCCATTTGGATCATCCTCCCATGCATCTTCAGGAATCTCCATTTTAAGGGATATCATGGTCGCCAAGGAATGAACCTAATATGTATTTTTTAAATAAAATCAGCATGATGGCAAGAGAAGATATACTTTTAGGGGGCAAACAAAATAAATGTGATGTGCAAGCTATTGTAAATCTCTTGCTTACTCCTTTATCGGTTCGACTACTTCTCGCCCAGCCAATTTTATATAAATTTCCAAAATTACTGTCTCGAATACCACCAGCTTTGAAGATAGCTTTTTCCAGTTCACCTTCAATGGCTGCATTACAGAACTGTAATGGTTTAGTGAAACCCCAGAAATGACAGCTAGGCTGATGGAACATGTATACAAGTCAAGTTTTATGCAGCAGGTAAAAGAATAGAGGATTACCACAGGGAAGGTTAAAACAAATTATCATACATAAAACACTGAACAAAATTTCAAGAAAAATTCTCCTCCAACCTAGCACATCCATGAAACCAATGACCCAATTTACAAGTACAATTATACATTAACCCCTTCAAGTTTCAATTCACTCGATAATATATTTACTTTAACACCCCAAATGCTAATCTCCCAAGTAAAACAATCCAGCTACCCAGTTAAAATTGCTATTAGTGAATACGTTAATCATAAATATCACTAAATAGTCCCTTATTAGTATAAGCCATTTCCAGCTGTACTTCTATGCTGAATATCATGTGTAACATTACGTGAAAACCCAATTGATAAGACCACCAAAAATCAAGAAACAAGCGTATTTTGCCGATGTAAGTCAAGCAAAATCATAAACGGCAACAAGAAAAATTCTAGGAGAGCAAAAAAGACATAGCGCTTCCATTCCATTTCTGTTTCTCCTCTCTACCAATAGAGAATGTTGGAAGTAATTGAGAAATGCAGAAAAAATAACTTTTGATAAAATATTATATTTTCTCTGTTAGATAGATCTTTTAAGAACTGAATCCTAGTATATAGAATAGAAATTTCAATTTATTTAAGAAAGTGACAAGCTTATATAGCTGATCTTAAGCTTTTATTGTTTTCTAGTTACATGTTCAGCCAATATAAAGTCTAGATTTGATGGATATTTACATTCGGAGTTCATCTATTCTCTGTCTCTCGTGATATTCAATTCTTTGATCCTCCGGCTTAATTTATAACATTTGGTATATGAACAAGAATTCTCGCCTCTAATCTGAACTCTGGCAACGAGTGGAATAGCTGGGCAGTGGGAACCATACCAAAGTACCTTTTAACAACTAACGTGGGCAATTTATATTCCCTAACCAGGTCTAGGGTTTACACGTAAATCTAAATTCCCTTTTTTCTTTTCTGTTTTTCCCTTTCATAGGCTTAATCTTTTAGAAGAACAAAATGAATCAACAGGCTGAAGAGTAGCATTCAGCAGAAAGTACAGGCTCAGCAGGCTGAAAAGTGGCTCAAGAGCCTAAGGAGTATGTTTGCCGTAGAGTTGGTGTCTCGATGGGCTAAGCTGAGAAAGAGAAATTTGGAGGCCGGAGCAACCAATAGACTATGTTGAGAGAGAGAGAGCAGAAAGCAATAAAACAGATAGAGATAACATATGTCGTTGACTATGATACCATGTGAAAAAATCTGAGCATTCAACTTTTGCCCAAACAAATTGAGTATCCAACCCCAGACCAGAACCATTATAAATTACTTTGAAATCACTTAAAACATGTTTATTCTGTATTAGTGTTGCAGCAGCTATGTTATTATAAGCTTACGCTCTCTTTCATCACATCTGAAAGCTTCATCCAGCATTGCATTCCACAATTGATGGTCGTTATGACCATCGGAGTGTGTTGATACAAATCTTTCTAAAATCAAAAGAAAAGTGGAAATAGCTTTAGGAGTTTACCAAAAGTGGTCACGTGAACAGAAGCACAAAAGGCCTCTGTAGACTGGTCGAAATTAACGAATCTAAATGCAATAGATCATTGATCTGGGAATAATTCTTTGCAAAGAAACCTCCAAGCACATATGAGATGCTATGTTCCAGCACTTGAAGGTAGCAACTTCAGGCACTCTGAATTGGCACTCTACACAAAGTTTGAAGCTTCGAGGAAGTCAAAGAATCAATCACGAAATACTTCTCTTTAATAATGACCTTCCCAAACAAGATAAGGCAGCAAGGTCATACGTCAAAAAGCTGTGGTAGGTTTCTCAAGCCCTTCAAGTCTCTACTCAAGTAAGCAGGCAGAATAACAGCAACCAAAAAATTTGCACCGGTTTAAAAGTGAAATCCCCTAATACAGGAAAGAATGAATGTGTTTAGGTATTACGTAATTAGAAGCCTTTGCATCCTAGCAAAGGTAGTACATCACGAGATGTGTGTTGGCGCACATCAAAGGTTTAAATCACTCTGTGGACTAAGTTGCTCATACTCGGGTGTGGATATCCAATACGGGTGCGGATCTATAGGTCGGATTCTTCATCACATAAATTTTATTATTCGGGGGTATGTATCCAAGTTTGGGCGGTTGCTGGGATACGGCCAATAAATGTACATTACTACATATAATGTATCTCTATTAATTAAAGCTATTGAACTAAAACTAATAAAATTTAATTCCTTATAAACATCTAATAGTTTATTCATAATATATTTCGTGTAATAGCAAAACATTGTCTATATATATGTGACACAAACCCAAAAATGAAAAATCAAATCAAATACACAATCAATCTATACTTATCAGTCATAGATGTGTCAAAACATCCAAGGTCTTGACCACGTGTAGACACGGGTGCGACAAGGATTTTAAAGAGTCTGAGCAACATAGGATGTGGAACCAGATGTTATTTAAGAGAGGGGTAGGTGGTGAGCCCATTAACCACTGAATTTTAAAGTTGTAAACATCAAATTTCTTGATCATCAAATTAACTACGCTTGAATCCAAAAAAGTTGGATTGGCCATATGAATCGTCACCAACCACGTAATGGCGTCCAAGGTGGTGCTCAAGTTTCAAGACCCTTTACTCGTAGCAACACATTGAGACTACTTCTGTTGAAGTGGGAGGCATCAAAGGACCACCTGGAGAAGTCCACTTCATACTACTTCTTGCTTGAATAGAAGAAATATTAAGGTATAGAACTTGGACTTCAAGAGGGAGAAGAAAAGAAAGTTGGGGACAAACGTGGAGCAAAAACGTCTCCACATTTCAAAACATGGAGACAGGCCGAATGGAGTGCCAAGAAGACACAAGGGAAACATCTCCACATTTTCCAATCATGGAGCCATTTCTGAATACGTGGAGCAAAGTGTCTCCATGTTTGTAAATCTTAGAGACAACATGGGTTTGAAGAAGAAACGCCTAGACGTTTTCTAAACGTCTAGCCGTTTTGGCTCCAGATTGTCTTTTTAATTTTGCATGTAATGCTCTGTTGCTCGGACTCGGGTGTCGAATACGGGTACAGATCTAGAGGTCGGATTCGTCATGATTTAAATTTTAAAATTCGTGGGTACGGATATGGGTGCAGGGATTCGGCAAAAAATAATTCAAAATTCTAAAAATAGAGTTATAAAACCTAAATTACGAGATATTATGTGGAAAACGGAGAATCTCGGAAGGAGATGAAAGGAAAATGAGTGACATAGAAATTTCTATATACAAGTTATTCCATTTTCTTCAATTTCACCATAGCTTTTGTTTTTATTACATAAATCATTGAAGTTCTCCGAAATTTCTCCCTCAATTTTGGTCAAAGTACCCAAAAGTGGTTGACCAGATCGGGTACGGATCCCACACCCATGTCGTGTAGACACGGGTGCGGCACCGAAAGTGAAGAGTCTGAGCAATATAGTTATAATGTATTCTTAAGACCTAGTTAGGTTATCTTAGACATTTTTAGTTGTCTTTTACCCCTGGCATGAATATCTTGCTTTCCCTTTTGGAAGGTTTAGCTTTGTAATAACTCAATCCATTGTTTTTAATATTTGCATTACGTTTCATGTTTTAAGGCCTTGGAAAGGTTGGTATTGGGCCTTGTTGATATTATTTTGGTTGGTCTCAAGGGGTTTGGCGTGTTTCGAAATCACAAGAACAAGTTGGAAAATTGCAAAAAAAAAAAAATCAAAGGCATTCTTTGGTGTGTGCCCCGTGCAGGGTGTGCGTTGGGCTTTTGGTGTGCGTCCCACAGGCTTGGCGCAAGGCAAAACTCTTCAAGTATAAATAGTCTCATTCTGCAATTTTTATTTCATTCTTCAACATTTTAAGACTTGAAGAGGTCGGTTTTGAGAAAGGATTTCCTCTAAAAGTTGGGGCTAAGGATCTAAACATAACATTGATTTTATATTTGCCTTAAGATTCATCATGCATACATTGAACTTGACAGATGGAATTGAAATATTTTGACATAAACCCTAGAAACACTAATTTGATGAATTGAATATTGAAATTAGCTTCAAATGGAATCTACGCATAGATTTGGATTCATCGGGTTATAGGTAACTTGGATTTGACTTTGGTTTTGAGGTTTGACCATGAGGGGTCGGGGTTGACTTTGACTTTGACCAAGAGTTTAATTATGGAAATTGAGTCCAATAGCATTGTTTGACTTCGTTAAGTAATCTTCTGAATAGATTGTTGATTGCGGGTGTTTGGTGGATTCCGGATGCGGAAAAGTCGTGGTGGAGGGTTAGAGCATTGCTTGGACCGAGGTAAGTTAAGTGTTTGACCTCAAGAGAATTTTCCCAAATTAGAATAGTTTTTCATATACTACCTATATGAGGGCACTATATATATATATATATAGATATATATATATAGATAGATATATATATATAGATATATATATAGATAGATATATATACTAAGGCTAGGGATGGCAAGTAAGGCGGGGTAGGGCAGGGCGGGGCAGGTCAAACTCTTGCGAGGGCAGGGCAGGGCAGGGGAAGATTTAAATAGGGCGGGGCGGGGCAAGGAAAATTTTTGAAAAACTTTAATGGGGCAGGGCAGGACAGGGCAAATTAAGATAGGGGGAGCTCTTATCTTTAAAATCAGTTTACTATTTTGCCCTTTAACCAAGTCAAGATTTAATTAAATCTTTAAGAATACCCAATATAATTACTAAACCCTTAGTACCTATATGTACTTCGTTCAGCAATTAAAAATGTTTAATTTTGGGGATTTTATGAGTTTGATTCAAATGCTTAATTTTGGGCCTCATGACTAGTGAAATTCTTACCTGCCAATTTTTTAGCTTTTTCTTATGATATCATGTGGTTCAGCAATTAAAAATGTTTAATTTTGGGTCATTCTTTCTTATAGTCCTTTCGGCAATATTAGGATTTAGAATGTTACATAGCTACTATATCATTTCCTGGAAGGGGAGATATTTTACTACGGGATTTTCCATGTGCTGATTTTCTTATAACTGATTTTGTTAGGCATGATTGGCAAATTCAGTTTCTGAATAGAAGTGTTCTTTTTCTTCTTTTTTTGGTAAAATATATGTGTTCTTGATGCAGGTTTTGGTTTTTTCTTTCAGTACTTGTTTTGAATGTTTCATGAACTTTTATCATTTTCTTCAGTCGTAAGTTGTTTTCACTTGTAGAAATGTTGGAATTGTAGTTTGTGGCCAGTCCCCTAATGAATTTGACAGAACTGCCATTATCCTTGAATTGCTGGAAACAGAAAGAACCAGCTGTTTGATAAAAAAAAAAAAGAACCAGTTGTAATTAAAAATGTTTATCCTCAAGTTACTCAGAAATCAGAAAAAAATTTAAAATGTTTCATTCAACTTCGTTCAGCAATTAAGTAATCACTTTCATGCATAGTTCGGGGACCTAACTCAGAAACTTCACGCCCTTTTAAAAGAAAGATGAATAACAAAAAAAAATATGACATATTTACCATTATCAACAACAACAAAAAAAATTTAGAAAGATGAACAACAACAAAAAAAAACTTTAGAAAGATGAATAACCAAACTCTTTTACACATTAAAGTGAAAAATAAAGAGGAGAAATGAAAGATGACATAAACGGGGCGGGGCAGGGCAGGGCTTAGCCGGACAGGACAGGGCAGGGCATATTTTCTGAAAATTGCTAAATGGGGCAGGGCAGGGCAGGGCAGATCAAATCCTTAGCAGGTGAAGACTTTCCCCGTCCTAACCCGCCCTAACCTGCCCTATTGCCATCCCTAACTAAGGCTAGCATTTGATGAATAAGATACAATTCAGAATTCATCCTTTCTTTCTCTCTTGTGATTTTCATACAAGTTAGTTTGTACAAAGGCTAGCATTTGATGAATAAGATACATTCGAAATTCATCCTTTCTTTCTCTCTTGTGATTTTCAGAATGATTGCCAACAAATGAAGAAATTCATACACAGAAGCATGAAGAAAAGCAATAGCAAATCCAAAACAGAAAGGAGGAAACAATAACACAGCATGTATACTTACTGGATAGTTCATGTTCATCTCTTTGCATTTGCAAACCTACATTAAACAACTTTTATGATATTAGGTAAAACATTAGTATTTCATTTCAGTCCTAACGGCTTGTGTGTGGAGAAAAATAGAGACCTCGATAATCAGAGCCCACGTATCCCACGCGCATCACAACTTTCTTTTTTATGAAAGGCTCCCATTTGTTGGAAAAGTCTTCAACGGTGGTGGTGTAATGCTCGGTTACTGACGCTGATGTGGAAAAACAGCGCAGTATCCTTGTGCGTGAGAATCCAAGATTTGTTAGAGGGATTTGAGGAACCCGTAGAGAAAGGGCTGTCATGGATGAGACACTGAGAAACCAGAGAAATTGTCACTTTAAGTATAATTTTTTATCGAATGAACAAAAAGGACTCCCAACAAACAAACAAATAAATCCTGATATTTTCATCTACTACATCCAATTGAAGCTTCCTCTAGAAAATGTAGAAAGAAAAATTTCATGTAAAAAAAAAAAACTCACGTTAGCAAAGTTCATAGGAATATCCCCAATCAAACAGAATCCCCCAAATAACCCCGATTTCATTAAAATTATCCACTCCCTCATTTTAAGTTTTTTACCAGCAATCCCCCCCCCCCCGACCCACCTCCTCATCACTCCACGACATATTCCCAGTAACCATCTCTACATAGTAAAATCATTTGAACTACAAAACACCCCAAAAAGATTCCAAATTTATACTCCTAGATGAAACAAGAACTAAAAAGATAATTCTTTTTTTTCTACAAAGGTTAAAACTTTAAAATATTTTACAACGCCAATTAACCAATCCAAAACAAATTAACAAACCTATCTTAACTTCAAGAAAAACAATTGATCTTTCTTCTTACTGAACACCTAATTGTCCATACCTTTACTTTCAGATCTCAAACGCTTGAAATCTTAAAGGGTATCATTAACTATAAGAAAATACCAGAAAAAGATACAAATTAGATATTACGTTTAGGTTATTAATTAGGAAGTGGGTCGGGTTGCGAGTTAAAATGAGGAAGCGGGTAATTTTAATGAAATAGGGTTATTTGGGTTTTATTTGGGGGATTCTGTTTGATTGAGTGGGGGGGGGGGAGAGGATAAAGTTAGCTAATTTATGAAAGCCCACGGGCAAGTTTGACTCTTCTTCCAAAATTTAATATTTTATTCGAAAAATGATCAAATTTGTTTTTGTATTCTCACAAATAAATTATATTTGCTCATCCTTATACTTTTTAACATATTTGCTCTTGTCATAATTTTAGAATCATATTTGCCTTTATACTCTCAAGAAAGAGAAAATGCATAAAATTCTCCTCAAACTTATCCACATAATTTACTTTAGCACTACGAGTGTTTAAGTACATTTATTCTTGTTTGAAGTGAATTTAATACCCGCTCAAAAGTATAAAATCAATCTTATAATAGAATGTGTTTTACACGCTCTGCCACGTCAGTGTCATGTCGGCAATTGATTAAATTTTAAAATTTCACTCTATTTTTTGTGTTTTTTATTCATCTTTTTTCTAGGGGTGGCTAGTGGGACGGGACGGGACGAGACCGGATTTGGGGGATGGGGTGGGGGGTCGGGATCGGGACATGGCGAGCCGGGATATGGGGGGAGGGAAAGAGGTCTCGTCCCGTCCCAAATCCTGTCGGCATAGGGGACATGTCGAGTAGGGGGGATTTTGGGGGACTTTAATTTTTTTTATCAAGACACTTAATTTTAAAATATATATATATATTAAATACTTAAATAATTGAAGAAGATAGTGAAAAAAATATCCCAAGGCATTGCCTCTTATATTATTTAATAAAAATATAATTTTTTTAAATACAATTTCAAAATTGCAGCTTTGTTTCGTAGTTTAAAAGTTGTAAATCACATAGTAAAATTGTCACTAAAAAAATTACATATTCAACCATACTTTTTCTAATTTTCTCACAATCTCTTGAGGATCTTCTTTTGGAATTGAAATTGTAGGTCAAATTGTTCACATCGGTTCCCGCTCCCTCGGATAAATTTTCGTTGTAGTTGTAGTCGTCTTCTTCGTTGATCTCTGGTTGACCGCATCTTCTACGCTACGCTCTAATCTAATCTCTGAATAAAACTGCAATCTCCAATTTGTCTCCCGCCAATGAGTGTATGTGCTCTCATGTTTGAAACATTCCAGCAGAAAAAACTCTTTCAGAAGTTGTTGATGACGCTTGAATATTCAACACATCTTGAGTCATCTTTGATAGTGTCGGAAATGTCTTCTCATTCTCCCTCCGGTATTTAAGCAAGTCTTCACGTCCACTTTCATTGGCAATTGATTCGAACGGTACAACACCCTACAAAACATAAACATCAAATTTGATAATTTGTAAGAACCTGAACCACTATACATTTTATATCGAAGGCCTTGGATACTTGAAGTAGAAACTGCATGTGTTTTTATAAGGTTGCATTGAAGTAGAAGAAGATGGTACAGAAGCTGGTTGATTATTAGCACTTTATTGTTGGTAATACATATACACATTTTTACATTCTATTTGTATATTAGACATAACTTCTTCTTTAGTTGGGTCTGTTGGGAGTATTTCTAAGCATTCATAAATCGTTTCAATAAGGGCATTACAATCGTCTACTTTAATAGTAGGATTTAATACAACATTAATAAAATAAATAGTAGGAATAAGAATTTTTTTTATTTTATTTTACAAATATTTTTGCAATAGCGGGAGTGTAAGTTGGTTTTTTCATACATTCATTAAATAACAACAATATTAGAATTATATAAAATAACATAGATGAAATAGTAGGATAATAAGTACTATAAATTCCTTAATAGCTAGAAAAAAAATTCTCTAAAAATACAATAAGTTCCAAAATTTTATCCCAATCATCATCTACAATCATATCCGTTGAATTTTTATTATGGGCGTTAAATAATAAAGTTATAGATCTTCTATACTCGTGAGCGACATGTAATTGTTCATACAAAGAAATCCACCTAGTCGCAACTTTTTCTGGATTCTCCTAGTACTTTAATGCCCTTTGATATTATTCATAGTGATTTATGGACATCTCCCGTTTTAAGTTATATGGGTCATCGTTATTATGTTCTATTTTTGGATGATTATTCTAATTTTTATGGACTTTTCCGTTAGCAAAAAAATCTCAAGTGTTTTTCACCTTTTAAAAATTTAGAGCATTCATCCGTATCCAGTTCGATCGGAAAATAAAAAATATTTAATGTGATAATAGCAAAAAATATGATAATGGGTTGTTTCGAAATTTTTGTGATACTAATGGAATAAATTTTCGTCTCTCTTGTCCTCATACGTCCTCACAAAATGGGAAAGCCGAACGCAAAATTCGTACCATTAATAACATTGTCCGAACTATATTGGTCTATGCTTCCGTCTCCCCTTCCTTCTGACATTATGATCTACAAATGACTACATATTTTCTTAACATACTTCCTCCCAAATGTTTGACATATTCAACCCTTCTTCAAATCTTATATAATAAGACTCATTCGTATTCACACCTTAGGGTCCTTGGGTGCTTGTGTTATCCACTATTTCCGTCCACCACAATTAACAAACTCCAAGCCCGTTCTACCCCTTGTGTATTTTTGGGTTATCCGTCTAATCATCGTGGTTACAAATATTTTTATTTATCATCTAATAAACTCATCATTAGTCGCCATGTTATTTTTTATGAAACCCAATTTCCGTCTGCTATAGTGAGTAGTCCCGTGTCTAGTTCATACAATTTTTTTGATGATGTCGTCTCTCCATATATTCTCCGTCATTTCTCGAACTTATCCCGCACCCAAAATCCACCAGCTGGCCCACTGCCCGCTGGACCTACAGTCCCGTCACTTTCTGCCCCAGTTTTGGCCACTAGGCTAGTTGCCCAACCTAATTTCGAAACTGATCAGGCCCCAGTTCCTACTTCGGTCTTACCGTTTGCCTCAGATATTGGGCCAGCAGGCCCACTGCCTGTTGGCCAACCTGTCCCCCATCCGAATTCTTCTCACAATCTTCCAATTATCCCCCGAGTCATAGACCATTCACTCGCAGTCAACAGAGTATTTTAAAACCAAAATGATATTTTAATTTACATTCTAATATCTCTAAATCCCCTCTACCACATAACCCCGTGTCTGCCTTAAATGACCCGAATTAGAAATTGGATATGAACGGCGAATATGGTGCTCTTATTGCTAATAAGACGTGGGAGTTGGTCCCCCGTCCTTCTGGTATTAATATTCTTCGCTCTGTGTGGATTTTTTACTTATAAAGATAATTCTGATGGTTCTTTTGCGCGACATAAGACTCGTCTTGTAGGTGATGGTAAGACTCATCAGGTTGGTGTGGATTGTGGTGAGACATTTAGTCCGGTGGTCAAACCAGCTACCATTCACAATGTTCTCAGCTTGGCTCTTTCAAAGGCATGACCCATTCATCAGTTAGATGTGAATAATACATTCTTACATGGTGATCTTAAGGAGACAGTTTACATGCATCATCCCTTGAGTTTTCGAGATCCCAAATATGCTCATCGTGTATGTTTATTGAAGAAGTCCTTATATGGGCTTAAGCAGTCCCCATAGGCTTGGTATAAAAGATATTCAGACTATGTTTCGACTATTGGGTTTTCTCACAGCATGTCTGATAATTCATTGTTCGTATATCGTCGTGGTACTTCACTGGCTTATATACTATTTATGTGGATGATATTATCCTGACTACCTCTTCTGATGCTTTGCGCCAGTCTATCATGACAATGATCGGTTCTGAAATTGCTATGAAAGACTTGGGGTCCTTGAGTTACTTTTTGGGGATTGTTGTCACTCGCAATGCATGTGGGTTATTCTTATCACAACGAAAGTATGAAGATGAAATAATTGAGTGAGCTGACATGTCCTCTTCCAAGTCTACTTCCACTCCGGTCGATACTAAGCCTAAGCTGGGTGATACGGTTGGTTCACCATACGAGGATCCGACTCACTATCGCAGTCTTACAGGGGCTCTTCAGTATCTTACATTCACGAGACCAGATATTATGTATGTCGTACAACATGTGTGCTTGTTTTGCATGATCCTAAAGATGAGCACATTAATGCGCTCAAACGCATTATTCGATACATCCAGGGGACACTTGACTATGACTTACATTTATATCCTTCATCGACGTCTACAATTGTCTCGTATACTGATGCTGATTGGGGTGACTGTCCAGATACCAGACGTTCCACGTCCGACTATTATATATTTCTTGGTAATAACTTGGTCTCGTGGTCTGCGAAGCGTCAATATACATTATCACACTCTAGTGCAGAGGCCGAGTATCGAAGGATAGCCAATGTGGTCTCTGAATCACGTTGGCTACGTAATCTCCTTTTAGAGCTTCATTGTCATATTCAGAAAGCTACCTTAGTTTATTGTGATAATGTGAGTGCCGTATACCTTTCTGGTAATCCGGTTCAACACCAACGCACTAAACACATCGAGATAGATATTCACTCTGTTCGCGAAAAGGTAGCTCGTGGACAAATACGCGTCTGCCATGTCCCTTCCAGGTATCAAATTGCAGACATCTTTACCAAAGGTCTTCCGTCAGTACTCTTTGAAGATTTTAGGGATAGTCTCAGCGTACGAAGATCGCCCGCTATGACTGCAGGGGTGTGTTAAATATACCCGTGATATACATGGGGTTATATACCATGTATATCACAGTTTCACAAAGGCATTTACCTAAAGTGAAACCGTGATATACACGGTATACAAACCCGTGTATATCACGGTTGGTAGCTGATTTTGTACCATAACTATATGATTCTTGTACTAATAGAATAGAGTTTTGGAAGTAGAATATGAATAAGATTTTCCTATTATGGAAAACTGTAAATTGTGTATATACTCTTTCATTAATAAAAATAATCAATGAATTATTTCTTTCAAAAACTCGAAGTTGTGTTTGGACATGCATTTTACTTGAAAAAAACTAAAGTTTTGTGAATAGAAATTGAAAAAACTAAAAAAATGGTGGAACTTTAATTTTTTTTGAAGATAGATTTTCAAAATCCAATCCAAAATTTGTAGCCAAGCAAAATTTTTGAAAATAAAATTTTAAAATCTGCTTCAAAATTTATGGCCAAAAGAGATAGCTAATTCCCTTCAAAGTAGCGAACGAAACGTTTTGACTTTATTGGCACAACCTTCACAATGCAAATCATGCTTTACCATAATAGTGGTGATGCCGCCGTCATTTTCTCACCGTCAGTCGTCTTCTCTCCGGCTTCATCTTCTCCTCTCCTCATTTGGCTTTGGTTATTTCTTTTTTTTGAAACCCGGAACATAATCATGTCTTTTTCTCAGAGATAATCTATTGTCTTGGTCTTCCAAAATGCAACCTACACTATCCCGATCAGTGCGGAAGTAGAATACAGAGGTGTTGCCAACGTCGTCTCTGAGTCTTGTTGGATTCATAACCTTCTACTTGAGCTTCACTATCCGATTCAGAAGGCAACACTGGTCTACTGTGATAATATTAGTGCGATATATCTTTTCGGCAATTCCGTCCAACATCAGCACACTAAACACATTTAGATGAACATTCATTTCGACCGCAAAAAAGTGGATCGTGGTCAAGTTCGTGTCATTCATATTCATTCTAGATATCAGATTGCCGACATTTCACCAAAAGACTTCCGCGCATACTATTTGATTATTTTCGAGCCAGTGTCAGTGTTCGAGAACCTCTCGCTTCAACTGCAAGGGTGTAATAGAATATTTTTCCCAATATTCTTTCATTAATTGTATATCTCCTATTTTAGATAGAATTATAATCCTTTTGTAATTAAGTTAATTAGTTACCTAGTTTGTATCAAAGTAAATATTCTTGTAACCTTATATATATTGTAAATCATTCATTGATTTTTATCAAGTAACATATTTCTTTACTTAGATTAATATTGTTTTTCTACTAATAGAAAATAGAAACGATCGCTTAGTTCTTTTAGGATGTAGTTGAACTAATGTGTCCGATCATATATCTTTGGCCCTTTAAAATGATTGAGCGACTATTGCACTTCTAAGTTCCTTGAACAATACCAATTTCCCATCATTCTAGGAGTATCATTTATGAATGGAAATGAATCCATCCCCCTTTTTGGATTTTTTTTTCGTTTTCAGTAAAGAGAAAAGATACCAAAAGCTGTATAGTATATAAAACACCTGTGAAGGTCATCTTTTTGGAACCTGAAAGTTTGAGGACTGACCATGCCTGCTAATCCAAAGCAAGATTATGACCAAAACCTTGGTGAGTTATTATATGAAGTTTAATAAAATATCATTATGATTAGCATACTGATTTATAAGCATCCATAACTGGAGTGGAGTATAGGAACCCAACAGATACAAAATTATTTTATTCATTTGTGTTTATGTTTGACGTCAGGATTGAAGATGTTAGTATGTCATGTAGAAGAAGAAGAAATTGCAAACCATGTTGTAACAAGATGTCAAATACTCATTCCCATGTTTCTCAGGTACTATAATGTCATCTTCATGTTCTACTTATTTTTTCTACCAAAGAATAAGAAATTAAACAAATGAAAGAAAAAAAAACCAGAAAACATATATTTTTTATTATAAATATTTAAAAGTAAATGCACATAACTTCTTATTAGTAGTATCTAATTGAATTTGAATACCACTATGAAACAAAAACAAACATTTCTTTGTACTAGGATTGATTAGTTGTATCAATGGTGTACTTTTTACTTCCTTAATCAGAAATTATAAAAATCTATGACATTTTCTTTTTTGTTTACTAAACTTTCCTGTTCCTCCAAAGACTGAAGGATTTTATTTTTTTGCAAATGTCATGTGTTACTCGAGAGTTGCCCCTTACACTTTCCGTGATTTAATTGTCTAATTTTCTTTATAATGTTTAATTTAACTTGTGTTTGAAATTCAACGTAAAATAAGACATGTTAAAGAAATACTTAATTGTTTTATTATTTTGTCACACACTTGACCAAATATTAGATGGTGAAAATACAATGCCTCCCTCTCTCGCAATTTGTTGAC
Source organism: Anisodus acutangulus (assembly GCA_029783415.1). Lineage (NCBI taxonomy): Eukaryota > Viridiplantae > Streptophyta > Magnoliopsida > Solanales > Solanaceae > Anisodus > Anisodus acutangulus. The sequence goes on along the minus strand of CM056506.1, from coordinate 12,613,686 downwards.
ACTTTTATGCTTGCTTCCTAGTTAGACTCCACATATATATAGTGCAGCTTCGAGAGGTAGCAATAACCCCTACAAAGAGGAGGAATAACACATCAATTCTTTTTTTTTTCCAACTGGTATTTAGTATCTCATTGAGATTCCGATTAATTTGAATTCGCGCCGCATAAAACATTTAAGGGAGAGATGCATCTTATCATGACTTTTTTCACATTTAAAATTCGAATTCGAAACCTTTAATTAAAGATGAGATATGATCTCACCCACAATTCTTGATATTACCCATCAAGTTTAGATTCTCCTTGTGAATCCTCCAACATTGATAAAAGAAAGAATAAATTCTCCCACAACTTTGTGACAGATCAACAATAGCAATAATAACATACAATATAATTCCACGGTAAAGTCTGAAAAATGTAGAGTGTATGCAGATCTTACCCCTACCTCGTGGAGATAGAAATGTTGTTTCCGAAAGACCTTCGACTCAAGTAACGCATATCAAAGCAGATTAAAAGAAGAAAACGAAAGTAACGAAGATATCTTAAATAAAATGGGTGCAATATAAAGCATACAGAGAAAAGTACCATTAAACGGTACACATCAGGAGATTCAGAGTTGCGCTATGTCCTATCTAATCACCTCTCTCCAGTGTTTCTTCGGCCCTCACTCTACCTCTACTGAAGCTCACCACAGTCAACTTCTCAGACCTCATCACTGGGGTATTTGCATCTCTCCTCTTCACGTGCCCGAATCATCTCATTCTCATTTTTTCATCTTGTCTACCATAAAAGCCACCTCCACCTTATTCCAAATTTCTTTATTCATAATCTTATCTCTCCTAATACGCCAACACATTCATCTCAACATCCTCATATTCACTACTCTCATCTTCTGAGCATGTGAGTTCATGAGGTTTAATTTGATCCATTTTATCAAATTAGTTAAGTCTCTATTTTATTTTTTCTTGAAAAAGATATCAAATAATTTACAAAAACCACCATAAATTACTACTTTCTCATGAAAAATTTAGAGAAAAAATAAAAGTTAAAATGTGAGAAAGTATTTTTGACTAATCGATGCACGAAAGCCAAAAGGAAGAAAAGTGAAACAATATCAAGTACGTAGTAGAATACCTTATTATTCATCTGCAAATTGCTTCCGGACAGCGTCTCAGTTGCAAAAGAGTTCAGTTATTCAGCCTTCGAGTGTAAGCTCTCTTTTCACTACTTCGTCTTCTTTTTTTTTTTCTCTTCTCGAATTTCCTTGTTACTGTGTATTCCCTTTATTCAGTTTGTTGTTGTTGCCTTGTACTCGAGTAAAGCTATTTTCTCGGATAGCTGATTTTATGTTCACAATTTGGAACAACAAAGTATGCATTTGCTGAATGTTTCAGGTTGCAAATGGGAACAGAAGGTGAGCAATTGACGGAGCAGGAAACTGCTATCTATGATCGTCAAATTAGGGTTTGGGGCGTTGATGCTCAGAGAAGGTCCGAACAAACATCTCTTTAAACATATACATCCACTTAAACATACAGATTTGAATACAAGCTTTTCTTTTCGATTTTTTTTTGGGGGGAGGGGGGAGGAAGAAAGTAAGGAGTAGAATATCTCTGTCCATTCAATTTGGATTTAAATCTGTATTATGTGTTATTTGCTTCAGGCTTAGCAAATCCCATGTATTTGTCAGTGGACTGAAAGGAACAAGTATTGAGGTACCTTTTCTACTTTTTTTGAACTCTTTTTTAGGTTAATAGCTATTGCGGATTCTGTTTATTCTTTAACACTTAGGAACAAATTAATCACTAATTATAGTTTTGTCTCCTTGAAATGGGATTGTTATGCGATCATTTACCAACAACCATGCCTCAGACCCAAACAAGTTTGGTCGACTATATGAATCTTCACCGATCATGTTTCTCCATTTAAACTATATCATGTCGCAATCATACAAACTAAAGGAAAAAGTAAGTAAAATACACACACACTTATATGTATATATATATACTTATATACATATATATATGATAAGAGTAAAATACTAATAGGAAAGCGTCGAACCTAAATAAACGTTCTAATTTGTTTACACCATATTTTCAACTAGTTGATATCAATCTTTTTTTTCAATTGTGTCATATCTTTAGCTATGTCTGCATGGATTCCAAGAAATTATAGGTCTTTCGAGACAATTTTCTTCCATGTGAATTAGGTTTACCTTGTCCCCTTTTAGCACCTCCACTCACCATGGTTTCAAACCTAAATATTGGTGCATCTTGAGGTTGACGAAAGACATGACCAAACCATCGCAAGCGACCTTCTCTCATTTTATCCTCAATGTGTGCTACTTGCATCTTCTTACAAATGTGGTCATTTTTAATCTTATCTAATTTTATATGACCGCACGACCATCTTAGCATTCACATTTCTGCAATACTCATCTTGTGGATATGTTGAATTTTAGCGGCCCACATTTACTACTATATACCTCTTCTGGTCTTATAACCATTTGGTAAAACTTACCTTTCACTATTGCCAAGCTATAGAAGTATTATGTACAATCATGATTATTGGCCCTTTGATAGTATTTGTTCTATCTAACACTAGTTGCTAAAATCAATTTGAGTAACTTCTTATATTTATTCTAACATATTTTTTTCTTTACGTTTTATGTAATGATTTACCTTCTTTTCAGTTTTGCAAGAATATTGTTTTAGCTGGAGTAGGTAGTTTGACGCTAAATGATGACCGCTTGGTGACCGAAGATCTATTATTTGCTAATTTCTTAATTCCTCCTGATGAAAATGATTTCCGGGGGAAGTCTGTTGCTGAGCTTTGCTGTGATTCTTTGAAGGATTTCAATCCTATGGTTTCTGTTTCTGTAGAAAAAGGTTGGATTATTTCCTGTTCTTGATTTTAAACCATTTGTTTGCTTCTTTCCTCGAACTGATGCAAAATTTTACATTTCCATTTGTTATTCCTTGATATGAACATGGCTTCTTCTATCATGCTTGTTTTGCTGAATGTAGTCTTAACCTGAAAGCAGGATGAAAGAAACACAGTAATGGGGGTTTAAAATAAAAAAGAAACAAGAAAGAATGAAAGAACTAAGCACAACATTACTATCTCACAAGCATAATCGATCAAAGAGCGCTGGGGATTTTTTGATGAGTACCCTCAGTTTCAAAGGAAAGCTGAGGACGTCTCTTTAACTGAATTGGTCTCTTTTGAGCATTGTTTGAGAGTTTCAAATTAAGCATTTGAGTCTCTTGACTCGCTGTTGTGGTGCATCGTGAAATTGCTATGTCACATGATACTGTAAGCTTAGGCTCTAGAATCTCTTGACAAACAGACGACATAGTCAGCTTAATCTGAATCAGCTCAATGTCAACCAAAGAAAATACTCACTGTCTCCCAACTTTGTCTCAGCTTTCTGGTTGTGTATCTAATTGCTTATATTATTACATTTCCTGAAAGCCGAAGCTGACCACTGAATGAGGCTGTCAATACACCCACACATTTTAAGCTATCAGAGAACTCATTCAACAATTGGAAATCCTATAATACAACATGTCTGTACTTGTTTTTTTTTTTGGAGCTTGATTACCTGGATGTACATGTTTTTTTAAATTTCATTATCTGTTGTCCGAGATGTATGTTAACTAACTTTGTCTATTTAACGTCAATATCAAATTTTCTGTTGTCAAATGCTATTGGATTTCATTTCTCACATGGCTTATATACTATGATTTTCAGGTGCTCTGTCCATCTTTGATGCTGATTTCTTTCAGAAGTTTGATGTTGTTGTTATTAGTTATTGCTCCCTTTTGACAAAAGTAAAGCCACACTTCCATTATTCTTCAAAATGAAATGTTTTAGCTTTTCTTTAATAAAATTATCAGATTCATTTGTAAGTTGTAACTAGTACCTTTTAGGAAATACTTGTTATTGTCGTTGCCTTGATGTTTTCGCTTGCAGAAATCAGTAAATGCAAAATGTCACAAGTTGCCAAAGCGTGTTGCATTTTACAGTGTAGAATGCCGTGACTCCTGCGGTGAGATATTTGTTGATTTGCAGAATTACAGCTACTGTAAGGTTATAACCAATTCATTTCCTTGTTTATTCCTGTGTTCAGTTAGATTTTATCCTTTTCACTTAGATATAATCTTTCCCTCCTAAATGATGATAAAGATAGAGTTGCTGATTTTTTTGCCTCTTTGTCCAGTTGGTCTATATCTTTTTTCATGTCAAAGAAACTATACTGGAAAGCCTTCTATAATTCTTTTCTGTTCCTTTTGCAGAAAAAAAATGAAGAGACGATTGAATGTGAATTGCATTATCCAAGTTTTGAGGTATAACTTGCTTTTGTTTAGCCATAATAATATTTTACTGACCTGTTCCCCTGTTGAGGTTATAATAATCTTTTTATCATGATAGGTTTTTTTTGGTTAAATAAATTTTGAAGTCTTTAATCAGATCAAGAAATATATTTTCATTGAAGTCAATTTTAGAGTTTTTGTCAACTCAAGTTTATAACATCTATATCTTAGCAGAAAGTAAACAACAACAACATACCAATGTATTCCCACAAGTGGGATCTGGGGAGGGTAGGATGTTGTACGCAAACCTTATCTCTACCTTTGTGGGGTAGAGTGGTTGTTTCCGATAGACCCTCGGGTCAAAAGAAACATGGTCAATGCATAAATTCAAGGAAAATAGGACAACAAAATACCACGATATAGAACAAATGGAGCAACACATAGTAATACACAAATAAGAGTATGGATCTACTCGAAACCCAAGTAAACGTGAACGTTCTTGACTGATCAACATTCTCCCTCATACAACAACATTGGTCTAACCACTACTCTGTAGAACTTACCTTTTAGTCTAGCCGACACCTTCTTATCACAAAGCACCTCGAAGGCGAGCCTCCATTTCATCCACCCTGCTCCAATATGGTGTGCCACATCCTCGTCAATCTCCCCATCACCTTGTATTATGGAACCAAGATACTTGAACTTTCCTCCTTTGGGTATAGCTTGTGCCTCAATCTTCACTTCCACATCTGTCTCCTGTGGCACATCACTGAACTTGCACTCCATATACTCCATCTTAGTCCTATTTAGCCTGAAATCTTTAGATTCTAAGGCTGTTCTCTTAACTTCCAACCTATCGTTAACTTCATTGCGCGTCTCGTCAATCAAAATTATGTCATTTGCAAATAACATAAACCACGACTGCATACACCACGACACCTCCTCTTGAATATGATATGTCAATTCGTCCATCAAAAGTGCAAATAGAAACGGGTTAAGGACTGATCCCTGATGTAACCCCATCACTACCGGAAAGTGGTCAGAGTCACCTCTCACTGTCCTAATACGGATCTTGGCACCTTCGTATATGTCTTTAATCGCCTTGATATAGGCCACAGATACACCTTTTGCCTCTAAACATCTCCACAGGACCTCCCGAGTGACTTTATCATATACCTTCTTTAAATCAATGAATATCATGTGTAGATCTCTCTTTTTGTCCTTATGCTGCTCCAGCAATCTCCTGACAAGATGAATAGCTTTTGTGGTTGATCGTCCCGGCATGAATCCGAATTGGTTCTTGGATATCGATACATCTCTCCTCGTCCTTATTTCAACCACCCTCGCCCAGATTTTCATAGTGTGGCTTAACAGTTTGATACTCCTATAATTATTGCAATTCTGAATATCACCCTTGTTCTTGTACATCGGGGTCATTGTACTCCACCTCTATTCCTTTGGCATTTTAGCCTTTCTAAAGATGGCGTTAAACAATCTAGTCAGCCACTCCGTACCTTCCTCCCCTACATTCTTCCAAAAGTCTACCGGAATCTATCTGGTCCGGTCGCTCTTCCCTTCTTCATCTTACGAATCACCCCCAACCTCCGCAACCTTTATACCCCTACAACATCCAAAGTCTTTACGACTCTTGGAATGCTCTAACTCCCCCAACACGATATCCCTGCCCCCTTCTTAATTCAAAAGCTTATGGAAGTACGTCTGTCATCTCTGTCTAATATGTGCCTCTTCTGTCAACACTTCGCCATTCTCGTCCTTGATGCACTTCACTTGATCTAGGTCGCGAGATTTCCTCTCTCTCGTCTTGGCAAGCCTATACAACTTCCTATCCCCACCTCTGCACTTGAGCTCTTCATACAAGTGCTCAAAAGCTGCTGATTTAGCCTATGTGATCGCTAGTTTCGCTTCATTTTTCGCTGCCTTATACCTCTCTTTATTCCTCCTCTTGTACTCCTCATCAACGCTTTCCACTAGCGCCGCATAGGCAACCTTCTTGGCTTCTACTTTTCCTTAGACCTCCCCATTCCACCACCAATCTCCTTTGTGTCCACTTGAATTGCCCCTCGAGACCCCTAGCACCTTTCTAGCCACTTCCTTGATGCATTCAACTGTCTTAGTCCACATACTATCTGCATCCCCACTACTCCCCCAGGCCCCCATAACCACCAATTTCTACTTCATCTCCTGGGCTTTAACCTTCGTCAGGCCTTCCTATTTAATCCTTGGTCGGTCCCGAGTAGCCTTCCTCTTCTTCTTTCCTTGACCTCTAAGTCCATCACCACGAACTTATGTTGGGTTGAAAGATACTCGCTCGGAATAATCTTGCAATCCTTGCATACACATCTATCACCCTTCCTAAGGAGCAAGTAATCTATAAGAGTCTTAGCCACCACACTCTGATAGGTCACCAAGTGTTCATCCCTCTTTCGGAAGCTCGAGTTAGCTACGACCAACTCAAAATCTTTCGCAAAGTCTAAAAGCGACACTCCTCCCTCATTTCTATCCCCGAAACCGAACTCGACATGCGCATCATCATATCTACCTGTAGTAGCCCTTGTGTGACCATTAAAATCTCTTCCTAACATTATTTTCTCCGTCTGCGAGATGCCTCTCACAACCTCGTCCAACTCCCCGAAGCGACTTTTGTCCTCTCCCGCCAAACCCGCTTGTGGTGCATATGTAATCATTCACCCTCCTAACCTCCACTACGTGATCTCTGAGTTCCCTGTCCACTAAAATGCCTACTCCATTCCTATCCCTCGAGCGTCCTGAATACCACAACTTAAACCCATCTACCTCCAAAGTCTTAATTCCTACCCATTTGTTTTCCTGAACACACGCTAATCTTCACTAGCTCTATCGACTTACTCGTCAAAGTCCCTATGTTCCAAGACCCAACTCGCAACCTAGGAGCTCTCCTGATCCCCTTACCTCCCCTGCCCCCTCCCCACCCCCACCCCCACCCCCACCCGCGGACACGACCTCAAACCACCATCATACCCGGAAGCCACTAACGTAGTTCAAAAAGGTAAAGGTTATATAATAGTAAGTCATGCAAAATAAGCTTAGGAATATCTTAGCAGAAAGTATATCAAGATTTATGAAAGTTTTGAGACACTATTAGTTCCAACTAGGGGTGGCCAATGGGCCGGGTCGGGGCAAGACGAGACGAGTTTTGGGGGACGGGATCGGGACGTGGCGGGCCAGGTGGGCCGGGATAGGGGGACGAATAGAGGTCCCGTCCCACATCCCGTCGGAAGGGGGACTAGTTTTGGAGGGACGGGATGGGTCGGGTCAAGTCGGGTCAGGTAGGGGGGATTTTAAATTTTTTAGACACTTAATGTTTTAAAAAATATATTTAAACACTTAAATAATTGAACAAGATAATGAATAAAAACATCCAAGGCTAGTGGGAATAGAAAAAAATATTTTTTAAATTTTATAAACATTAGATGAAATAGTAGGATAATAAATTTCAGAAAATTTCTTAGTAGCTAGAAAAAATTTCTCTAAAAATACTATAAGTTTCAAAATTTTATCCCAATCATTATCTACAAGCATATCCGTTAGATTTTGACTATGGGCGTTATAATAAAGTTATAGGTCTTTTATACTCGTGAGCAACAAGTAATTGTTCATACAAAGAATTCCACCTAGTCGCAACTTCTTATGGAATTTTTCTGGTAATCCACAATCATGACAAGTTTTTTTATACTCTTTGCGTCTTTGTATTTTATTACCTTTAAAAATAAAATTTATAGCAAATTGTACTTTATGAAGTATGTTTTTAAAAATTTTTAGGCCATTCTTTACAACTAAGTTATAAATATGACATGCACATCTAATATGAAAAAATATCGGGAAAAGATGGAGTAAATCGAGTTTTTAAATGTTTACAACATAATCATTAGAAGAAGCATCATCTAATGTAATAGTCATAATTTTATCAGTAATTCCATAATATTCACAAAATTCATGAATATTTCTTGAAATAAAAGCTCCAGTGTGCCTATCATCAATATATCTATATGCTAATATACGTCTTTGCATAGACCAATTCTGATCTATCCAATGACATGTAACAATTAAATAATCATTACCGTTAGTACTACGGCCTATATCAGAAGTGATAGACACTTTGCCATTAAAGTGATATAATGCATAACGTAAATACTATTGATATTCATGTGCAAATTTAAAAACAGCTCTTCTAATAGTTGATCTAGGAAAATCGTTAAAAGCAGGATTATATGTTTCTCGAATGTAATGAATAAAACCTAGTCCCGTCCCGAGTTCGAACCCCGCTATCACTTTTTTTTAAAGGGGGTTCGGGCGGGTGGCCAAGGTAGGATCGGGCCGACCCGATCCACTAGACAACCTTGGTTCCAACAAACAAATAGTATTTTGTTCCGTATGACAAGTTATAGCTCGATGTTTCACTCTCTGAACATAAGCGATTTTCTCCATCTCATCTATACGAGGTTTATATCATTGCATCAAGCCTGATGTTAATGTTTCAGTGCTATGAGAAGTATTTGATGTCGGTATTTGTGAAGCTTGTAATATCTAGCAACTTTTAAATGTAATATGATTTTGCCTAAGTGATTGTCCCATGTGGTGGAGGATTTTATGGATGCAACCTCTATGATTCAATCTAACAGGAATTATTAAGGCAAAAAGCTGATGTCCCTACACAACACATCCTTGTTGCGTCTGTCAATGGCGCTGAGTAAACATCAAAACGTGCTTCTTGTGTTTCCTTTGCTTCTCATCTCCCATCATTTCCATTTCTATTCCACCGTTGCCCGGGCATCAGTTGTCAGCCTTGACAACTTGTTTATAACCACTCTCAGGCCTCAACACTGATAAAGCCTGCAAGTTTCAGTTCTGATTTAAATGTGTACTCTTGGGTTTAATGCTCTCTCCTCTCTCTTGACACATTTTCTCTTTTTACTTGTGCCTAACGGTCATCTTCTTCTCCCCACTACCCCCTGAACCAACTCTGGCCGGCAAACCTCTCGGAGTCCGTCGTAGGTAAGCCATTTATCTCTCCTCTTCTTCATTTCTATTTTCTTCCCACCTCTCTTTCTCTTCTGTGTTTTCCGTTTCTTTTCCGTCTTTTGTGGTTTGCGAACAGTTCCAGATCCGGCAGAATCATGCGATTTTCGGCCGACTTTTGGCAGCAGATCTCCGGTGCTCCCATTTTTACTACGGCGATTCTTCCCATTCTAGCGTCCAGAAACCTAGAACGAACCGAATATTACCCAAGCACCACTGTGATTGCCCATGTCTCGCCGGCCAGAACCACCACTTCGACGTGATAAACCCGCTTTATTGTTCTTGCTACTGATTTCGACAAACCCTTTTACTTGTTATTGGTTTTTAAACCAACGCACTTCTGTTTCATCTTATATTTACTGTGTTGCTTACCAATTTTGTGTGCTCTGTTATAAGTTTGTTTTAGGTATTATATCCATTGAATTCCACCAGTTGCTTTGATTCCTTGTTATGCTTCTGTTGGGATACTTTGGCTATTCTTTTTTGCTATTTCTTGCTCTAAGTATATAGAGTTTAAGTTACTTGTTTGTGCAATTTGTGTGCTTTCAATTCTGCTTGGATAGATATTTTTGTGGTAATCTGTTATTTGCTTTCAATTCATCCCTTATATTATGGACTTCTTGCTTTTATATTGCTAGTTATTGATTTTTTGCAATCTGTTGTTCGTGTATAGCCTTTATTATTGTTATAGCATTTTGATTTTTGTATTCTGCTGCGTGTTTGAAGTGCTTTATTTGCTTTATTTATCATTCCCGCCAAACATCCGGGTTCTATCTCTCTGGTCTTCATTCTTGTGACTAATTTTATCTTTGGTTGGCTGTCGAATTTGTTTCGTAAGATATTGATTCCTACCCTTTGTATATTACGTTCTTGCATTTACTCTTCTTGCCTTTAGTTATATCATTCTTGGCGTTTCTGTTTTAGGTGTAAACCTTTGATTAGCCTATTCGTTTTATCCGCCTTAGTGACTTTGGTGACTGATGGTAAACTAGGGTCATGTTCTTGGTCGGGGACGGGGGCAAGGGTTGGGGGAGGGGGGGAAGGGGTAAGTGGGGCAAGGGAGATGCTAGGATGAGAATAGAGTCTTGGAACATTGGAACTTTAACGGGTAAGTCCATAGAGCTAGTTAAGATTCTTAAGAAGAGGAGGATTAATATAGCCTGTGTCCAGGAGATTAAATGGATAGGACCTAAGGCTAATGATGTGGATGGGTATAACTTATGGTTCTCGGGTAGGTCTAGGTATAGGAATGATGTAGACATTTTGGTAGAAAACGAGCTAAGGGATCATGTGGTAAATGTTAGGAGGGTCAATGACAAGATGATAATGATTAGGTTGGTAGTTGGAGGGGCCACTATGAATATTATTAGCGCTTACGCGCCGCTGGCGGGTTGGACGAGGAGGAGAAGAGGCGTTTTTGGGAGGATTTTGACGAGGTAGTGGGAGGTATACCACACAATGAGAAGTTATTTGTAGGAAGGGATTTTAATGGACATATCGGGTCACATCCGAGGGGTTATGACGACGTGCATGGAGGCTTTAGCCTCGGGGACAGAAACGGGGGAGGAGTCTCACTCTTGGTGTTCGCTAAAGCTTTCGGGATGGTGATAGCCGATTCGAGGTTCATGAAGAAGGAGGAGCACTTGGTGACTTTTCGTAGCACGGTGGCTAAGACCCGGGTAGACTTTTTGCTCCTTAGGAAGGTTGACAACCGTCTTTATAAAGACTGCAAGGTTATTTCGAGTGAGTATCTTACAACGCGACATAAGCTTTTGGTGATGGACTTGGAGATTAAGATGGAGAAGAAGATGAGTGTTATGGATGACATGCTAAAAATCAAATGGGGGAGTTTGACCATGGCTAGTGCAAAGGAGCTGGGAAGAGGTTGATGGCCAAAGGGGCTGGGGGAGTAGTGGGGATGCGATCGGTATGTGGGATAGGACGGCCAGTTGCATTCGGGAGGTAGCTAGAGAACTGCTAGTGGTCTCGCGGGGTAGATGTGGTTGGCATCGATGGGACTGGTGGTGGAATGGTAAAGTTCAAAAGAAGGTAGAAGCAAAGAAAGCGACGTATGTGAAATTAGTAGAAAGCAAGGATGAGGTGGAGATGTGGACGAATAGAGAATTGTATAAGATGGCGAGGAAGGAGGCAAAGCTAGCGGTTACGGCGACGAAAACGGCGGCCTTTGAACGTTTGTATGTGGAATTAGAGGAAAATGCGGGAATAAGAAGTTGTACAGACTAGCCATGGAGAGAGAGATGAGGGCTCGTGACTTGGATCGCGTGAGGTGCATCAAGGACGAGAACGGCAAAATACTTGTGAAGGATGTGCATAGTAGACGAAGGTGGCAGTCTTCCATAAACTCTTGAACGAAAAAAGAGATAAAGAAATTGTGCTGGAAGATCTGGAGCAATCAGGAAGGTACCAGGATTTTGGATATTGTAGAAGCATTAATGTTAAGGAGGCTAAGGATGTTGTTTGCAGGATACGCAAGGGACGTGCGACCGGGCCTGATGAGATCCTAGTTGAATTTTGGAAGTGCGCAGGCAGGGCATTTGGAGTGGCGGACTAAGTTATTTAATGTCATTTTTAAGACGGTGAGAATGGCCGAAGAATGGAGGTGGGGTACAACGATTCCTTTGTACAAGAACAAATGTGACATCCAAAATTGCAACAACTATAGGAGTATTAAGCTACCAAGTCATACTATGAAAGTTCGGGAAAGAGTCGTGGAGATGAGGGTGAGAAGAGGCGTGCCTATTTTTGAGAACCAGTTTGGATTCATGCCGGAGCGTTCGACTACATAAGCCATTCATCTTATTAGGAGGTTGGTGGAGCATTATAGCGAGAGGAAGAGAGACATACATATGGTTTTCATCGACTTCGAGAAGGCATACGATAAAGTCCCTAAGGAGGTTCTTTGGAGATGTTCGGAGGTTAGAGGTGTACTTGTGGCGATGGAGCCAAGACCAGGGTACAGACAGTAGGAGGAGACTCGGAGCACTTTCCTGTAATGATGGAGCTGCGCCAGGGATCAACTCTTAGCCCATTCTTATTTGCCTTGGTGATGGATGGACTGATGCGTCAAATTCAAAGGGAGATGCCATGTTGTATGTTATTCGCAGATGACATAATCCTGATTGATGAGGCTCGCAGCGGAGTGGAGGCTAAGCTGGAGGTTTGGAGACTAGAGTCTAAAGGGTTCAGGCTGAGTAGGATCAAGACAGAATACTTGGAATGTAAGTTCAGTAACGGGAGCGATCATGAGTCAGGCGTGGAGGTGAGGCTTTGTACTCCGATCATTCCAAAGAAAGGAAGCTTCAAGTACCTTGGGTCTATTATTCAAGAGAATGAAGAGATTGATGACGATATCACACATCGTATTAGGGCTGGGTGGATGGAATGGAGGCTCGCATTTGGAGTCTTGTGCGATAAAAAAGTGCCACCAAAACTTAAAGGCAAGTTCTATAGGGTGGTGGTTAGACCTATTATGTTGTATGGGGCAGAGTGTTGGCTAGTCAAGACTTCGCACATCCAAAAGATGAAAGTTGCGGAGATGAGGATGCTGAGATGGATGTGTGGGTATACAAGGAGGGATATGATTAGAAATGATGATATCCGAGACAATGGGAGTGGCCTCGGTGGAGGATAAGATGCGAGAAGCGAAGTTGAGATGGTTCGGGCATGTGCAGAGGAGAGACACAGATGCCCCAGTGCGGAGGTGTAAGAGGTTGACTATGAACGGGTTCAAGAGGGTTAGAGATAGGTCGAAGAAGTATTGGGGAGATGTGATTAGATGGAATATGACGCAGGTGTAACTTACTGAGGACATGACCTTAGATAGGGGGTTGTGTACACGAATTAAGATAGAATGGTAGTAGGTAATTGAGCGTAGTCCTACTTACGCTTACAATCTGGTAGTTGTAAAGAGGGTTGTGGAGTACACGAATTAGGATATAAGGGTAGTAGGTAGTTGAGCGTAGTCCTACTTACGCTTACAATCTGGTAGTTGTAGTAGACACATTATTGCTTTATAGACCCATGTCATTTGATTTTTGCTGTTATGTGTTCTGTAGTGTACTTTGTTTATCTTCTTTACCTTGCGTTAGTTACTGCTTCTTTTTTCACTTTTGCTTTGCTTGTGCTTATAATTTATTTTGAGCCGAAGGTCTTTCGGATATTGCCGCTCTACCTACCAAGGTAGAGGTAAGGTCTGCGTACACTCTACTCTCCCAGACCCCCCGTTGAGGGATTTCACTGGGTATGTTGTTGTTGTTATTGCATTTAGATTTCAATTTTCGTTGAAGTTCACATTAATCTTTCTAAAATTAAAATAGGACAAAGATGCAGAAACTCTTTGAATATAATTACATACCATTTTGAAGTCATAATATTGCTGAAAGATACTGACTAGTAACTAAATTTGTATACACACTAGATAATCTTTTTCAAACCCCGTTGACAACAAATGCACACTAAAGAATTCATTTCAAACCCCATTCGCAACAAATATAAAAGCTTGAGGCCATTGTTCCATAGGGTTTCATATGTCGCAGAGTGTTTCCGCAATTGGTTGCCCTAAAATTAAATTTTGCAGGAAGCCATTGCAGTCCCCTGGAGATCTCTACCGAAGAGAATGTCAAAGCTATACTATGCAATGAGAGGTAACTGTCTTACTCAGTTTCTTGTAATTTCTGATACAGTCACAATGATGGTTGGAGTACAGAGACTTCTTATCTGAGATTTTCTGAATGTCACTTGCTTGATTAACATGGAGATTTTTTTGTCTTTTGCTAAATCAGATTTACAAAAGGTAAGGACTGAACCAACTATACGCCTATGAGAAATCCCTATAGAAAATGTTAATCATCAGCATGCAGTTATGTTAGGGTAGCCATATCTCCTCCGCATCCCCCGTCTTTGGGAGACCTATAGAAAATGTGGCAGTAATGATAGCCTGGTCGTAGATTCCCCCTGCCCCCCACACAGACAAGAAATTAAAGCTTCTCATCCAGGATATCACGTGTTATCAGAAAAGAATAGAGTTGTACGTAACATTGAAATACTATGTTGTTAATAAATATTGACAACCATGAATATTCTTGAGAAACTTGACAGAGTACTTTCAGAAGTTACGATTTTTGTCGCCTTCACTTCTTTCTCATCGTATACTATTTATGTTTTGTGGGAAACATAATATCTTTCAGCTTTAGTGAATGTAGTAGACTAATGGCAGTTTTTGGTCATAATCCAAATTTTGACAGCCTGAACCTGTAATATTTCAAATGGGAAATCTTCTTGTTTCCAGCATGCAGTAATGTCACCGTAGTCTTCTCCCACCCCCACCCCAGGAAGTACCTATAGATAACGTTTTATCTCCGGTAGGCAGTAATGTTAGCCTGGTCATGGATTCCCACTTCCCCCAGCCCCCTAGGCAGACACAAAACTAAAGCCTTCTCATCCAGGATATATATTATCAGAAAAGAATAGAGTTGCACATGGCATTCAAATACTACAGTTAATAATTATTGACAAGCATAAATATTTTTGAGAAACTTGACAGGGTAGTCTCAGAAGTTACGATATTTGTATTCTTGGCTTCTTTCTCGTCATGTGCTGTTTGTGTTTTCTGAAATAATAAATGTCTTTTAGCTGAATTTCTGTAGTGAATGTAGTAGACTAATGACATTTTTTTGTCATAATCCAAATTTTGGCACCCTGAACCTGTAATATTTCAATTGGCGATCTTGTCTGTATTTATAGTAATAATGGTGACAAAAAAGTGATAACACGTTCTTTAGATATATAACATGAGTGGAAGAAATATTTACTTTAAGTGGCTTGTCACCTGACTCCTTGACCACTAACTTCTTTGCAGTTATAGAAAGGTTTGAAGAGCTTGAGGGACGAAATCCTGGAGAAACTTCAGTTGATGACCTTCCAAATGTCCAGAAGTTGAGGAAGGAACTCTGCGAGGCACATGTATTACTCTACGCAATTTGCTCTTGTATATAAGTCTCATTCTTTTCCTCTAGGTCATTAACATATTTGCCTCTTAATTGTAGTGCTTAAACGAATCTCAGATCCCAGATTCTCTCCTGAAAAGATTGATAGCAAGTAGAAGTGAATTTCCTCCGGTCTGTGCCATCATAGGAGGAATTCTTGGACAGGTAATTATGCCACTGTCATGTTGGCGGATACTTTTCCGACTTCTTTGCTGATGTGTTGAATTTCTCTTCCTTCCTTCACAGGAGGTAATAAAAGCAATATCTGGCAAAGGAGATCCTCTTAAGAACTTTTTCTTCTTTGATGCCATGGATGGTAAAGGAATAATAGAGGACATGTCTAATGCCAACAGCTGAGGATTGATCTTTATGGTAAAAACTGTCTTAAAGTATTGCTGACCTTATCGGGTGTCTTTTAGGTAAAGAGTAGAACTAATCACAACAAAATTTATGGACATTCCTTCAACTTGAGTACTGATCAGCAAATTTCTTTGATGTTTTTGACACTTGGGATCATCGCTTAAGTGCTCATGTTGGGCTAAATTACTCTCATGTCACCTTCCATGGCATAACTGATTTGCTGCTTCGCGTCCCCATATACATTAAGATTTTTCTGAAATGCTTGTTTTGTAAAACAATGTTCACTCAAACAGAGGCTAATCTACCGGGTAATCTACGAGTTCTCGTGAACCATTAGCTTTTGTTTAGACAGTGTTGTGTATTAAATGATCTACTAATTACCTTCTGTCCTAAAAAGAACTCACTTTTCTTTTAGTCCGTTAAAAAATGAATGACATATTTTTTTATTTGACAACAATTTAATTTTAAATTTTACCTTTTATGCAAAATGAGAATCTATAACTACATAAATATTTTTGGCTTATTTGAGATCATAAGATTCAAACGTCTTTTTTTATTTATTAAAATGCGTGTCAAATGAAAGTACATCACATAAATTGAGACTTTATGTGACCGAGGAAGTATATATTATCTTGAGGTCAGTGAAGAACGCATATATATCAAATTATGGATATGTCTTTGCACTCGAATCCTCATGATTCTTAGTTGGACGTGATCCCTTCTGCCGGTTCAGATTCCTAAAAGGAAAAATAAAATAAAACGGTTTACTGAAATTTGAGATAATTTTATATCGGCGTCTTGGAATGAGATCTGTTATAACATTATTCAAATGACACCTATTATGTATATTCTTCCTAATAAATGACTTATTCAGCATACTCAAGTTTCCACAGATTAAAGTTGTTGATTAACAACTTATGTTGGAAAAGTAAATTTTCTGGTGATATTCTATTAAATTCAAATTTGAAAATATGCTACCACTAGTTTTGGAAGAGATGTTATTAGAGAATTAAACAAAAGTTAAGCTCGTTGAAGAGTGGAAATTTATACGAGAGCAAAGAATACAAATATTAAAGAAAATTAAGAAGCTAAAGATGAGATCCAAAATGAAACTATTGGATGATAAAGTGTACATGAGATCAATTGTGGAAACTTGGTAGGGTGCCTTTTGGTTTCTTATACACTCTATGTTCCAATTTATGTGACATAATTTGAATTTTCATGTCTTAACTGTCATAGCATGTGGCAATAAAACATGTCACAATATTTGTGATTAGGTAATAAAAGGTCTACAACAACAACAACAACAACAAAAATCCACAACGTGGGGTTTGAGGAGGGTAGAGAGTACGCAGACCTTACATCTACCTTGGTAGGTAGAGCGGTTGTTTCCGATAGACTCTCGGCTCAAGACAAAGCATAAGCACAAGCAAAATAAGAGAAACGGTCAGACCCAGACAAGAAATCTAAAGCAATATGAAAATGTTGGTATCAAAAGCGAATAAGCCATGATAGCACATTCTGAAAAAAGAAGCAGTAACTAACGCAAGTAAATAAGATAAACAAAGTACATTAGAGAACACATAACAACAGAAATCAAACGACAGAGGACTATAAAGCAATACTACGCCTATTAGTATGATAGGCTAAGCGGACCTACAATAATAACACTACAACTACCAGTTTGTAAGCGTAAGTAGGACTACGTTGGACTACCTACTATCCTTCTACCATAATCCGTGTCCTACATAACCCCCTATCTAAGGTCATGTCCTCAGTAAGTTGCACCTACGTCATATCTCATCTAATCACCTCTCCCCAATACTTCTTCGGCCTACCTTTACCCTTCCTGAACCCGTACATAGCCAACCTTTCACACATCCACACTGGGGCATTTGTGTCTCTCATCTACACGTGCCCGAACCATCTCAACCTCGCTTCCCATATCTTATCCTCTACCGAGGTCACTCCCACTTTGTCCCGAATATCATCATTTCTAATTTTATCCTTTCTTGTATGCCCACACATCCATCTCATCATCCTTATCTCCGCAACTTTCATCTTTTGGATGTGTGAAGTCTTGACCGACCAACACTCTGCCCCATACAACATAGTCGGTCTAACCACCACCTTATAGAACTTGCCTTTAAGTTTTTGTGGCACTTTTTTATCGCACAAGACTCCAAATGCGAGCCTCCATTTAATCCACCATTTCCTAATACGATGTGTGACATCGTCATCATTATCTCCATTCTCTTGAATAATAGACTCGAGGTACTTGAAGCTTTCTTTCTTTGGAATGACCTGAGTACCAAGCCTCACCTCTACGCATGACTCATGATCGCTCCCGTTATTGAACTTACACTCCAAGTATTCTTTCTTGATCTTACTCAGCCTGAACTCTTTAGACTCTAGAGTCTGTCTCCAAACCTCTAGCTTAGCGTCCACTCCGCTGTGAGTCTCATCAATCAGGATTATGTCATCTGCGAATAACATACACCATGACACCCCCTTGCATTCATCGCGTCAGTCCATCCATCACCAAGACAAATAAGAATGGGCTAAGAGTTGATCCCTAGTGCAACTCTATAATCACAAGAAAGTGCTCCGAGTCTCCTCCTACTGCCCATACGATGGTCTTGGCTCCATCATACATATCCTTGATCGCCCTAGTGTACGCCGCAGGTACACCTCTAACCTCCAAACATCTCCATAGAACCTCCATAAGGACTTTGTCGTATGCTTTCTCGATGTCGATGAAAACCATATGTAAGTCTATTTTCCTCTCTCTATACTGCTCGAACAACATTCTAATAAGATGAATGGCTTCTGTAGTCGAACGCCCCGGCATGAATCCAAACTGGTTCTCGAAAATAGACACGCCTCTTCTCACCTTCATCTCCACAACTATTTCCCAAACTTTCATAGTGTGGCTTAGCAGCTTGATACCCCTATAGTTGTTGCAACTATGGATATCACCTTTGTTATTGTACAAAGGAATCATTGTACTCCACCTCCATTCTTCGGGCATTCTCGTCGTCTTAAAAATGACGTTAAATAACTCTGTCAGCCACTCCAAACCTGCGGTGCCTGCGCTCTTCCAAAATTCAACTAGTATCTCATCAGGCCCGATCGCTTGTCCCCTGTGCATCCTGTGAACAATACTCTTAACCTCGTCAACCTTAATGATTCTACAATACCCAAAATTTCGGTACCTACCAGGTTGCTGCAGATCTCTTAACACAATGTCTCTATCTCCTTTTTAGTTCAAAAGTTTATGGAAGTAAGACTGTTATCTCCGCCTAATATGAGCGTCCTCCACCAGTACTTTGCCGTCCTCGTCCTTGATGCATCTCACGTGATCCAAGTCACGGACCCTCCTCTCCTTCGCCTTGGCTAATCTGCACAACTTTTTATCCCCGCATTTTTATTTTAATTACACATACATGCGTTCAAAAGCTACCATTTTCTCCGCTGTAACCGCTAGTTTTGTCTCCTTTCTCGCCATCTTATACAATTCCCTATTCGTCCACTTCTCGACCTCATCCTTGCTTTGTACAAATTTCGCATATGCCGCTTTCTTCATTTCCACCTTCTCTTGAACTTTACCATTCTACCACCAGTCCTCTCGATGCCCACCACGGCTACCCCGCGAGACCCTTAGCACTTCTCTAGCTACCTCCCGAATGCAACTGGTCGTCTTGTTCCACATACCGGTCGCATCCCCACTACTCTCCCAAGCCCCCTTGGCCTCCAACCTCTCCCCCATTTCCTTTGCACTAGCCATGGTCAAACTCCCCATTTGATTCTTAACCTGTCATCCACAATCCTCCTATTTTTCTCCATCTTAATTTCCAAATCCATCACCAAAAGCTTATGTCGGGTTGTAAGATACTCTCTCGGAATAACCTTGCAGTCTTTACAAAGACCGTTGTCAATCTTACTAAGGAGCAAAAAATCTATCTAAGTCTTAGCCACCGAACTACGGAAAAGCACCAAGTGCTCCTCGTTCTTCATGAACCTCGAATTGGCTATCACTATCCCAAAAGCTCTAGCGAACTCCAAAAGTGAGACGCCTCCCCCATTCCTGTCTTCGAGGCCAAAGCCTCCATGTACATCGTCATAACCCCCTAAATTGACCCGATGTGTCCATCGAAATCCCCCTTACAAATAACTTCTCAGTGGGTGGTACACCTCCCACCACTTCGTCTAAATCCTCCCAAAAATGCCTCTTCTCCTCCATGTCCAAGCCCGCATGCAGCGCGTACGCACTAATAATGTTTATAGTGAACCCTCTAACTACCAACTTAATCGTCATAATCCTGTCATTGACCCTCCTAACCTCTACCACCTGATCCCTTAGCTCGCTGTCTAACAAAATGCCTACCCCATTCCTATACTTTGACCTACCCGAGAACAATAACTTATACCCGTCTACATCCTTATCCTTAGGTCCTACCCATTTGGTCTCCTGGACACAAGCTATATTAATCCTTCTCTTCTTAAGAATCTTAATTAGCTCTATGGACTTCCCCGTTAAAGTCCCAATGTTCCAAGACCCTATTCTCAGTCTAGCATCTCCCTTACCCCCACTTACCCCCCTAACCCTTGCTGCTGTCCCCGGCCGAGAACATGACCCTAGTCTATTATCATTCACCAAAGCCACTAGAACAAAAAATATACTAGTCAAAGGTTAACGCTAACACACACGGGAACCAATACTAAATCACAAGTTAGCAAGAATCTAGAGGTAAGTCAGGCTACTACATATCAGAATGATAAAAAAAAAAATAAGAAGAATAAATGTAAGAATGTAAAGTCAAGATTCAATTAAACACAATACGCAAAAAATTAACTACAAGGATAAGAACAAATATTGAGTACGGGCAACTGAAGGTACTAACTCCAGGCTGATAGAACCTGTTCACACGCCGGAAATCACTGTTCACACGCCGGAAAACAATGTTCACTGCATAATATCACTGTTTCCTGTCGAAAATCACTGTTCGCTGCCGGAAAACTTTTGTACCCGTATGCTAGGCGGAAGAACGGAGGGATAGAACCTGAATGTACGTCCTGGCAGATCTGGCGGTACCTGTAAAAACAGAGCAATAGAAGAAAAAATGGGAAAAGGGGAAGGACCGCCGGAAAAAAGTTGTCGGCAAAGTAGTGACGGCCGGTGTGGAGGCTGCTGCCGAGGAGCAGTGGGCGGGAGTGGCCAAACAATCAACCCAACAGCAGTGGTTCACCGGAAAACGTCCGTTATCACCGAAAAACTCAGATCCGGCCAGATCTATATCGATCTAGCGAATCGAAATGACAGAAGAACTGTGAGAATACCTTCTCGTTTGGAATGATCTCTTAGATTCTGCTAACCAAAAAGACAAAAGCTCATGTCTTGTTCTTAAACAAGACAAACAAACAAATCAAAAGTGACTAAGCACAAATATTTTGTGCTGATTATAATACAAATATTGAACCTTTTTTTTAAAAATTTTTAGCAGATTTTAAAAGAAATCACATGAATTAGAATAGATGAAGTAATAATTATAATTATGAACACGACGGATTGAGTTATCATGGAGACCTAAGCCCAATAGCCATATTTGATGTAGACCTCGTTGACAAAGTTATCTCTAATTATGTCTAAGTGTATGTGTCGTTTATAACGGCAAATTATGTAATTTTACTGTTAAGAGTGCCTTAATCGAAATTCACCATGACCTCAACGTCTTTAACATATCAACGGTTAGTAACCTTTTAAGCAGCACGAATAATTATGACCTATAGTATCTGCAACATTCTGAGAAGCACGAAGTGTTGTGAGTTACTTGCTGAAGCTTTTTGTGCTCATGGTTTCCGAGTAAAATGAATGTGAGTTCTACACATATATATGATGTACAATAGTTCAATTAAAAAACCATTTTAGATAACCCAAGACTAAACAAATTTGATTAAAAAGAAAAGGTTGCTAAACAGTAATACTCCATACGGGTAAGAGAATCTCAAGAAAGGTTTGGACATTACATTATATAGTTAATGTAGAATTGTATTAATCTTCTTTTGAGAGTCTCTCTCATTAATATAAATATATTTAGTATATACAATGTTGAGTCCTAATAGACTAAGGATCCTATATTTACCATAACTATACATTAATATTAATTACAAATTATATGGTGAATATATTGTAATATTCACTAATACACCCCCCCTCAGTCGGAGCGAGAGGAGGTCGGACGCTGAGACTGGATCTGAAGTTTAGGAATAACTGTCTAAGAAATCCTTGGGTGAAGATATCCGCATACTGATACGAAGAAGGCACATGCAACACCTTAACATGACCTATAACAACCTTCTCACTAACGAAATGTATATCCATCTCAATGTGCTTGGTTCACTGATGCTGAACCGGGTTATGAGATAAGTATATCGCGGATATGTTATCACAATATACCATAAATGCCTTACGCAAGGGACACTGAAACTCCAAAAGAAGGTTTCGGAGCCAGCAGATCTCATCAACAACATTTGCAACGCTTCTATACTTTGCTTCTGCACTCAACCGGGATAGTGTGGCTTGCCTCTTGGCAGACCATGAAATGAGATTATCTCCTAAGAACACACAGTAGCCGGAGGTGGAGCGTCGCGTGTCCGGGCAACCTGCCCAATCAGCGCTTGTATATGATAACAACATGGTCGGTGCAGAGGGGTGGATATGCAATCCATAATCAAGTATGCCATTAACGTATCAAATGTTACGTTTCAGAGTTGTAAAATGAGGCTCCCTGGGGGCATGCATAAACAAACACACATGCTAAACAACATAATATATATCAGGCCTGGTGAAAGTAAGATACTGATGTGCATCTGCAAGTCTCCTATAAAGAGTGGGATCAAACACTGGATCACCGTCAACAACCTTCTCACCTTCCCTATCTCTCCAACAGGCCGTATACCCCTTGTATACAGCCTATACACAACTGATATACACTATGTATACAACTGATATACCCTCCCTGCCAATATATACTGCCTTTATACAACCTCCTTAAGCCGATATACACCTCATAAACGGCCGATACTGCCCCATATACACCTCGTATACGGCCCGACCCCCACCCCTATTTTTGTTTCTCTCACCTACTTTCTGACAGCCCTCATGGCAAAAAAAACCACGGTTGTGGCAGCGGCCAGCGGCGCAGGGGTGGCAGAGGGGGTCGGGCCACTTCAGCCTGCCAACCACAACAGGACCAATACCCAACGAAGTGGGCAGACCCACTGCCCTGACAACTGCATGGGAACTGGGCGTATAGCAGTTGTCCAGCAACCTCCAGAAATAGTCCAGAAGCTGCGGTCAACATAAACTGTGGCTACAGCAGCAGCCTAGCAGCTTGGGAGCATAGCCGATGGGCCACTACCAATAGGCCCAATTTTCAGCAGCCAAACAGTCTGCTCCAGGCCTTACCCAAACCAATTTGGGCCAAGCTTTCGGCCTATTGACTCTCCAGCAGCCCGATAATGCATGGTATCAAGAGCCAAAATCCCTCCCTACCCTAAAATATAAATTCGGCCGCCCTTTCTCTTCCCTTTTCCGTACCACCGGTATACCTCTGATATACGCTGATATAGTGTACAATGTTGAGTCATAATAGACTAAGGATCCTATATTTATCATAATTATACACTATTATTAATTACAAATTATATGGTGAATATATTATAATATTCACTAATAGTGATGAAACCAAAAATTATAATAAGGAAATTGAAATATACTACGCCAAAAGTTTCATATATATACATAATTTATTTTTTTACCTATATACACAATAAATTTTTCCGACAAAGGAGATTCGATCAAACCCCTCACCCACATAGTTCCGCCACGGACTACAAACAAATGTAAATTGATACGTTTAACTTCTCTACAGTGTGAACATAAGAAGGTTATCCAATTACAAATATTCTCTTCACATCTTGATATTGTTCCATGATAAGTTAGAATCATATTTCTTAAAAGGGAAAAAAAGTAATTGATATGTTACAAGAACAATTTTCTGTCATATTTCATGTTACTTATAAGATACAATTTTCATATAGGAATGCTATCCTCTTATGTTTTACTATTATAATAATTCATAAAATCTCAACAATTGTGTTATGCGGTTAATGATGACGTTCTACACTTGGAAGTTTCATGTATACTATGAACATCAAACTAATGAAAACTGTTTGTCCAATATATCAAAAGGATGGAAGGAATAAGACGATATTGGCACGGCTCAATCAAATTAAATGACCCAAAACTTTGGGGAATTTAATTTGATTGAGCCATTCCAACATCATTATACTAGTTTTATATATTTGCTATTAACTACAAAAATAGAGAAATAAGAAAAAAAAGACTTAATTTACCTTTCCACTTCAAAATTTGTAGATCATCAATATAGGTCTAGTTGCCGGCATGTTTATGGTAGATAATGATGGAACCCTAATTTATAGAGGGGAAAAGGGAAGAACTAATAAGAAAAAAATTTAGTATAATTGGAGTTTATATAGACAAAAACATAGATCAAGTCAAATGGGATTTCACTATATACGTAGTGGTTGATGATAAACACCTAATATGTCACAAAACGAGGTCCCCTCTCCCTCTATTATATTTCTGTTTGCATTTCTAAAGCTCGCTTTTTAATCATTTGTCAACTTATTGTTAACCTAACCTAATTTTCATTTTTATTGAAAGAGAATAGTCTCTTCATTATTTTCATTAATGAAAAGATTTATATATATGATATACAATATTTAATTATAAAAATTAAATCTACCTTTTTCTAAAAAAAATACAAGATCACTATCATAATTATACATGTACAAGAATTCTAATAATATGATAAGTAACTATACACGGCCATATACACGGTCCTCATTGTATATTCTTTCACACCCCGCAGTCATAGCGGGCGGTTGTCGTACGCTGAAATTGTCCCTAAAATCTTCAAACAGAACTAAGGGAAGACCCTTAGTAAATATGTCATCAATTTGGTACCGTGAAGGGACATGCAAGACATGTACTTGTGCACGAGCTACCTTTGCACGAACAAAGTGAATATCCATCTCGATATGTTTAGTGCGCTGATGTTGGATCGGATTTCCAGAGAGATAGACCGCACTAACATTATCGCAGTAGACCAAGGTAGCTTTCTGAATAGGAAAGTGAAGCTCTAATAGGAGATTACGCAGCCAACAGGACTCAGACACCACATTTACCCCTCGATACTCGGCCTCCGCACTGGATTGCGATAAAATAGTCTTGGAGTTTAACAGACCAAGAGACCAAGTTATCATCAAGAAACATACAATAACCAGATGTCGAACATCTGGTATCTGGACATCCACCCCAATCAACATCTGTATAAGACACGAGAGTAGATACGGAAGATGGATATAAGTGCAAACTATAATCAAGAGTGCCATGAATGTAACGCACAAGGCGTTTGAGAGCATGCATGTGCTCGTCCCTCGGATCATGCATAAATAAATACACCTGCTGCACTGCATAAGTAATATTGGGCCTCGTGTGTAAGATACTGAAGAGCCCATGTAAGACTACGATAGTAGGAGGGATCCTCGTAAGGTGTGCTAGAATTAACACTCAGCTTCTGTTTGGTGTCAACCAAAGTAGGAGAGGACTTACAGGATGACATGTCAGCACATTCAATAATCTCAGTTGCATACTTCCTCTGGGATAGAAATAGACCACCTGCATGACGAGTTACAACTATACCCAAAAAATAACTCAAAGGCCCCAAGTCTATCATAGCAAATTCGTGCTGAGAAGAGACATGATAGACTTGCGCAGTATATCAGAAGAGACAGTCAATATAATATCATCCACATATAACAGAATGTATGCCAGAGAAGTACTACGACGATAGATGAACAGAGAATGATCAGACTTGCTGTGAGAAAACCCAATAGTAGACACATAATTTGCAAACCTTTTATACCAGGCCTGAAGGGCATGTTTTAACCCATACAAGGACTTCTTCAGCAAACAGACATGACTAGGATGATCGGGGTTCCTAAAATCCAAGGGTTGATACACATATAATGTTTCCTTGAGATCACCGTGTAAGAAAGCAATTTTCACATCTAGCTGATGAATGTGCCATGCTTTTGAGAGAGCTAGATTGAGAACTGTGAGAATGGTTGCCGGTTTGACCACCGGACTAAATGTCTTTTCACAATCCACGCCAACCTGTTGAGTTTTGCCATCACCTACAAGACGAGCATTATACCTCTCAAAACAGCTGTCAGATTTTGAGTAAAAATCTACATAGAACGAATCACATTAACATCAGGCAGACGGGGCAACAATTTCCATATTTTATTTTCAATAAGAGCATTATATTCATCTTCCACGACCATTTTCCAATTCGGGTCATGAAGGGCAGACATGGGGTTACGTGGAAGGGGTGATTTAGTGACATTAGAATTTAGATTAAAATGTTGTTTTGGTTTAAAGATACCCCGTTGGTTACGTGTAATGGGCCCTTGATTCGGAATTAAAGGTGTAGAGACGTCTCAGGATTGGCCAGCAAGCAGTGGGCCTGCTGGCCGATGGGCTGAACTGACGGAGGTGGACCGAGGCAATGGGCCTGCTGGCCAAGAAGCTGGATCGAGATGGAGTATATTTGAGACAAAAATACGCAAGCGGTAAAGCGATGACCATTGTCGACAGTAATAAATTGAGGACACTGTAACCGACGTAGTTGAGATAGGTTACCTGACGACCGGGTGGGGTGAGATGTGGCTCCAGTGTTCATGTACCAATTGTCGTCGGGCTGTTGAAGGTTCACGGTGGTGTAGGCCTGACCCAAATCAGTCGGGGCGGCTGTGATTCTTCTTTGGGCTATGACCAGATGGGCTGCCTGGTGGTGGCGGGCCCGAAGGCGATCGACCAAGGTTGCTAGAAGCGGGCCCTGCGGTCAGTGCGGGCATGCGGCGAGGCCCGATTACATTGGTTGGGCCATTCTTCTTCTTTGGTTGGACCACTTCTTCTTCTTTGGTTCCCGAGTTCTTCTTTATCTAGTCCACTGGTTGCGTTGGCCTTTTCCGCGGCCCTTGCCTTTGTTGTTGCGACCTATGCAGCCACGACCTCCGCCACTCGCCTGCTGCTGCTGCTGTTGGTGAAAATGCGGCGGTGGCGGTGTGGTGTTTGTTGCCGGTGGTGCCATCCCGTCAACGGCTAACGCCTTTTGATTATGTTCCTTCTGTTTGGCACGTCGGGTTTCTTCCAACAATAATTGTGACCGTGCCTTAGTGAAACTTGGTAGTGGGTCGGCCTGTTGAATCATTATTGCAAGAGTATCGTATTCACCTTCCGGTAAACCCACAACTAATTGGAGTACCATCTTGGTTTCAGAAATAGAATTCCCGACGTTGGATAATTGGTCGGCTATGAGTTTCAGTTGTTTGCAATATTCGGACATGTTGTTGAAATTCTCGAGACGTGTATTGTTGAATTGCTCCTCCAAATATACTGCCCGAGTATTTTTATTGTCCTAAAAAATTTATTCCAACCGCACCCAAAGGTCACGTGCCGTAGCACCTGTTTTCATGATGGTGCACAACAAGTCTTTGGAGATTGTGTCGTATATCCATTGTTTGACGATGGCGTCAAGGCGACGCCATGTTGGTTCGGCAATATCGGTGGGACGAGGAACGAAGTCATCAATATGGTCGAGCACGTTGTATGCACGAGCATGAATAAAAAATAGTTCTGTCCACATGGAATATTGACAGTCTTCTTGGTCAAGAATTATAGGGATAGAATTCTTGATATTTGTAACGGCGAAAGCCGGGTGAAAAGAAGACGATGAGCGTTGAAAGGGGTTGTCAAAAGTGTCAGTGGAGGAATCGAAATTTGTGGGGGAAGACATGGTGGCTGTTTCGGCCGAGGGAAGGGAAACATTTTTTTTTTGGTTAAAAAATTCTGGTTTCGGCCGAGATAGAGAAGAGAAGGGAGAAGAATGGGGTTTAGGTTTTAGGCTCTTGATAACATGAAAGATAGAATAATTTCCCTTGGGGATTCCTTTCATTATTCACAATATATATAGATGTACAAAGATTGATTCCTAATAAGGTACGAATCCTAACTTACCTTACAGAGGTTGATTCCTAATACAATTAGAATTCTAAGTTACCTTAAATATACATCTATCATAATTACAAAATATACGGCGAATATTCGGAGAATATTCGCTAATAAATTAGATGGAACACAAGTAATTTTTTAAATTGGTCAAATAATCTATCGCATATTCTCTCTACTTTAGCCTTAACTATGGACTCGTCCAATTGCCTCGTTGTATAGAATTGAACTTAATTAGTCACCAACTTTGAAGAGTAAAATATTTTCTTATCGCTTGTGCCATGCTGTTTAAAATGTAGACTTTAAGATAACCAAACAAAGATCACATTGAATATGGTAGTGTTCATTGGCTATTTGGTTGTACTTTTAAATTATTGATCGTGCGATATTAAAGTACTGATTTATAATCAACATAACAACCCTTGTTAAAATTGCCTCACAATTATTAGTTCGTACGGCCTATTATACCTGCAAGAATATCTAGTGGATAGCCTGCATGTTCTGTAAACAATTATTGAAGCATTCGTTCTGATTGGTTGATTAAATGGTCTAAAAAGACAGAGAAACTAAAGATTGGTGCTTCTCGACCTTTCCACCGATGTTCTAATATAACCCTCCGATTCTATGGTTCTCCCTGGCTACGAGGCCTCACACGGGTAGAGTTCGACATTCCTTTGTCAATCCCTAACCTATTAAACAAAAAGAAGAAGGAATAAATATGTTCACCCAATTCTTTTGTCCCTTTCTGTCCAGCACTCAATATCCAGCTGCAACAAATGTGGCCAAAGAAATTACTTGGAAAATATGGTATTTGACCCTTGCACATTCACAAGCGTTTTTCTCTGGTCTTGATCTTTGAATAAATGGCACATTGCTCTGCTGGCTTCCATCTGATGATCACTTGATTATTTGACGAAACGGGATCTTGCAAGAGCAACTCTTCAACTTTAACACATCAGTTATAGTGATCCTGCTACTATATGTCTACTATATGTTAGACGTGCTCAGTTGAGTGAAAATTATGTATTAAATCGAGTGCTAATTTCTTAGGGAAAATTACAGCCCAATGTATAGATTTGTATATTTATACATATACTATACATATAATATTCATATCAGTGTAAGTTTTTTTATATTTGGGCTACTGGCAGTAATTAAGTTTGGCCGAAGGTACATATACGTAAGTTTCTCAATTTAAAAGCGGATGAAATTTTGGTATCAAACGAAAGGGCGTGTTTGCTTATGGGCATGCTTCGTTTGCTATCACTTCGTCAAAAGTAATGCATACTACCACCTTGCGACAAATCTTAAGCATCATAAGAAGAGAAAAAATGACCATGTGATAGATCAACCCAAGGTATCCAAATTTTGGAGAACAATCAACGGATGACTTCTAACTTTTTCAAACAAAACCACAATACTAGATCATGAGGCCATTTCAAGGTCCGATGCTCTTATCAGAGGGCTTTACACACTGATGTGATTACATATAGGCTATAGCACTTCAACTAATTTGATACAGAGAAAGTCGAAGCATATACAAGCTTCTGGAACGCATAACATCTACTGATGGAGCGTCCAAAATAATAACCAAAGATATCATAGTGTCAAAAGAAAATCCTTGACAGAGAACTTCACTTTGCCATATTGTAGAATCACATGAAAAACAAGACTCTTTAAGTCTTACAATTTTCTTATTTTCTCCGGAGAAAACCTCCCAACAAGTTCAATCAAACAGCAAAATTTTAGATTGAAATTCCAAACGACTTCTTAAGCTTCTCAATTAACAAATATACGGTGGAGTAAGGCAGAAATTCTGAGTGGTGAGCATTGGCCAGATCATTTATTGCAGTAGCAAGCTTAGGTATCTCTGCACCAGTCAAGGTCCTGACAAACTGCTGGATTCCCAGCCCAGAGTTCACCACTTGGAATCCTCCTCCCAGGTGGGAGCACCGACCCAGCCTCAAGGATTGAGTTCGTCTCCACCAACGAACCTTCCATAAGGATAGAATGCTTGCAGTTTTGTGGTCCGGCCTTCCCCGGACCCCGCGCATATCGGGAACTTAGTGCACCGGGCTGACCTTTTGAATGGGAGCCTTGGAGTAACCGGTAAAGTTGATGTCATGTGACCAGGAAGTCACGGGTTCAAGCCGTGCAAACAATATCTTGCAAAAATGCAGGGTAAGACTGCGTACAATAGACCCTTGTGGTTCGCCCTTCCCCGGACCCTGCGCATAGCGGGAGCTTAGTGCACACTAGTTGTTGTTATCATATCCACATTAGGTTCAGTATTTGTCATCCATCTTTTTAGTCTGGTTACACACTTGTATGTCAACATGAAGTGTAAGATTTACATAATCCATACTTTTGGATAACCCCAAAATTACCTCAAAAGATAAAAATTCCTAGTATAGGAATGAATGAGCCCAATTAGAACAAATGGATGTAGAAGATTCATAAAACCAACCCCAACAAGTTTGGATTTGAAAAGCAATTGAAAGCGCATTCCAATGGTACTAAAAGATCCTATGTACCAGCAATGTTTTGTCGAAATAACCTAACATTGTAGAATATATTAGACAGACAAGTTTGCAAGAGCATCTATAGTTCCACAATTAAGATCATATTCCTGCTTAAACACTGCACTTCGTTTACTTCTTATATGTATTCACAGTCACTCACTTCCCAAACCTCTGTATATGTATTCACAATTACTCACTTCCATCGATCTTGTGAAAAGTAAAAACCACTTAATAATTCTTATTCGTTCCAATTTTATCAGATGTCTTCGAAGCGACTATATCTAATTGAACCAATTACCTAAACTATGATTCAATGGTTCACTTGACT
Organism: Anisodus acutangulus; assembly: GCA_029783415.1. NCBI lineage: Eukaryota > Viridiplantae > Streptophyta > Magnoliopsida > Solanales > Solanaceae > Anisodus > Anisodus acutangulus. The sequence goes on along the minus strand of CM056506.1, from coordinate 12,582,923 downwards.
TAGAAGCATTCCACGTGTTTGAAAGATTCTAACAAAATTATACTGCGTCAATTGTAAGGTTCTAACCTATGAACATTCAACAAGGTTTCCAGATTCCTCAAGTTCATGTAGTCATTTGACTTTAGAACATGAAACATCATTTAAACTCAAAGGCAACAATCTTCACTAAGTTCCATAATCCTTCTAAATACAACTTTGTTTTCAGTAACATAGTGAAAGTACCTTTATATACTACCCATTTTCTCATAATGAGTAAATGAAATAAGAAACCACTCAAAAACCACCAAATCCAGAGTTATAAAAGTCGGGTTTTTTCATGGTTATATAATCATGGAATAACAACAACATACAACATAATTTCAACAACAATGGAAACAAAAATGAACGACGGGAAACAACCATCCAAACAGGAGTAATAGAACAGAAGCCAGAGTGAGTTTGCTTGCCTAGCCTGATTATTTGCTCGTAACATCAACTATTTGGCTTCAAATGTGAGATTTGAGGTGTTGTTTGTGCAAAATGGAATTCCAAGATGGGTTCCGTGGAAGGAACGTATCAGAGACGTAAGAGCAGGTGGGAATGACGGAAAGGGAATGAGATTGGGCGTGTGAAAAGGCGGCAACACAGAGATGAGAAGCAAACCCTAATCCACGCTTGGACGGAGGTACATAGGTGTGGACAATGTCTATTACTTTTCCTCCATCTCTCACCTCGTACTCCAAATATGCTTCCTTGTCCTCTGTCTCGAACCTTCCTTCTCTCTCGCTCCATACTATTTTTGGTGCCTCACTTCCTGCCATCCTCTCTCAATCTCTGAAGCACTCACGTAATTACTTGGAAAATATGGTTTGTACATTCACGGTCTTGATCTTGGTCCCAGCTTCCATATGATGATCGCTAAATTATTACTCTTTATATTTTGACACGTGTTATAGGAATCCTGCTACAGTAAAAAGAAATACTTCCTCTCTTTTAAAATATTTGTTTGATTTTAACTTGGCTTAAAATTTAATAAAGTAAAGAAGATTTCTGAATTATTGTGGTTGTTAACTAAAAATATATAAAATGTATCAAAATATCCTTTAATCTTGTGATCTTAAACAGGTCATGTGAAAATTGTAATTAAATGATCGCCAAAAAAAATAAAGAAACATTCTTTTTTAAACGGATTTAAAAAAAAAGTAAGCAAATGTTTTGAAACAGGGAGTATTTATGTGGGACGTGCTCAGTACTGGATCATGCTACTTTGAAATGCAAGGATGTTTTTGTTAACAATCACATTTCCCACCTCGCCTTTGATCTTTCGATCTTTCCCTTGCTGTGTAGGTAAAGCTAGAAGAGCTTTGATTGTTGAGTAAGGAAGCGTAGCAGGGGAAGGAATAGCACCTGTCTTGACTCTAATACTATTCTTTTTTGAGTAGACACCAACATAGCCAATGCTATTTCATCTGCAGCTCTTACCATTGAAGGAATAAGTATTGCTTTGACTTGATTGCTTTCACCAGGCTGGGAGTCAATTAGCCCGAGTTGTGTTAAGATAAGCGGCACTTGAATTGGAAGTAGCCGGCCAGGTCTTGGATAGATCTCAAGGGGTAGATTTACTTTTGAGCATGCTTCGTTTGCTATCAAGTTGTCAGAAAGTAATGCATAGTATGCCCCCTTGAGACAAATATTAAGTCGAAGCATACATAGGCTTCTGGAAAGAATAACATGTATTGAGGTCCAAATCGATGAGCAAAGACGTCCGAGTCGGAAGAAAATCCTTGACATAGAACATTCACTTGTAGGATTGTGTAATCACATGAAAAACAAGAGACTATAAGTTTCACTTAAAGAGTTTACAATTTTCTTATTTTCTCAGGAGAAAACCTCCCAACAAGTACAATCAAACAACAAAAATTCTAGATTGAAATTCCAAACGACTTCTTAAGCTTCTCAACTTCCAAATATACGGTGGAGTAAGGCAGAAATTCTGAGTGGTGAGCATTGGCCAGATCATTAATTGCAGTAGCAAGCTTAGGTATCTCTTTTATCTCTTCACCGGTCAAGGTCCTGACAAACCTTGCTGGATTCCCAGCCCAGAGCTCACCACTTGGAATCCTCCTCCCAGGTGGGAGAACTGATCCAGCCTCAAGGATAGAGTTCGTCTCCACCAATGAACCTTCCATAAGGATAGAATGCTGGCCAATAATGCATTCTGGCTCAATTGTGCACGATCGCAACAGACTGTATGCACCAACCGTAACATACCTGTCTACTAATGTTTCTGCTGGCAACCCTGTTAAATGAACAGCAAAAGTTTGTGTCACATAAATTCAAAGAAACTGCAGCTTGATCTGGTTAGGAACAGATAAATATAGCCAATAATGTATCATTCTGCTTAGCTGGAAATCATAGTTGGACCATGAAACAAATTAGCCTACTTGAGGATAAGAGATAGAGGTTAGGCCACCTCAAAATGCTCCAAGAAATGCAGTTTCCAAGTGAAATAAAGTTATGTGCAACTACAGACAACTATAAATGTCAACTCTCAAAAGAGATTTCAGATGGAGTTGGTAAAAGATTCATCAACGTTGAGACATGTCCTGGTATTTACTATGAAGATATGTGTTGGGAAAGAAAGAAAAGATGATTTTTATGACATTTGCACCTAAAACGAACAATCTCACATTCACATGTATAGGCTTTGTAATCCCAAACTGTTCAATAAACATAAATAATTAATATGAATTTTAGATTTCCATGAACATGCAAATTCACCAATTGATCAACAGGATTACAGTTTGCTAGGTAACCACTTATTTGAAATAAAAAGTTCTTAACAAAAAAAACAGCCTATTTTGTAATATGATAGTAATAGTGTTTACAGAAGAAACTTGTGATGTAACCCAACCCAAATGGAAATGTTCAAAGAAATCTCTACAATAGAAACGGAAAAGGAAACGGAATGTTCCTGTGGTTGTAATAACTTTTTTATAAGGAGGAATACCATAATAATAATAATAATTAGTTTAAAAGCAAATCGGATTGGCAAATGGATGAGGAATCGAACACATCTTGTTTCAACATCCAAGTGCAAAGGGCTTAATAATGCTTTAACTAAATCAATACAACTACTACTACTATGAATCAATTCCAAACCAATTGGGGTTAGTTATATGAATCCTCAATATCCGTTCGGCTTCATTTAAACCAGTTTCATCCGCTACTCAAATAATTTGTCTTTTAAGACAACTTAAGGATTCTCCGCTAGAGATTCTCTACATTTTCTACTAACATACAAATATCTGAATGAACTAAAGAACTACCAGCAGACAATAGACCCACTGTAAATGTATTAAAAGTTAAAATGATCAAGTTTTAACCCAACTAGTTGATATTATCTATATGGATATTTTTTTCCTGAAAATGGATATCACCTATATGGATATTTTGCATCCATTATATACTTAATTTTGATAATGTCTATTTTGTTCTATTTTTTCACTTCATCCACATAAAATTTGAAAGATTGCAAGTCTTTTAGTACAATTTCCTTCCACATGATTTTAGGTCCATCAAATTTCCTTAACTCCCTCAATCATCATAGTGTCATACCAATACATCTATCCATTTGGAAATTTGTGTCGAACATGGCTAAACTGTCTCAGATGTCAATCTCTCAATTTATTTTGTGTATCATTCGTACATTTTATCAGATGTGGTCATTTCTAATTCTATCTAATATTCTATAGTTGCGCATCTATCTAACATCTGAATTTTTACAAAACTACATTTATTTTCTGTTACCATGTGTCAAGAAAAAAAAGTACAACATTTATTTGTAGATATAAAAGAAAAATTTGAGAAGGATATTTGTAGATATAAAAATTTAAAAAACATGTAAAGATATATAGGGCCTTTGAGGCACAATACTTAAATAACGTTTAACATTGTTGGTCTCATAAAACTGGTCTTTCACCCTGGCAGATATCTTCATTTCACATAGCACTCTTGTGACATCCCATTTTAACTATCCTATTTTACTTTTGTGTTGCATTTTCCTCTACTATACCATTTTTCTACAATACTAAGTCAGATATTTGAATTGTCTATATTTAGGCATCACTCTAATCTCACTTTACCTTCATTCTTCTTATGCGGGCTAAACTTTTTAGTATATCCATTGTGTCTTAGTTTTACATATCCTAAAACTCTAAATCTTAAAGAGTGCTTCGACTATAGTTCAAGCTTTTGTTCGACTTTCCTACGACTTTCTTCTATTAACATAACAGCATTTGCAAAAAGTATGCACCATAGAAACTCATGTATATTGTATGCTATCGGTTAGTTCATCCATAATGAGCTTAAGCAAGTATAGGTATAGTATAAAACAGCTAACCAGCTGACATAGAAAACTTCTCTACAACTCCTTACATTGATCTCACACTTGTGACAACTCCTTCATTGATTCTCATTGATACGAGCCTCGAACCTTTGACCTAGTGGAAGACTTTAAAGCATATCTACCCCTAAGCTCAAGGAAGACTCATACTCCTTCATATATATCATTTATGGCATTTATATATTTCATATGAATTCCTTTCTTCTCCGGTACCTAGTAAAGGGCTCTTCTTGACACCCTAATCATATTGATTCTCTAGGTCTGTGAAGATCATTCTCCTCTCCCTATAATTTTCATCAATCTTCACAGCAAATCTATAACCTGTTTTGTATATTTATCAGGCATAAAATTAGTCCTTTAAAGCGTTAAATTAATCCTAAACCAGAAAATATTTAGAACATGACCACAGGAATGGTTTCAAATTTTAAACAACAGAGCAGTTGTATAAGAACATAATCAGCAAAATCACAGGAAAACTTGGATCTACTTTCAAGGAGAAGAGGAAGACCGATGTCCGAGCTTCAATACTACATCGTCTCAGATTGACTTATTAGGTTGCTAACAGAAAATATAATTTCTTAGGGTAGTTTTGTCATTTCAAAGTTATAGTGTGAGGCAACAGTCTTATTCTATAGTAGGTGAACTATGCAGCAGGGTCAAGATATATGTGGTTACTCATTCTGAGACATCAAAACCAGCAGCATAAAACATGAATATGAGAGGCATAGCTGTGTAAGTTATGTTACCCTTTGTGAGGATACGGCATCCCACAGCTCCCACCTACCTACCGGCTACCACACAGTAAAATGAATGCTAATGCTAAAAATTTCTCCTTTAATGTTTTTTAATTAGGAAAACAATAATCACAGATCAAATATTAGGAAAACAATAATCATTACCAATGAAATGAGTCAGATGTCCCTACATGTTATAATTTGTGATTCAGATTCTCCCTCCTCCACGAGTCACAACCATCTCCTTCGTGGCTGCCTCATACTTTTTCCTTCTAACAAAGAGCCTTTACACCCTCTTTACCTCATACTTTTTCTTTCTACCAAAGAGTCTAGGTTCCTCTTTCTCTTCCCACTGCTAACCATATTCCCATTTCCTTCCCCAAGGAATCGCTCAAAGTCTTTATTTCTTTTTTCCTCTCAGCTTGCCTATTCCTTGTTTCCTTCATAATTATATGTTTGAGATTTACTTGTCTTCATATTTTTGACTGACTAGTCAAGATTAAAGATTTAGTTGTTGTTATGACATCCACAATTACGTTCAGTATTTGTCATCAGTCCTTTTAGCCTGGTTACAGACTTGTATGCCAGCATAAAGACAAGTGTGAGATTTACATAACCCCTACTTTTGGAGAAACCTAAATTACCTCAAAGGATAACATGATTATCAGTATAGGAATGAAACGAGTCTGATTAGAACAGAATGGAGGTAGAAAATTCATACAGGCTACAGCCAACCCAAAATTTTGGACTTGAGATGCAATTGATAGATTTTCTTTAATCTTTTTTATGACGGTAGTGTCCAAACCAGCTTGCGCACACCTCGACTATTCCATCGGGTACCTGCTGCCTCCACCAGCACATGAACAAGGTAACTTTGCCCACTAAGACTTACGTAGATGGAAGAAATCACCAAGTGTTTTGTCTCCAACTGGGAATTTGAACTTGAGCAATTGACTGATTAATTAAATGTTTTTTTCTTTTCAGAGCGTAGTGGATTCATTTTGAAGAGATAAATGTCATGGAAGAATTATATTCATCAGTAAATACGAAGATGTATTTTTGTTACACAAAATAAAAAAGTACTCCCCCAGTCCCAATTTGTTTGACACTTTTGTTTTTCGAGAGTCAAACTTCTTAATTTTGACTGTGTCTTTGAACATAGAATCTTTAAATTTTTCAAAATAAAATTTACATTTTCAGAAACTACGTAAAAAGTACTATAAGTCACCATAATTAATAGTTTCAAATATTTAAAAGACATGAAAAATTACGATCAAAGAACAACTCGTTTGAGTCTCGAAAAGCGAAAAGTGTCAAACAAATTGGGACGGAGGGAGTAGTATTTTTTATCGGAGGGCAAATCCGTATGCTTGAGGATTGAAACATAGTTATTAGACAAAGTCCTGAAAAGAGAGAAGTTTGTGCAACGTTTCAGGCCGCATGTGACTATAGGTAACAGGCTAAAACCTGAGTGGAAGTTCTTGTAATTAGCCGTTGACTTCCACAACTCTTTTTTCTTTCTCAGAATCTATTCACAGGTCTTTCTAAATTTTCCATCTGCCCTTCACAAATTCTACAAATCCCTTATATTGAAGTCCTTTAGCAGGAAACTGAGACTTGGCAAGCTAATTAAAACCAATTTTTTCAGGAAAAAGTACGTAGTGATGCTTACTATTATTAGCAATACATCGAGAGAAACATGCTTATAGTAAACTAAACATCCTAATTACCAACCATATTTGTTTTAAAAATAACCTAACATTGTGGAATATATTTGACACACAAGCTTTCAAGATCATTTATAGTTCCACAATTTAGATTGTATTCCTGCTTAAAAACTGCACTTCATTTACTTCTGTTACTCACTTCCCGTACTTCTGTATGTGCATTCACAATGACTCACTTCCCCCTAGTAATATACCGATCTTATATACATTAACAAGCAATCGATAATACTTTTTGAAACTGGTAACTGTACAAGCAATTGATAATACTTATTGATAGCTTTCCTTGTTTTCCTCAAGATTTTTCTATTCAACATTGTAAATCACTAACAAAGATGTCCTTACATTCAAAGTCAAGGCTCCCCTTGATTCTGAGAGCCGAAGTGAGGCAAAGTGAGAATTGAACTGCTTTTAGGGCTGAAGCAGTGAAAACACGATCCTATAGATGTTAGTGATTTGCCTCACTTCTATGCTACTGCTCATAAGTTTCATTCGACTAGAGCCCGTTTTCCATTTTTAGAGCTTTGAAATTACATTTCCTATAGACCTTTGTTGCAATGACCTTCTTCCCTCATCCTCCTTTTTGGAAACAACTTCACTTCAATAATGTGTGCATTTTGCTTCTCGCCTCTTGCTTAAAGCCCCAAACCTTGAAAATTTTCAGTTCTGCTTTAAAACATTGGGTATAGAGGCTTATCTTGTCTTGCTGCAGTTAGCATACCTTGGGGATCTACACTATGCTTTTAGTGCATTAAAAATGTCATTTGTGTTGTGTTTTCTAGTCATTTTTACTTCATGAAAGTGCTCCTCTTTTGTGCAAAAACAATATAGATAATAACAAATTCAACACTTATCCCCAATTGAACCAACTCGTTCCAAGTTCACCAGATGTCTTCAAAGCAACTATCTCTAATTGAACCAATTACCTAAACCATGACAATGGTTCACTTAATAACACATGTTCAAAAGCTTCTAAGATAAATATACTCTGTCAATTGTAAGGTCTAATCTATGAACATTCAACAAGATTCCTTGAGTTCGTGTAGTCATTTGACTTTGGAACATGAAACATCATTTACACTCAAAGGCAACAATCTTCACTAAGCTCCATAAATCCTTCTAAATACAATTTTGTTCTCAGCAACATAGTCAAAGTACCTTTACATACTACCCGTTTTCTCACAATTTATGTAATTCACCTATCAATATCCAACTGATTCACCTAATTAATGAATTGCCTAAATCCCCTAAACAAACAAAAATTCAAATAAATTGTAATCAAAACATCATTTAAATCAGCTAAAATAATAGTATATAGTAAGCTCAAATCATATCAACAAATAGCATAAATGTACTTAAGAGAGGATAAAGGACTAATGACCTGTAGGAGAAGACCAAGCAGCATGAACAACACATTTTTCTTGAATGCTAGAGCAAAACCCTACAGTAATCTTATTAAGATCTCCTCTTAAAACGGCGCCGTTCCATACCGAAGCGCCGTCATAGACAGTCACCTGACCAGCGAGCACAACATTCGGCGCCACGTAAGCATCCACAGCGACCTTCGGGGCCCACTGACCTAGTGGAATGAGTTTCCTCTGCCCTCTGTAGTCCCACTTCGCTCGATCCGGCGATTCGTTAATTGCTGCCTGGGCCTCCGTCGCCAGCGAGCGGCGGATGAGATTGTGATGCTGGTGGTTGCGGAGGTGATCGGAGAGAGATGTTGCTATCCCTCTTCTCGATAATCTACCTAATGTCGCCATTGCAGATTTTGGAGCGGCTTGTGTGTGTGTGTGTGTGTGAGTGTGTGTGTGTGTGTGAGAGAGAGAGAGAGAGAGAGAGAGAGAGAGAGAGAGAGAGATTTTGCGAGCTCGCAAATGGAGGTGAAATGAAATGAATCAATAGGGTCGTGGACTTGGATGCGTTTTTCGTTTTCTTTTGGGGGGCTTGAGGAAAAGTGTGAAATGGTAATTGGAGTCCAGAAAGAAGATATAATTCCAATAGGCACCGATAACGTTTCTGATAGTTGTATGAGCGCCTTAAGCATTTCGTAATTACAGCATTATTTACCCTCAATCAGATAAATTCTACTCTCTCCGTCCCGTATTACTTGTCCACATTACTAAAAATATATGTTAAATTACTTATCAATTTATAAAACCAAGACGTAATAATTAAAATTTTCTCATTTTACCATTAATATCAAGTATTCTTGAAAATAACTAATATTGATTAGAGTGCAATTAATCGGGAAGATAAGGATAAGATAGTAAAAATACACGTATATTTATGATTTCTTAAGGGATATATAAAGAAAAAATGGACAAGTAATATGGAATGAAGGGAGTAATTTTTGAGAAATTAGCTAGGTTGAAAGTTGAATATAGCATGCAGTCATACATGTTTCGCATAACTTTCATGTCACACACTTTTTGTTTGTAGCTTTAAAATCATAACAATATGATATAATTTGTGAGTAACTCAATCCAACAAAAGCTAGATTGAATATAGCATAAAATCATACAATATGTTATGACTTAAATGCTACATCTAAAATGAAATAAAATAAATCGAGAGGTATTATTAGTGAAATGGAACAAATAAGGAGATGTGTAGAAAAATAAACAAATGAAATAAATTTAAATAAGGTATCATAAGTGAAATGGTGAAATCACAACGATCTAATATAATTTGTGATTAATTCAATAGGATAACTTGGTTGAATATAGAGCGATGAAATCATACAGTTTTGGCATTATCTGCATACCACAATTCTAAAATATTTTTTTTTTCTTTTTGTAAATTTCTTTTTGGTAAATTCTTTTTTAACTTTGAAATTATAAGAGAGTTATTATAAGTGAAATGAAATAGTAAATGAGAAAGGTATCACAAGTGAATGGAATAAATAAAGAATAGATACAAAAAAATGGAATATGTTTGCGTAAAAAGTTAAAATCATCTATGATTTGTAAGAAATCCTACGTGATAGCTAAGATTGAATATAGTATGAAGTCATGTCGATTTATCATAATTTGCATGTCACCATTCTGAAATGTATTTTTCCTCTTCTTTGTTTGTAACTCTAAAAACATGACAATTTTGTATAATTATGAGCAAGTTGAATATATCATGAGTCGTTTATTATAACTTGACATACCTTTTTATTTTATAGTTCTGAAATCATGACGATCTCATATTGTCTATGAATAATCTAAAATGACAACTAGCTAAACTAAATACAACACAAATCATACCAATTTATCACCAATTTTGATTTCGCTTGGCAGCATTTTTTTACCATGTCTATCGCTAAGCTTAAAAGTGTATATTACTCTAGAATTTTAAATTAAAATACAGACAACCAGTTTCACAGAAATTTTAAAAGAAGGATCAAATCCAAATACTAGTTTCAAAGTACCCCTTTTGTGCAAATCAGTATTTGAGATCTATTTAAATGTGTTATTGCATAGCTTTAAAAAGAAAGAAGAACCTTATTGATTACTTAATAAAATAGCCTCTTGGGGCCTTGTTAGTTAGTTTTTTTAAAAAAAGAAAAAGAAAGAAGAAAATTTGGATAAATTAGGTTATGAACCATTATTTGATCAATCTTAACTCATTTATCTCTCCTAATTTTTCGTGTATGATTTTTTTCTTTGCACTTCTTTTTAATCTTTAGTGATTAAATGCTTCTTTCAGCTATTCCTTTCTAAATTACTTATAATTTCTTTTGGCATTATTATTTAAGTCTAAGTTTGATTATGTAAAAAAAATCATAGCCTCTCTGCACCTCCTTATTCTTGTACTTCTACTCTGTATATTGTTAATTGTTGAAAAATATTACTTCTTTTGTCCCATTTATATGAAACATTTTTTTAGTCATTCTCAAAAAGAATGAGACATTCTTTATTTAACAATAGTTTAACTTTAAACTTTATTTTTTACGCTTAACGAGATAATATATAACCACACAAATATCTTTGGTTTATTTTAGACAACAAGATTCAAAAATCTTTCTTTATTTCTTAAACTCGTGTCTAGTCAAACTACATTATATAAATTGGAACGGAGGGAGTAACAAATTTTAGCATATATTTAAGAAAAATATTTGCTTACACTCAAGCAATGGAGTTAACGATAGGTTGGAAGTTTGGAGAGCGGCCTTAGAATCTAAAGGTTTCAGGCTAAGTAGGACTAAGACGGAGTATATGGAGTGCAAGTTCATTGATGTGCTACAGGAGACAGATGTGAAAGTAAAGATTGAGGCACAAGCTATACCCAAAAAAGGAAAGATTAAGTATCTTGATTCCATAATACAAGGTGACGGGGAGATCGACGAGCATGTCACACACCGTATTGGAGCAAGGTGGATGAAATTGAGGCTTACCTCCGGAGTGCTTTGTGATAAGAAGGTGTCGCCTAGACTAAAAGGTAAGTTTTACATAGTAGTGGTTAGACCAACGTTATTTTATGGGGGAGAATGTTGGCCAGTCAAGAAAGTTTACGTTCAGAAAATGAATGTGGCAGATATGAGTATGCTCAGGTGGACGTGTGGTCACACTAGGAGACATATAATTAGAAATGAAGTTATACCAGACAAGGTTGGAGTGCTTCCGTGGAGGACAAGATGAAAGAATCGAGACTGAGATGGTTCAGACATGTGAAGAGGAGGTGTGAGGATGCACCAGTTAGGAGGTGTGAGAGATTGACGATAATAGGAGTTAGGAGAGGTAGAGGTAGGTCGAAGAAGAACTAGGGGAGGTGATTAGACAGGACATGGCACAACTCCAGCTGACTGAGGACATGACCCTAGATAGGAAGATTTGGAGGTCGAGGATTAGGATAGAAAGTTAGTACGTAGTTGAGTTTTTACGCATTGTGTGTGTGAGAGGTAGGGAGCTCGCCTCTTCGTCTCCTAAACTTCTTTTCGGTGTAGCATTACTTAGGTTTCGAGTATATCCATACTCTTATTTGTGTATTACTGTGTGTTGGTTCATTTGTTCTGTATCGTGGTATTTTGCTATCTTATTTTCCTTGAATTTATGCACTGTCTCTGTTTCTTTTGAGCCGAGGGTCTATCGGAAATAACATCTCTACTCCACAAAAGTAGATGTAAGATCTGCGTACATCCTATCCTCCCCATACTCACTTGTGAGAATACACTAGGTATGTTGTTGTTGTACTCAAAATCTAACTATGCTTTTATTAACAACTTGCTTATGATGATTTTCTTCTTCTTCTTTAAGTTGTCTTTTATTCGAAATTCATTGACTAATTATGATATATTTTTATTGTTACTGATTAAGTTAATTTAGGACATGCATACTCTTCTTGTTTTAGTTATTGAGCTTTTCGCACTTATTATACATGGTAGTGCTGCTGTAATCAATTTTCATATTATCTGACGATAATTTTAGTCCACTAGCAGTACGTTATCACACCACAAGAATCATATCATAGATTTGAAATAAATAATTACTGTTTCCTTTGATGTGTTTTTTTTCCCAATAAAAGAGAGTATGTGGACGATACTACTCAACGTGGAACAATTTATTTTTCAAGCACAAAATACTATAGGAGTAAATTTTAAAATTTACTTCTTCGGAGTAATATTTAATGTTTTACTACTTCAGGAGTAAATCTAAGAGTCCTACTACATCAAGAGTAATTTTAAAATTTTACTACTTCTGGAGTAAAATCTAAAATTCTACTACTTCAGGGGTAAAGTTTAAAATTCTACTATTTCGAGAGTAAATTTCAAGGTCTTACTACTTCAGGAGTAAATATTAAAGTTCTACTACTTCAGAAGTGAAGTTCAAAGTTTTACCACTTCAGGAGTAAATATTACACTATGATTCCACACCTACCACGAGAAATCGACACGTTAAAGTTTTTGGTTAATGAGTAGTCACTACTAACCATCGACACGTGTTATGTGGAAGTCATTGATAGTAAATCATAATTTGATGTCCCAATTTAGGGGTATGAAACAGCCTTGGTCTCCAACATTATCTTAAAAGAGAGTTCATGAAACCATATTAATGGCTTCTTTTTTGGAAGTAAAGTTAGTTTTTCCTTGAGGAAAATACACGATTCTAGCAGATTGCACTAATTTGTCGGATCATTTTATAACTTGTAGGACCATTTCATGTGGTAATTAAGATGCATGCCTCATATGTTAAAAGTAGCATGATGAGTATGATTACCAAATCTACTGGTTAGTTCGTCTCTAATTCGCATACATATCTCAATCCAGCAGAGAATTATATCACTAAAAAAAACTGTAATTAGAACGCACTTCATATCGCTAATCACTTGTTAAATTTTGATAGCTAATAATATTTTATGATAATATATTGCTAACTCATCGTTAAATAGGATTAGCGATGTATTTTACTGTGTAGTACAAATTTATCAACTGCTAAATTTTTCCGTAAGTATTGTATATGTTCTAACATTTAAGTTCTTGATTTTCGATAAAACTGGAACGATATAGAGAAAATTAGCATGAACCGCTAGACAAGGATCGCACACACAAATCGAGAAATGATCTAATTTCTTCTTGATAAAAAAATATAAGTATTATATATACTAGACAGTCTCCTTTAGTCAATATGATTCGCAAAACTTATGTGCTTACTTAAATTCAATAGATACATGACATATGACATATGTCTTTATATACACTTTTATTATTAAATTATAATTAATTAATATAATTTGACATATACATCCAGTGACAATAAATTTTTACCCACAAAATATCAAATACTAAGATTGATTTGAATATTTTTAAGTGAGAGCAATTCTTGATCAATTGAAGTTTACCATGTTAAATATCACATAGTTAGCAAAGGGCTAATTTTGGAATTTCCTGTTAAAATCGTGTTTTCCGTATTTTGGGAGCCCGTTTGGCCTAGTTAGACGATCGGAAAATGTTTGGGGTTTAGAGTGTGTTCACTACAATAATATATTTAGTGAAATTTCATATTGTGGGATCTGAAAAGGGTAGAGTGTACACAGATCTTACCTTCATCTTGGTAGGTAGAGCGACTGTTTATGGGAGACGCTCGGCCGTTTTAGGGTGTGTTCACTATGATGGAAAATGTTTTTTTGGACAAGAATTTTTGGAAAATAAGTGAGCTTTTTTTTGTGTGTTCAATACGTACGCAAAAAATATTATATTAAAAACATTTGTTTATGATTTAGACAGATATTATAAAAATTAAGGTGGGAGTTTGGAGTAGCGATGAGAGTGGAAAATATGTGTAATTGAGAGGGTGTAATTACACTCTTCAATTCACATGATTACTTTTTAGTTTTTTTCTTTTTTTGTTTATGTTAATTTTTTTTTTGTTTTTTTTATTTCTATTATTTTAATTTATTTTTTCTATTTTCATGTCCTTTATTCTCATTCCCAACCTTTATTTCTTGTGATTTCACGTGATTACTCATATTTTTTTATTTAGCATTGTTGTGTTATTATTCTAATTTTTGAAATTAGAACTCTTAATATTAGAAAGAATGAGGAGAAAATGAGATCTCTTACCCTTTTACAATTTAAATAGAAAAAATGACCCTTTTAGATCTCTTGTGTTTTTTTTTTCAAATTTCTTATGTGTAGAAAATGAAGATTTCTTATAAAAAGGTCATAAAACTAAAAATGTTTGTAAATGGCTCAAAAATCATTTCTCCCTGAGAATGAGTCATTAACAAACTTGACATATAATGACTAATGCTATTAAAATAGAATTTTGTTGTGAATGAGGTTATAAACTTATATTTTTCCTTTCTTTTGAATTATATTTACTTAAGTTACGTTGTAACTTACTTCTGTAATCTTGAAATTGACATAAGAGTATTGTGTTAGTTTTTATTATTTTTTAAAATTTTAAATTTAAGTTATATTTTTAATATTAATTTATTTACTTTAGTGCTATTGATTGTTATTTCACATTGCATGTTGTTATTTTTCACTTACAGTTGATAGATTTTTTTTTATCAAATATTTGAGTAATGTTATGGCATTATATTTATAAATATTTTTTTTTTCTATCAAACATCCAATCCATGATGTTCTCACACAAAAAATTGCTTTTAAATTTTATAGTTAATTAAAATTAAAATATTATTAATTTAAAAATATATGTCAACTATTTTACAATATTAGTTACAAATATAAGATTATTAATTAATATATTTAAAAAAACAATGTGTTGGTAAATACCTAATTCGATATCATTTATAAAGGCATATATTTGTTAAATATTAATCTTTAATTTTTGATAATTAAATTTTATTTTAAAATACTAATTATGTAATTACACTTGTGCAACCAAACAGTACGATTGTAATTACATTGTAATTACGTTATGACAAACAAACAGGTCATTGTAATTACAATACTGTGTAATTACTACCCTAGTAATTACACTAATTCCAATTACCATGTGGTTTTCCAAACAGACCCTTAAGGAACTTGTTCAGCTCTTATGGCTTTTCAAACAGACCCTTAATGAACTTGTTCAGCTCTGATTCAGAAAATGTAAGCTTGACTGAATTCGTTAAATGTTTATGTTGTTTTCTTCTTTCTATAGTACTATTTGTGTGTGATTGCATGCTAGTTTAATCCACAATATTCCCAACAAATCTCAGTGAATTATTATGACTAAAATGGACTTAGTAGTACCATAGAATATGCCAGTGGTCAAGCTGCTCGGGAACACGTGATTGATAATCTCCACTGCTAATAGTCTCACATCGGATATGGAATGGGAACATGGACTCCTCATATGGACTTGGACATTCCTCACCCTACAAGCTAGTTTTTGGGGTTGAGTTAGGTCAAAGATCCATTCTTTACATGGTATCAGAGTCAGACCCATTCTAATTCTTTGTTCATCGATGTTGGGCCCCCCAAATTATATTATTCACGCTTCAGTTACAAGGTCTAAGCGTGCGGGGGAGTGCTAAGAGTCACACATCGGATATGGAATGGGAATATGAACTCCTTATATAGACTTGGGCAATCTTCACCCTACAAACTAGCTTTTGATGTTGAATTAGGTCCAAGATCCATTATTTACATCAACCATCCTTGGAGGCTAATTATAAGGACAAACACTCCATAGTCAGAGATGATATGATGCTTGTACGTATCACATGCAGATTGATCACCACTAAGGAACATGTACACGATGTAGGGCATAAAAATGTTATGCCAAAGGAGGAACTCCAAAATAATAAACGTTTTACATATGAACAAGGGAGCCATCATCATGAGGAGGAAAATATTCCGGGAAAAGAACGTGTATGTCCCCTCAAATCAAAATAATTATCCGCCTATATCCCATTTAAAACTAATTATCCGCCCATACCTCCTTTTAAACTAATTACCCGTCTATACCCTTAAAATTATGATACCAATATGATAACACTGTGTCTCTTATATATCATGATGGTATCACATAATACTTCTTTTCAAAAATACTCATCAGCTCTCTATGAAACCCATATAATTTATATAATATACTGACAGGGTATCATAAAGGATCATAGTTATTTATTAAAAAAAACATAGTTTCCTAAAATAACATCTATGATATTATCATCGTATATGCATATTCTGAGATGGTATCATGGTCTACTTCAATCTCTTCAATGAGACACTCATCAGTCTTCCGTGATACCATCATAATATATACCATATACTAAAATGGTATCATGAAGAACTGCTTCAGTCCTTCAATGAGACACTCTCTCGGTTCTCCGTGACCATCATGATATATAAATATACTGAGATAGTATTACTGAGTACTACTTCAATCCATCTCTTAGTCCTCCATGATACCATTATAATATATAAATATATTGCGATGTCATCATGGGGAAGGATTTTGGGGCATGGGGTATTCGGGTAAATATTTTTGACGGGCTAGATAAAAGCAAAATTAGTTTAAGAGGGAGCATGAGCGGGTAAATAATTGCATTTTAGGGGTATATTGTGTTGTTTCCCGAATATTTTCAATCGATGGGCCAAAAACGCACAAAATAGTGACTGGGACTGGCATTCCATTTTCATAGTGTCCTAGGAAAGAAAGTTTATGGTCCAAGGTCCATGGAACTTTATTATAGTGAAAAGAGATTGATGCTCATTCAAGTCCATTAGTGCTGTGTGATGAATACTTTCCAGTACTTTATCTTTGATTTGATAATAGCAATCAGTATATGTGAGGAATGCCTACACAATCGTTTTACAGCGGCCCATATTTAATAATCTTTACCAACATTGGGTCTACTTAGTTGTTTTGAATAAATAATCGTTCTGTCTGGTTGTTAATCACATGGAATTTCGATTTATTATAAGCATTCATGTTAACATTAGGTGTATACCAAATATTTCTAGTTGCTTATTTTTCTGGCTTTGGTGAAGGTACTTTGCAAAGCTTATAATTGGTGTTAGGCTATATCAAACTTCAATTACAATTACCGGTCACCAACAAGGATTGTGTTAAGTAGTGAGTAATGCTTCACCCTTAACTAGAAATTTCGGGATTGAGTCTTATTGGGTATAGTCTTTAATCAAGCTCCAATGCGGATACCGAATATTGAGTGAGAAACCAAAAAAGAAATTATAATTACAAATCATTTAGTCCATGGACTGGTTCACGGTGTCGGTACTTCATTTGGATCCTGATTATTTTGAATTTGCATCCAGAAATCCCACTTGGGGATAAAATGCTCCCATCAAAGGTGACTATTCCCAACTCAAACTCAAAACTTCTCATCAAGGATGAACGGTACTAATCACCCCACCACAACCTTTGCTAGTTCTTTATTGCTTTTGAATATTAGGTTATCTTGAACACAAAAATGTTTATATCCAGCAAAATATTTTTCACAACTTATTTTTACTTTGCATTCGCCGTACCCAACTTATTTTTACACCAAAAAAAATGCTCTCGCATAGCCCAAAAGTTAATATGCTAATGCAGTCTTTTTCTAACCGAGACTGAGAATACATTGAAATTCAAAAAAGGTAATCTTCTCTTTTCAACTACAAGGTCCATTAAAATTCAAAAAAAAAACATAATTTGTACTACTACTATATTTTTTTTTATAGTACAAAATCATGTGGTATCTTTTAAAAGTTAATGTTACCTTTTCCTTTTGCTTTTATTAAAATTTAGGCTTTTCTCTCCAAGGTCACTTTTTGTCCACTTGACTTGAGATAACTACTCCAATTACGTAAGCTATTTTCAAAGCATCCATTTACCACTTGCTTTGTTGGTTAACCAATGTACTTCTTTTAGTTATAGCTGCGGTCTTATTTTTTAATATTTAATGGAGCTATCTTATTTTTTTTAGTGATACTGACAGATTATTTTTTGATGATACAAAGTTATACACATTTTATATATAGATACATTATTATAAATCATAGACATACACGGGGTATATACACATATATACATAAACATACATATCTATACAAAGGATATACACAACATATACATAGCTATACTTGAATATACATTTCTATACATACATAGGAATATACATATCTATACAAATTGTATACACATCATATACATATCCTTTCTTCTATAATCCATTTACAGTGAAAACCCATTTCAACCTTGACATTCATTATTTACAATTGACAAACCCATTTAACTCCCTCCCCCCCTCCAAAAAAAAAAAAGAACAAGATGGAGGAGAACAACAACACTCTGCTATTACATTTTCGAAAACTTTTTCACTGTCATCTAAAGAAACTTTTAAACTCACAGAAATATCATATTTCCGACGCATAATATTGACAGAGGAAAAAATGAGAAGACAAAAAAGGTAAAAAAAAAATGTGAATGAAGAGAAAAATGGCAGAAAGGAGGAAAGATGGCAAGAAAGAGAGGAAAAATTACTGCCCGTCTTCTGGAACAAATATATGAGAAGATAGATAGGGTTGTCAATGTCTTAGTGTGGCCGTGGAACTAACTTACTAGTTAGGATCCTGATTAGGCTATGTTGGGCTAAGCTGGGTAATGAATTAGAAGTTGGGTCAAAATAGGTAGACTAGATGGCCGAGACGCATCTGTTTGTAATTATCTCATTCAAATTTGGGAGGATAGCGAGACGTCTAGTAATCTCTGACTTGGTCTTCGTAAGTCTCAGCCCCTTCCCGGCCTTTCATTACCAATCTGATCATTGACCCGCTCATTGTTAGTTCAGTCAAATTTTGACATGCTAATCCAGCCCATCAAAAAGGTTGATATGAGCTTAAATTGACTCATGAAAAATGATTCTATTTTTAATAAGTTATATATAGACATAAAGTTATTTATTAGGTACTTAAAATTATAAAAGAACAAATAAAGAAATTGAAACTTAATAAGTAAAAATTAAGTGGAATGAATTATGACCTGCTCTTAGCCCGTTCAGCTCAAACATCTTTTGAAATCAGCTCATTTTGATCCCGCCTAAATTTTAACCTAAACGCGCCCATTTGACACTCATGTATGATTTAGGCAGAAGGAGAATTCTCGTCGCTTGGACGCTTCGTACATTATCGTCCCATTTGATCCGGGAAAGGGAGAACAGAGCAGGAAAACTATTTCATTTGGGACAGGCGCTATATGCGTTCTTTCTTTCCGTCGGTTAATGGACTACGATTTGCCCCTACCCTCTTACACTCTGTTTTGACGGTCGTTAACCATGATTCCATTCCATAATATATAGTATCATATTGTATTGTATTGTATTATATTATACTATATTAATGAATATAATGTTTGAATAAATTATATCGTTTGTTGTGATTTAATAACATTTTTATTGTTTGATTTGACTGTATGAATTATGATACTGTATAACATGTGAATTTACTAAGATAATCTTAACCTTAATTAAGAAATAGTTTATATATATTAATAAAATTAAGGTAAATAATAAAATAAAAACTTTAAAAATAAGTAGGCGGAGGAGGAGTGAGTGGTTGTGGGATAGGGGTGGGTGGTGGAAAAGTGGAGTGGGATAATGGATAAATGAAATAAAAAATCACACAAAAACCATCAAATCTGAGTTTTTTCATGATTATATAATCATAGAATTACAACGGATTTACAACATTCTACAACATAATTTCAAGAACAATAAAACAAACATGATATCAATAAAATCCATACAATAATAATGGTAACAACCATCCAAACTGGGTTAGAATCTCTCTAGGCTTTAGTTCAGTTTGAATTTTTAGAATCCCTCTATCCTCTATCAAAATTTTGAATATGAACCTTAGGAATAGACAAATTTCTAATTGGGAGTGTTTTTCCTTTAATAGGCTCTACGCGGCTTATTAGTCGACGATTAGTGAATTCCAGACAGATAGTTATTTGAAAAAAAAACTAAACTAATGCTAAATATAATGCAAAAGCACCATATCATATATACCACTAATTAATTGAAGTAAAGCAACAGGTAAAATCAGTTTAGCAAATTAGAGATTAAAAAAAAAATAAAGCAAAGATCCGTTCCTGTATTTAACAATTCTTTACCGAACAAAAAGTACAACATAATTAAACAGCAAGATAATAGAAAGCACAGATCCGAGCAGGAGTGCTGGAATACTTAACCGGCATAGACATGGACGCCGACGGCAATGAGTAAGATGGTGATGAGTCCAAAATAAATAACGGTATGTACCAAAATGGCGACGCCGCTCGTTTGCATACCGCCGAACTCCACCACTTTTCCACGACCGGGTAACTGGAACAGAAGCCCCGGCGATAACAGCACGAACAGCACCACCGCTATTATCACTGGTCCCCAATCCGCCATTTGTTTACAACTTGGTTGATTGAAGAGAAGGAAAGAAATTGGGGAAAATAGAGAATCTCACGGAACGGGTGTTAAGTGGTGCAATAGATGTGGCCAAAACTGAAATGAAAGGGACAGATTTGAAATTGTTGGATGTTAACGTCATTTGAATATGGTTCACTTGCCTCGTCATCTGCGCATTTCAGTCTTGGGGTTTGATTTTGGACGGTGGCTCTTCATCCTCCCAACACATTTTTTTCTTTTAAATTTGCTGACATCAATAGATACAAAGTTAAAGCTAGCCATGAAAAATAGATATTTGTTTTTCAAAAAGAAAAAAGAGAAGAGATCTTCCTATAAATCATATAGACGTGTCTTCTTGACAAAGTGTTTTACAAACAATAATAACATAAATCTTATAAAGTGGAGTATGAGCGGATGAAGTATGAGAATGGTAGAATGTAAGTATATATCTATTTTTGAGATGTTTGGATTTTTCAAAACTTATTACATTTACTTTGAAAAATAAAAAGATTATTTCTTGATAAAATGTTTTGAACTCAAATTTGATGCGAGAGTCTGTTAATAAAATACTTATCTGGTCACCAATAGTACAAAATTAAGTGTCCTTTTATATTATTTTTTTATAATTATATTCTATTGAAAAATATGGTATTTTTATTACTTCATATATTTCATATTATATTATCTATAATTGGACTTCCAAAAATGTGTAACATTATTCCGTTCGTCATATTATTTTATAAATATTTTCATTGCATTAATATAATACATAATTTAGATTAAAATCTTAAATTTCATGTTAAATGAAGCACAACAATAAAATGGGATGTGGAGTGTACTTTTTGTAACTACTATCTTCATGGATTAAGGAACTTTTCAGTAAATTGGTCATTTTGGTACAGTGGGTATTCCAGACCAAAGTCCAATACCCATTGGATCTGTGGTAGTGAGCACTTAGGCCTCAAAGCCCAATACCATGGGCCACGTTAGCTTGCGTTCCCACTTCCCCACAATTCGATACTTTCTTTTTGTGCGGAATGATCTTAAAGGCACTACTCTTTAATTTTTACCCTTCAAATTTAGAATTTTTTACTTTTGTTCTTCGTCTAAAAATTTATGAATTTTAGATTCGAACATTTGCTTAGATAAGAAATAAAAAAAATCACAAGACAAAAGTTTGTAACAACATTAGGCCCTTTTCGATCAAAACTAGGCATATATCGGCAGAAGTTTGCCTTTAAGGCAAAGATTTGCCCTTAAGGCCTAATTTTAGGTAAAATTGTCTTATGACAAAATTTTTGCCGATATAGATCTAATTAATAGGCCTAATTTTGGTAGAATAGGGCCTAATGTTGTTACAAATCTCTGCCTTGCATTTTTTTTTAATTACCTAAGCAAAGATTCGAACCCAGAATTTTGAAATATTAAGCGAAAGACAAAAATTAAATATTTTAAATTTGATCTGGAATATTAAAACCACCCACGAATTTCCCTACTCAAAGGGACATTTGCACTTTTTCCACTATTCTGTGCAGGTCATTAATTTTTGCTCCTCAACGTAAATTACTTTTTTTGTGGGATATCTATTTATATCCTGCCCCTTGAAAACTTATAACCTGCTGGACAAAAGTTTGAATTTGAAAGCTAAAAATTAAAGACCACCACATTTGAAGGGGAAAAATTATAGATCAGCCTGGAAAACCGTGCAATTAAATAATATTAATATCCGTTTCGGAAAAAAATAATCACTTGATTATTTTCATTAATGGAAAGAATATATATACAATTTACATTTTTTCATAATAGAAAAATTTTATTCCTATTCTACTCCTAAAACCTTATTCTACTTGGACACTAACTATACAATTATGGTAAGTGTACAATATTAATTACAACCAAATATTACCTAAACTAATATGTACAATTCCGTGACCTATCACATGATATACTTTAACACACACCCGCAGTCATAGCGGGCGGTCTTCGTACGCTGAGACTGTCCCTAAAATCTTCAAAAAGGACCGAGGGAAGACCTTTGGTGAAGATGCCTGCAATTTGATCTCTGGAAGGGACATGACAGACGCGTACTTGTCCACGAGCTACCTTTTCGCGAACAAAGTGAATGTCCATCTCGATATGTTTAGTGCGCTGGTGTTGAACCGAATTACCAGAAAGGTAGATGGCACTAACATTATCACAATACACCAAGGTAGCCTTCTGAATAGGACAACAAAGCCCTAAAAGAATATTACGCAACCAACATGATTCTGAAACCACATTGGTCACCCCTCGATACTCGGACTCTGCACTAGAGCGTAACAATGTCGACTGACGCTTCGCAAACGATGACACCAAGTTATTACCAAGAAACATGCAATAGCCGGACGTGGAACATCGGGTATCCGGACAACCACCCCCAATCAGCATCTGTATAAATGTAAGTCATAGTCAAGTGTTCCCTGGATGTATCGAATGATGCGTTTGAGCGCATTCATATGATCAACCCTGGGATCATGCATAAACAAGCACACATACTGTACGACATACGTAATATCTGGTCTCGTGAAAGTAAGATATTGAAGGCCCCCTGCAAGACAGCGATAGCGAGTCAGATCCTCGTATGGTGAGCCAGCCACAACACCCAACTTCGGTCTAGTATCAACTGGAGCGGAAGTAGACTTGCATGAAGACATATCAGCTCGCTCAATGATCTCAACTGCATATTTCCATTGTGAGAAAAACAACCCACCTGCATGACGAGTGATAGCAATCCCAAAAAAATAACTCAAGGGCCCTAAGTCTTTCATAGCAAACTCAGAACTGAGCATTGTCATGATAAACTGGCATAATGCATCAGAAGAGGCAGTCAAGATAATATCATCCACATATAACAGTATATACGCCAAGGAAGACCCACGACGATAGATGAACAATGAATTATCAGACCTGCTGTGAGAGAACCCAATAGTCGAAACATAGTCTGCAAACCTCTTATACCAAGCCCGTAGGGACTACTTAAGCCCATACAAGGACTTCTTCAACAAACAGACATGATGAGGATATCTGGGATCCCTAAACCCCAAGGATTGATGCATATAGATTGTCTTCTTGAGATCACCATGTAAGAAAGCATTTTTTACATCCAACTGATGAATGAGCCATGCTTTCGAAATAGTCAAGCTGAGCTCAGTACGAATGGTAGCTGGATTGATCACCGGACTAAAAGTCTCACCACAATCCACACCAACCTGTTGAGTCTTACCATCCCCTACAAGACGAGCCTTATGGACCTTCCATATATGCATTCACCATGAAGACAAGTCCAGACCTTACATGTATGCATTTTTAGATGATGGATTGCCCCCGTATTTGTCACATATTTTTTCCATACCCACCGTTTCATCCAGCCCGCAACATTTGGACCACGAAATAATAGCCCGGTCGCATGACACAAGTACCCAGCGAACTGGGCCGTCTATTTGGGCCTAACTATTTTTGGGACAACAACAGTGGGTCAGCAAATTAGGCATGTTATTGCTAGCCCACTGCCCAGTGTCATTCCCATTCTTGGCAGTGGCTTGGGCCAAAACCTAGCCCTCTACCAACTACCAAGAAGTGTTGCTCAACCCACCACCCCACTTGAAAATTCAACCCGTCGTTCGGTCACCCGTAGTCAACATGACATTATCAAACCCAACACCAAATATAGCCTACACACCCAAGTCTCAAAATTATATTTACCTCGCAATCTTGTGTCTGCACTCAGCGATCTGAATTGAAAAATGCCTATGGATGATGAATTTGATACTCTTATTAAAAATAGGACGTGGGAGTTAGTACCTCGTCCTCCTAATGCTAATATAATTCAGTCTATGTGGATTTTCAGTAATAAGGAAAAATCTGATGGTATTTTTGAGAGGCATAAAACTCGTCTTATATGTGATGGAAAGACACAACAGGTTGGTGTAGATTGCGTGGAGACGTTCAGTCCGGTGGTGAAACCAACAACTATAAGGACGGTCCTCAGTTTGGCTCTCTCAAAATCATGGCCACTCCATCAGTTGGATGTCAAAAATATTTTTCTTCATGACCAGCTAAATAAAATAGTGTACATGCATCAACCACTGGGATATCAGGACTCCAGATATCCAAATTATGTATGCCTACTCAAGAGATCACTTTATGGGCTTAAACATGCTCCCCTGGCCTGATATAAGCGATTTGCGGATTACGTTGCATGCATTGGTTTTTCTCACAGCCGTTCTGATAACTTACTATTTATCTACCGATAAGGTATTAATATTGCTTATATTCTGTTATAGATGGATGATATAATCTTAACAACCTCATCAGATGCACTTCGCAAGTCCATCATGTCACACCTTGCCTCAGAATTTGCAATGAAAGATCTTGGCGCTCTTCACTACTTTCTAGGCATAGCGGTGACACGTCATGTAGGTGAGTTATTTTTATCCCAAAAGAAGTATGCAACAGCGATTGTTGAACGAGCTGGAATGTCCTCTTGCAAACCATCTGCAACACCAGCAGACACCAAATCCAAATTAAGTGCATCCTATGGCAAGCCTTTTGCTGATCCATCTCATTATCGCAGCCTTGCAAAGGCCTTACAGTATCTTACATTCACCAGGCCGGTTATTTCTTATGTTATGCAGCAAGTATGTCTCTTCATGCATAATCCGATGGATGATCATATGCATGCACTCAAACAGATTGTGAGATATATTTAGGGAACTCTAGATTATGGGTTGCACTTATAGCCATCATCGATGTCTACCATTGTGTCCTACACATATGCATACTGGGGTGGATGTCCTGACACCAGACGTTCTACATCTGGTTATGACATTTTTCTTGGCGATAACTTGGTTTCTTGGTCCTCCAAAAGGCAAGCCACACTGTCTCGCTCTAGTGCTGAAGTAAAATACCGAGGGGTCGCTAATGTAGTGTCAGAATCATGCCGGCTTCGGAATCTACTCCTAGAACTCCATTGTCCAGTTCCGAAAACCATATTGGTATACTGTGATGATGTTAGTGCTATCTATCTCTCAGGAAATTCAGTGAATCATCAACGCACTAAACATATCGAGCTAGATATTCACTTCGTTCGTGAAAAGGTGGCTCGCAGACAAGTGCATGTCTTACATGTCCCATCGCGCTACCATATTGCTGATATCTTCACTAAAGGTCTTGCGCTGATACTCTTTGAAGATTTCCGGGATAGTCTCAACATTCGTCTCCCTCCCGCTTCGACTGCGGGAGAGTGATAGAATCATAATCTTAATTAATAATATTCAATTATTAATTAGGATTATTACAATAAATGTAATATCTTATGTATATGGTAGGGATAATTAGAATAATTAGAATATATTAGAAGACTTGATTTTAGCATATCTTGTCTTATTCTTTACCTTAATTTATGCTTGTAATATTGATATATGCATCACCTCTTATGGAAGGAAATGATGAGGAACATATTTCATTATTCTTACACTACCAATAGCCTCGAAAAGCATTACATAGAATTTAGAGAGTTTAGTAAGGAGGACTTTTTAATTTTTTCATGTTTAGTCGGTTAAAAATATTTTGAAAAAAAAAACTTTTACAGAATAAGTTTCTTTAATATTAGAATAATGACTTCTTGATTGGAGTAGGAAAAATAATTTTTATAAGTGGTACTCCACACACTGATTGTATCATTTCCTCCTCCCACCACTCGACCCCCGACCTCTATAATGTTTATCTAAATAATATATGTTGCTAACGGAATTTTTTTTTTGAATACTTACCACATAATAAAAATTAAGAAAAAGTATAGCTTGCTAGATACTACTCTTACTTAGGGCACGTTTCGACATAATTTTCTTTTTGTTTGCTTTTAATCAAGTTTTTTTTTTTTTTTCAAAAACTTATTTGGTTATACGTTGTGTCAATTTTTCATTCAAACTTTGAAAAAGGGTTTTCAAGTAAATAAAAGATTCCACGCAAAACTTCAACATTTTCTTAAGTGAAATGTATAAATACAATTTTAATTTTCAAATATCATTTTTCAAAACTTTAAATATAAATATCGCTCAATTAATACCCAAACGCCACACTTAAATTCGATGTGAATGGGAACATCCTATAGATGTTACTCTAGTTTTATATTTTTCTAGAAGAACCATACTTTAAATAAATAAGGAAAAGGTTTTGAGGATCTCTAATTTTCTACAACTTTGTAGATGTGTAATGCCAACTGGCCAAGGAGGAATAGCTCTGCTTCAATATGGTCATTTTGGAAATAGTGGTGCGCATGTATAAGCAATTTAATTATATTCTATTTTAAAAAGGGCATTATGCAAAGGTCACCACGTTGTTCATTTGTCCATTTCTTTGCTCCAATGTGGAATCTCCCACCCCAGGAGCTCCCACACTCCGGTCCGACAGGTCTGTGAAGGAGGTAAATCATGGTGACTCAATTGATTTCAAAGATTAGACCATTACCACGCTGCGCACAAGGGGCCCTCCTTTATTTCAAGAAGAAACCCCCACACTGCCGCTGACGGGATTCGATCCTTGGTCTTTGCTCCAAATATCCCCTTGAAACCAATTGAGCTGCCCAAGCGGACAAAACTAAGGTAGGGTAAACTTTTTAAAATGACTGGTCCCACCGCATTACGGCCCCATACCCCAGAAAACCCCACTTCCGGCCTGGCCCTACGGATTAGTATACACCGCTTGGCCCTATGCATATGGAGGGATTTTTTTGGGGAACACAGTTCCACTCTCGCTGATCAGAGGACTCGAACACGGAACCTCAGACAGCAATACCCTAATGTATTGGCCACTGGGCCAAACACTTTGGATTTCATTTGTCCATTTCTTATATTGTTAATGTTACGGTGACCCTTTTCTTTTTTCTTGTTAAATATCTTCAGATCAGAAAAATAGAAGAAGAGAAATTGGATATCCCAACCATGTGATAGCATGGCATCTAAAGGTGGCAAAAATATGCTTCATAACATTATTTATTTATTAACCAAGACATCTTGCTTCTTTGGACATGAGAAGTATCGAAATTCAGAAGATAATGCTAGATATCCAAATTGTATAGCATGTTCAATGATTTTTTCATTTGTTTCAAGTACAAAAGTTCTATTACACGTTTTAAAATGGTATACATAATAAACTGTCTCTTGTATAATTATCCTTAACACTCATAAAATTAGTTTAAACTAACGTAGTTATACTATATATAGTAATTATCATTTGTATATATCATGAAGGCTTTATTTCCTTTTTTGTTTTACTGCTTAAATATTCAAAATTCACTAGCCTGTCAAATCCAAATTTGCATTATGTAGAGCTCATTAAATGGATAAATACTTTTTATTAAGATTTTTTTCATTCCTAAGACTCTATTCGAAATCTGTAGTCAAGGACAGAGTTAGAGTATAGGAAGGCGGTTTGACAAAATCCAGTACTTTTGGTGCAAACTTCAAACTCTGTATTTGTTTTAATTAAGAAATTATTTAATAAATATAAATTACTTCTATTAATTTAGAATTTATTAACACAAAAACACTAAAATTTGGATGAATCCATCCATCCACAATTTCAAGTTCATGCAATGTATTAGAAGTATATAACAGATTCCTATACCTAGTGATATCCATCACATTTAGTGATCATTATTATGCTAAAATTGGCAAAAGTTGTCTGAAAGGAGGGAGAAATTTGCTGTTAGCTACTGTTAAGAGGGACGGCGGCACAGCATGCTTGACCTTACTTTGTGCCAAATTCCAAAGTTAGAAACTTTGTTTGTTATTCGTTTTAAAAAAGTTAATAAAATAATTTTAACATATTAATATTTTATTCTTAGATATAATTAAAATTTGTTATCTATTCAAAAAATTTCCATGAATTTAAAAGGAGGGAGCGAAAACAGAGACAAAAGGAGAAGCCAAAAAAAAAAGGAAAAAATTCACTATCCAAAATTCAACGCCGCACGTCTCCAGTGAAATTGGGATCACATTCGGAAGGCGGACATTCGTTGACGTGGAACAATATTATTGGTCAAACTCTCTAAAAACATTCCATTGCAATTGCCATTGTCCCATTTCTAAGAGTTCCTTGTCTCTCCTCGTCTTTGCCGTTTCCCGGAAAATTCATCTCCTGGAAAAGGCATCTTGATCATTTGAAGATTGACGTGGATCATTTGATTGGATTGGAGGTGAGGAGATGACGACGAGTCAAGGAGGAGGATCGTCGAGGAGGAGCTCGGTATCCAATTTGAAGAAGAAAATAGCCACTGATAATGGAGGAGGTCAGCCTGATTCCTCTCCCCGAAAGTCGATTTCGTTGTCTCGTTCCATGTGAGTTATTATTCTCCATGCACGTTGCTTTTCCTTGGCTTCGGCATTCATTTACCCAATACTGTGATCATCCTTTGTTGTTAAATCTCTCTTGCAATGGTTTCTGTAGAGTCGAAAATAAAAAAAACATATGTGTTTCGTTCTCTTTCGTTATGTATGATTCAATTCGGGATTAATTTATATAAATCATCAACGCTTGAGGCTCAATATTCTGAAGGTCATGGAAAGAATTTTGGGGAGCTCTTGGTGCAATATGCTGCAGTAATCCTGCTATTGACGCAATACAATGAAGTGCAATAGAATGTTTGTTATCCTGTACTAGATACTTTCATCGCTTAGTTGTTTTCACTTATTCTAAATATTGGAATTTGGAGCTAAAGCTGTGTTCTGGTGCTGGGAATATCTATGGCTTATGTGCGAGATGGAAGAATGTATGCCTAATGCACTTGAATTCTGGAAATTAAGCTTATGGAATTGGAATCGAAGCATATTGGTCGTTATCTTACTATTACACCAACTCACCAAGTCAAAATAAACTGAATTAAGTGTTGGAATAGAGTGATGCAGTTGCGTGTAGATGATTTTTGCAAAGAATGCATCCACGATAAATTGGTAGGACATGGGCGCAGGGACTTCCATGTAGATCTCAAAAAATGCACCTTATTTTCTACGTACTCATGTTCAATATTAAAGTGAGTGCATGTTACGTGATTGTATACTGCTAGCATTAAATGCTATAGTTTTTTGCTTATTCAGTTTATTGGTTATAGTCTGTTCTTTTGTTTGCGCTGGTTGAGTTTGTTTCATACATAAATTATTTCTACCTTTAAAGCATTTGAAAGAAATAATCCCCTTGATTATTTTCATTGATTGAATAGATATATATACAAGTTACAATAGGAGAATCCTATTCCTAATCTATTCCTAAAACCTTGTACTACCATAACTCTAACTCTACATTTATGGTAGGTGTATAACTCTAATTATGGTAATCATTATACTACAATATTTCATAAATATATACTCCTAATATACACTGCTTTTCCGTGATAGGGCTGCTGCTCCCAGCTCCCGTGATGGGCTTCCTTGCTCCCAGCCCCGTGATGGGCTTCGCCTGGTCGGGCCAGCCGCCCATTGCCGCGGGCCCACCGAGTCCCTTGTCGCTGCTTTGCCTAGTGATATATATGTGATATACACCGATGTATATTCAGTGTATATCACATGTATATTGCGTTGTTTAACACACCCATGATCATGTGGGCGGTTTTCGAATCTTGAGACTGTTCCTAAAATCTTCAAAGAGAACTGGCGGTAGACCGCTTTGTAAAGATGTTCGCAATTTGATAACGAGACGGGACATGGCATACTCGAACTTGACCTTTGCAACCTTTTCACGGACAAAATGAATGTCCATTTCGATATGCTTGGTGCGTTGGTGTTGAACTGGGTTACCCGAAAGGTAGATGGCACTAATGTTATCGCAATATACCAAGGTTGCCTTCGAATGGGACAATGAAGCTCCAAAAGCAAATTACGAGCCAACATGATTCCGAGACCACATTCGCTACCCTCGATATTCGCCTCAAAGACTTCGAGCGTGATAGAGTTGCTCGACGCTTTGCCGACCATGAGACCAAGTTGTTGCCGAGGAACATACAATAGCCGTAAGTCGACCGTCTGCGGTGTCGGGACAACCACCCCAATCAAGATCTGTGTAAGAGACAAGTGTGGATGTAGAGGAAGGATACAAGTGCAACCCATAGTCTAGTGTCCCCGAATATAGCGAATGATGCGTTTGATTGCATTCATGTGCTCAACTCTGGGATCATGCATGAATAAACACACTGGCCGAACCGCATATGTAATATCCGGCCTGGTAAAGGTAAGATACTGGAGGGCCCTCGCAAGATCGCGATAGCGGTCGGGTCCTCGTATGGTGCACCTGCCGCGCGCTTAGCTTTGGGTTTGCATCAATCGGGCGTGGAAGTGGACTTACAGGATGACATCCCAGCCTCTCGATGATCTCACCAGATACTTCGCTGGAGACGTAAACAAGCCACCTGAATGACGTTTGACGGCAATCCCAAAAATAACTCAACGGCCCTAAGTCCTTCATAGCAAATTGAATCGAGCATGGCCATGATAGATCGACGAAACATCGGAGGAGGCAGTCAAAATGATATCATCCACATATAATGTAATATAGGCCAATGACGAACCACGGTAGATGAACAAAGAATTGTCTCGACTGCTGTGTGTGAACCCAATAGTCGAAACAAAATCAAAGAAATCGTGTATACCAGGCACGTGGAGATCGCTTAAGCCCATATAATGACTTCTTTAACAAACAGACATGATGGGGCGGTTGGGATCCCTGAAACCCAACTACCGATGCATATAGACTGCTTTCCTTGAGATCCCCATGTAAAAGGCATTCTTGACATCCAAGTGATGGATTGGCCAAGTCTTTGAAAGAGCCAAGCTAAGCACGGTGCGAATGGTAGCGGTTTGACCACCGGACTAAACGTCTCACCACAATCAATTCCAACTCGCCGAGTCTTACCATCACCAACAAGTCGCGGCCTTATGTCGAGCAAATGACCCATCCGAATTCTCCTTATGAGCAAAAATCCACATAGACTGATAATATTAATACCATATGGACGGGCACCAACTCCCACGCCTTATTATCAATAAGAGCATTATATTCATCACCATAGCAATTTTCCAATTAGGGTCATTTAATGCGGACACAGGATTGCGGGCAAGGGATCTAGAGACATCGAATGTAAATTAAAATGTCTTTTAGGTGTAAAAATACCTCACGACTACGAGTGACCGGTCTATGACTCGAGGAAGAAGTGATGGAATTTTGGGAATTTTCTGGCTCGGGACGGATCGCCAAGAGCAAAGGCCTGGCCGCCCAAAACGGTAAACAAGTGATTCGGATTCGGAGCGGTTCGAGACCGGGCAGCCCAGCTTGTCGAACTGCTCCATGGGTGACAGATCGTGGGACCAGCGGGCGATGGGCCATGGAGGATTTTGGGCACGGAGTTGTTCAAAAATTCCGAATAATATCTGGGATATTTGGTCATCCAAAAAATTATACGACTTAGGCTCGGGAGTATGAACTTTCGTAAAAGGGAATTGGGTTTCATCAAAAATGACATGACGATTTATAATGATTTTCTTGGAGGATAAATCAAAACACTTATAACCCCGATGATTAGACGGATAACCCAAAAATACACACGGAGTAGACCGAGCCTGAAGTTTGTTAATTGTGGTGGATGGGAATAACGGATAACACAAGCACCCAAAAATCCGAAGATGAGAATAAGATGGGTTCTTATTATATAGTATTTTTAGGGGGGAAGAATATGTCAGACCCTTAGAAGGAATTATGTTAAGAAGATATGTTGCCATTTGTAGAGCATGATGCCAAAAATATGGAGGTATGGAGGCATGTATTAGGAGAGTTCGGACAATGTTATTTATGGAACGAATTTTGCGTTCGGCTTTCCCATTTTGCGAAGATGTATGAGGACATGAAAAACGAAAATTTATCCCATGAGTAGCACAAAACTCTCGAAACTCCCTATTGTCATATTCTTTCCCATTATCACATTGAATATTTTTTATTTCTCTTTCGAATTGAGTACGAATGAACGCTCTAAATTTTATGAAGACGGAAAACACTTGTGATTTATTCGCAATTGGAAACGTCCACAAAAATCTAGAATAATCATCTAAAAAGAGAACATAATAACGATGACCCATTGAACTAAGAACAGAAGATGTCCATAAGTCGCTATGAATAATGTCAAATGGCATAGAAGTATGAGAATTGGAGTCTACAAATGGCAACTTAACAATTTTTCCTAATGAACAAGCCTGACAAATTGGAGTACGATTTGTACCCTTACATGAAATAAAGCTATTTTTATCTAAAGCTGATAAAATAGAAGATCCCGGATGACCTGCAGACGAGCATGCCACATGGAAGGAGAGATGGTCGCAAAAGCCGATGGCAAGGCCGACTCGATGGATCAAACCGGGCATGATAGGATATAGATCCCCTACTATCACACCTCATGAGATGACTCCGCCTTGAAATCCTTCACAGAGAAACCGAAAGGATCAAATTCAATGTAAACAGTAATTGTCATTTGTGAACTTTGGACGACACTAAATTTTTAATCAATTTAGGAGCATGTAAAGTATTTTTCAAGAGAAGTGGTGGATTGGGAGGACAACGTTTTCGACCATACCCTAGAATTGGAATTGAATCGCCATTACCAACAATTATTCCAGAGGGGTGCTCAAATTGTAATAAGATGAGAGAGTACCGATTCTAAGTCATGTGAGTAGTGGCAGGTGTCCATGTACCAATTTGGGTC
This sequence comes from Anisodus acutangulus, assembly GCA_029783415.1. Classification (NCBI taxonomy): domain Eukaryota; kingdom Viridiplantae; phylum Streptophyta; class Magnoliopsida; order Solanales; family Solanaceae; genus Anisodus; species Anisodus acutangulus. Next base: position 12,549,467 of record CM056506.1, on the reverse strand, counting down.
CGGTTGAGTTAATCCCAATGTGTGCATCGCGGCCTCGATATCGGTGCGAGTGGGGCTGCATGATGGGCTTGCGGAGGCCGGGGCCCAAGGACTCTGGCCGGGCTGGGCCGTTATCGCTGGGGGCATTCTTTGGGCCAGCTGGCGATGGGCCGCCAATCTTGGGTATTGGGCTCTTTGGATCGCCCGACCATCGTCATTGGCGAGAACCTCGCTTGGAGTGCGGGTGCCATCGCCATCGCCCATTCTTTGGGCCCACGGTGGTGGTGGCCCACTTGTACCGAATGGGTCCCAGCTGCTGTTTGTTGCTCGCCAAATCGCCACCATAACCACCTCGTTTGCCTCCGCGTTTTTGTTATTTTTGCGATTATTCTTGCCGCCACCATTATTATGGTTTTGGCCCGACTATTAACAATACCGAAGAACTAGGAGAGGATGCCACCATGACAATCGGGCTTGCTCGAGTCGCTTTTAGCCAAACCGGCTTCTTCCAACGCCAACATGGAGCGGGCTTGATGAAAGTCGGAAGAGGGTTGCTTTGGCGAAGGAGAGTTCCAACACCATTATAGGCCTCCAAAGCCCGGCAACCAATCTGTAAAACTAGACGATTATTTGTCACCGGTGCTCCAACATTACGGAGTTGATCCGCCAATTCCTTTAGTTTCTTGCAATATGCGTAAACGTTGAAATACGCCCATTCGAACGAGAGAATTTCGCCGAGTGTGACTATACGGGAATGTTGGTTGTCTTGGAATATGTCACGCAATCTATTCCATGCAGCCATAGCCGTGGTATCGGGCTCCATAATCGTCTGTAGAAGGTCCATCAAATAGTGGCGTATATCCACCGAAGAACGGTAGGCATCAAGTGTAATCCATACCTCGGGATCCTCCGCAGGCGGGTCTAGCGGGAGGAATTATGTGGTGAAGAACTTGATAAGAGATAGCGTGAATTTTAAACAACTCCGCCCACGTTGCATATTGAACGTTTTCCATCTCAAGGACAATAGGGACACTGAGCTTGATATTGGAAACCGTGAGGGCAGGGTGAAAATTGTTCTTAGACATATTTGAAAGACCAAAGAAGGAGGATAAATTTAAGAGAGGTTTTTGAGAGCGGAAGACGAGATATTTGGAGAGAAAAACACCCGAGGGAGGGGGGGGGGGTTCTCGGCCAAATAAGAAGAAGAGGCAAAAGTTTGAGAGAAGAAAACTTTTGTTTAGACCTAGTCTCTTGATACCATGAAAGAAATAATCCCCTTGATTATTTTCATTGATTGAATAGATATATATACAAGTTACAATAGGAGAATCCTATTCCTAATCTATTCCTAAAACCTTGTACTACCATAACTCTAACTCTACATTTATGGTAGGTGTATAACTCTAATTATGGTAATCATTATACTACAATATTTCATAAATATATACTCCTAATATACACTGCTTTTCCGTGATAGGGCTGCTGCTCCCAGCTCCCGTGATGGGCTTCTGGCTGCTGCTCCCAGCTCCCGTGATGGGCTTCTGCTCCAGTGGGCTGGCTACCCAATGACCCATTGCCGTGGCCCACCACGAGTCCCTTGTCACTGCTTTGCCTAGTGATATATATGTGATATACACTGATGTATATTCAGTGTATATCACATGTATATTGCGTTGTTTAACAGCATTGCTTAGCCGTTAAAATCCATCCACTACTTTATCCTTAACTTTCTGACCACAAAGTGTCAAATATATTAAGTGACAGTCATAGCTGCAAATGCTTTTGCTAGTGAATGTACCGAATGTCAAAATCATGAGTTCAGTTTACGGGTGGGGTTAACAACCACTCCAAGTCAATGTGATCATTGATGTATCATTTCTTCTAGTAATAATATTTGGTTCTCCCACACATTTGTTTCAGGGGATTGACCGGAGAGCGGACAGTTAAGAGACTGCGACTGTCGAAGGCCCTAACAGTACCTGATACTACAAGTATTTATGAAGCTTGCCGCAGGATGGCTGCTCGCAGAGTTGATGCTTTATTGCTGACTGACTCAAATGCATTACTATGCGGTATCCTGACAGATAAGGTTTGATTAAATTTTGCATATTTTTCATAATCCGACCAAATAAAATCAAGTTATGAGATTTTCCCTTTAACCCCAAAAGAATACCTTTAACTAACTTTTATTGCACCCTTTTCGTTTCTTTCTTTGGAAAATTGAAGGACATAGCAACAAGGGCTATTGCCCGTGAAGTTAATATTCAGGAAACACCAGTTTCAAAGATTATGACGAAAAAACCTGTTTTTGTGCTTTCTGACACACTAGCTGTAGAAGCCTTGCAGAAAATGGTACTAGGTTGGTATATTTGAATAACACAAATGATTGATTCTTTCGAGCCTATTCAATAACTCACTGTCAAACCGGCCACAGGAAAATTCAGACATTTGCCGGTTGTAGAAAATGGAGAGGTCATTGCTTTGCTTGATATCGCAAAATGTCTATATGATGCCATCACTCGACTTGAAAGGGCAGCTGAGAAAGGAAGAGCCATTGCAGCTGCTGTTGAGGGAGTTGAAAAGCACTGGGGCTCATCTGTTTTTGGTTAGTCGAGAATTTCGCGTTGTTTCTATATTTCATTTGTATAGCTTGTTGAACGTCTTGGGGTTCATTTTTGAAGTTCCCTCTGGTTGAATACATTATTTGATCTTCCATTGCATGTGTCATTTATTAACCTCTTTTATTTCTTGTTTGTCTCAGGTTCTAACACATTTATTGAAACACTTCAGGAGCGGATGTTCAGGCCTTCACTGTCAACCATCATCTCTGAGAATTCAAAGTAGGTAATATCTTTACTTTTTATAATATTTAATCCGTGATTCATAGCTTGTAATCTGTAAGATAAAGTTCACGCAATTACTGTACCTGTGTGTTTCCAGGGTTGTTATAGTTGAACCAAGTGATACTGTTTTAGCCGCAGCAAAAAAGATGCTTGTATCTCGAACAAGTTCTGCAATAGTAATGGGTGACAACAAACCACGAGGAATTTTAACGTAAGGTTTCTCTCCTTTTCTCCACATGTCAGCCATTGGATCTGAGCTATAGTGTAATGCACGCTAATCATCTCGTTAAAATATCTGTCTCATGGTCACTGCAGTTCAAAAGACATGTTGATGCGAGTCATAGCTCAAGATCTCTCCCCTGAGTCCATTCTCGTTGAGAGGGTAAATCTCTCTCTTTAAGATAGCTCTCTTTATTGTAGCTCCTAGCCTCCTAATACATTATTATCTAATAGTTTTGCAAGGAAATGAGATCTCATATTCTTTCATTTTATTTCTTATATTGGAATTTAAGAAAGAAAGTCATTTAATCTCCGTTAACTTTGTTTTACTACACATTAACGTTCAGGTAATGACTCCCAGTCCAGAATGTGCCACAACCGATACACCTATAGTTGATGCTTTACATACAATGCATGATGGCAAATTTTTACACCTTCCTGTGGTTGATAAAGGTAACATTTGATCTTCCCAAGTGTTGTTTAAGATCTGGTATCCTTTTTTTCCGATCTCTTTAAAAAAGTTGTAATTCTATTGTGGTGCAGAGGGAATTGTAGTTGCTGTTCTTGATGTTCTTCATATCACTCATGCAGCTGTAGCCACGGTAAGAAGCATGCACACAAATGTTTAAATTTTGAAGAGATTTTGTCAGAACTCACTAGTTATTATGCATATGCATGCTTTCCATAACTTGACAAGCTTCTGAAATCAATGACTTCCTAGTTATGTTTGCATATAAGGGTGCATATAGAAGAAAAGAAATTGTCAGCCCTAAGAGGAAACTAGTGCTCCGAGCTCCCTTTGGCCATTTATAGATGCTGTTGAAAGATCATTGACAAGCCATTTTTTCATCCATGTGTGTTTTGTCTGTGAAAGAATTAGGGAAGTGCACAATTGCGCCTTGAGTCGCATCTCACCCAATAACTACTACTTAGTTAGTTAAAGTTTGTTAGAAGTGTTAGTTACTTAATTGTTGAGAGTAATTAATAGATAGTTAGTGTGTTAGAATGTTCTAGAAGAGTGGATGATTGTGTATATATATATGGGCTGTATACTTCAACATGAAATATACGAAAATTCTCCCAAAACTCCTCTTCTTAGCTCTCAGTTTCAGTTTCTGCATTTTTCCTTCAATCTGCTCGATACTTTTTCCTTCTTCAAGCTCAGTTGGCCTGCAATGGAAGTAGATGCCATCTGATCGACTCATCTGTTACTCAATAAATAGTAAACTCTACATTGTCATTCTGCATCTATGTTATGATCGTAAAGGACTGATCGTGTCAACTGTCATTTGTGGAAAGAGTGCAAACAACAGCAGCTAATTCCTAAGTTCTTAATGGACAATCATTGTGCTGTTTTATTTACGATGAGAGGATTCAAACTTCAGTAGAGACTGATTTTAAACGACATTGCTTTTGTCAAAGAAACATAATATTTTAAAAATATGTCTGGGTTTCTAAGTTTGGTGAAGAAGCATAGGCACTCCTCATGAAAAAAAAAAATAGCCTTAAATGGCTCAATTAAGAATCGTAACTAGCAATACGTCTAACCATATTTCTGGTGCTTGTCATGACAAAACTATCCTTAAATAGAATGGATCTCCTTTTTGCATTTTCTATGAAGTTCATAATAAGTAACTGAAAACTTTTAGGCTAATTCGCTGGTCAAATCACCTTTTTAATGCTGTCCTGTTTATACCTATCCTCAAGTCAGCAAATTCCCTGCCTTTCACTTCACCGTGATGATGAGATTCCTTTGCAGCCATTTGCATTTTAAATGTATAAAATCCTTTTAAGGATCTTTCAACTTGGAATCTTGGGGCCTCTTTGCTAAGACTGTTAGTTTAGTATTTAACAGAAGGGTCCAATGACGTTTCCATTATGCGAAAGGCATCTCTAGATTTTGGAAATAATTTTGGTCAGCATTCAGAAAGGAGATCAGATCGACGATGTTGTAATAAATCTTGGACACCATATGGCCTTTCCTGACTTAGTACTAGTTTTAAGATCCAAAACTTGTTTTCAATGCACTGTGTTTCTGTTTATATGCGTCAGGGATCCTTTGAATTTTCACTCCATAGGTGGAACATATCATATTTGTACAGCATTGCGATCTTAGTTTCTATATTTAATCAGCTAAGCTTTCTTGTTGCCCAAGCCTGTAGAGAATTATTCCTTAGCTGTGCCTCATTAACCAGGTGGGTACTGGTGGAGCAACTAATGAAGCTGCAAACACTATGATGCAAAGATTTTGGGATTCAGCTATGGCATTGACTCCAGATGATGATGAAGAGACACGAAGGTTCTTGCCTCTTTTTCCATATTTTTCTGTTAAATCAAGTTTTCTTTTCCTTTTTACTGATCTTTCACATTTGTTTATGACATTTCAGCGAGGGTTCATTGAAATTAGCTTCTGAAGGTGCAGAAACAGGAAGATCGATTCCTTATCCTTCGGCAAGCCTACCAAATACTTTTGCCTTCAAGATTCAAGATCGGAAGGGAAGGATGCACAGATTCAACTGTGGTATGCTATTGATGAGCCCTTGTTAAAAAGTTAAACAAATTAAGCGCTTGCCGTATCTGACCTTTGCATTATGTATGGTCTTTCATATATTTGGACCCTTATTCTTCTTTCAAGTATCTTGAGACTTCTGATATGATAGCTCTCTTTGAAACTCCTGAGTCCTTTCAATATTGCAGTCTCATTTCACATGTGATTTTTCCATGTTACACCTTTTCTTCTTTGGTTCTCTACTACTAGTGAAGTAGTGATCCTCCCTATATAGAGAGAGTAAGGTCTGTAAGGCAAGTTTGTGAACTAAAAAGGCTGGCTTACTTTTCATGTGTAGTACTCTTGAAAATCCCCAACATGTATTGTATATTTAGTAGTACTCTTGTTTGTCAATTTTCGTTGTCTGAGAAATATTGGAACTATGGTTCTTCAGTTATAATTTTGCTACCAAAACAAACTCTTAATGAAATATGGTATCATCTCAGTGCGCTTTTTATTCTCCCTCAAAATGAACAGTTAATAATTTGACTCACATTATAGCCCTCGTATTTCTATAATTCAGATACACTGAGCGTGACAGATCTCATAACTGCAATCATTCATAGACTGGGGAATGACATTGAACGAAACAACCTTCCTCAGATTTTGGTAAGCATGCGTGAACTTTTCCATTGTACATATGAAGGTTTCCTTTCGCCTGTGTTTTGCTGTAATAACCACTTGACTTAATGTTCATTGTTAATCCCTCTCTTGCAGTATGAAGATGAAGACCATGACAAGTGTATCCTAGCATCAGATAGTGATCTTCTAGCGGCAGTTGAACATGCAAAGTTATCAGGCTGGAAGGTACGATTTTTTTTTTTTTTTTTGCGGTCCTTGGTTCTAAAACAGCATGAGTTAGTATGAATTATAAGAGACGTAACATTAGGGAAAGAATATTGTTAGATGTTGCTTTGTCTTTCATCTTACAAAGAAACTGATGATAGAAATACAACCTCCACAGGGATTGAGATTGCATTTAGACTATTCAGGAACACCTGGCCGTAGGAGGGGATCCAACTCCGAAAGTTTGGATTATGCTCATCCAGAATCTGCATGGGCTTCAGCCTATACCGCTGTCGCAGCTGGTGCTGCATTAGCTGCAAGTTTAGGTGTATTCGCTTACCTAAGGAGATCCGGTGAATGATTCAGTTGAAAGTTTCGCCACTGGGAGCAGCAAATAGGAACAATAACGGGTCAGTTTGATTGTGCTATGGGATTTGGGTCGGTAGCTCTAAATTGGAGTCCGTTTTAGCTGAATTTGCTGGTGTTATTGGTCTACAGTGCTGAGAATTGTGTCCTCTATAACACCCTTTGTAACTCTCTGACCTACGCAAAATTTAGTTCCCGGAGTGTAACAGAATTCAGAGGTGTCATATGGCGCATTGATTTATGTAAAGATATTTTGCCAAACAAATTTTGTTTGTGCTTGTAATGAAAAATTTACATTTACTGTCAATGTCAGTGAAAAGGGAAAAAACATACTTGGGTGAATTGCGTTGTTCAGACTTTTGTTTCCTTTTGAATTTATTGTGGTTGTTTGTTTCTCTTTTTAATTATAGATTTTTATTTAATTCTTTTTAGTGAGGGGACTTGGGACGAGAAAGTAGATGGTCAAGTCCAATCACTAGCTACACATGACAGCGTCTAAACTCTAAACTAAATTGGTCCATTCATATGGAAATAAAAATATGGGGTTTAAAAATAGTCCCAATTTGTGAAAATTCGTTTGCTTAATTTAAAGTTTTTCTGGTTGCTTGAGTGACATAATAAAATAGGAACCATCGGTTGAATAGTCAAAGTTATAGACTAAATAAACACAGATTTAGATTATCAACCAAATATTATGCAAGTGTTGCTAAAATTCCTTCTACTTGTTCAAAATCAAAAGAGACTTACCAATAGGGATGGCAACGGATCGGATCTAGACCGAATCCTACTAAATTCAGATCCAGGTCCGTTTTTCATACTTGAATCCAGATCCGGATCCAGATTCATCAGGTCCATAAAAATCATATCCAAATCCGGATCCATTGGATCCGCCGGGTCCACGGATCGAATCTGGTTCCACATGTAAAAAAAATTGTCTTGTTAAAAATGTAACCTTGCTAAGAATTTTTTTTTGAACTGACAAACGATTTTTGCTTAGCTATCAGTTTACTGTGTTTCAATTTTGAAATGTCCATATGAGATATTTTGTTCGTTGTCTCGTTTTGATTGTGAGTTATTAATTGAAAATGTTGGATAATGACAATAGTTATGAAAAATGCTGACTAATATTTCTACAATGCAGAACTTGCATGTGCTTGGAATCTTCACAAATGAAGTGAATATAATTTTAACTACTTGTCTATGGAGATGTTAGTCATTCACTAATATAACATTGATTTTATTATCGAAGTTACCTCTTTATTTTTTTGTTTTTGAGTTAATGCGGGGATAAATTAGACTTGTTTTGAGAGCTAAACTTGCAAGGACGTGCTTATCAATTTTAAGAAAATACTTATAAAATTACATTCTAGGTTATGAATATATTTAATAAAAAATGGATCCACGGGTCGGATCTGGACCAGATACGGATCTCAAATACAAGATCCAGATCCAAATCCGATCCGTCAGAAATGGATCCGGGTCCGATCCGGATCCGTCGGGTCTAAATTTTGAAGATTCATATCCTATAAAACGGATCTGGATCCACCGGGTCCAGGATCCACTGCCATCTCTACTTACCAATCCATTGAGGCGTAAAGAATGCTTTGAGTTGCCTAATTTGGACCCAATATGACCATTCGACGCGCCAACCAAAATGGTACTACTACAACTATGTGGTTTTAGTAATTGAAGTTGCACCTCGAGAGGAATAAGATAGAGAGGGTCGATCGTAAGACACATTTAATGCAGCCAGTTCGGTAGCTCGCTCCGCATCAATCTCAGCAAGCTCGATGTCAAGGCGATCAATCTCGGCAATAAGGAAATATTCTTTCTGCGCTTGGTAATGCCGGACCTCCTCTTGCTCTTCGAGCTCTTGACTAAGGGCTTGGAGATCATTGTAAAGCTCGTTATTCTCCTTATCCAAAGATATGTTATCCTCTTAGATGAGCTCAAAGTCATTCATGGCTCAGAGGTAATCACGTCTTACTCGTTCTAACTTAGCCTTGACAATGGGCAAGTCTCTAGCCAATTGAGTTTCTTTTTGCTGGAGAAGCCCTTTGATGTGCTGAATCTCTTTGTCTTGGGTATCCAGTTGGCCCTTTATAGTCTTCATTTTCCTCGAGGAAACGGAGAAACCCTTCTTCAGACAGAATAGATGTCTGCGATAGAAATCCATTTTTTGGGCTAAAACATAATCGAAGGAAAAGTATAAATTTAAGTAAAGGAGGTCGGAAGGCTTACCCAGTTGGATGCATGCATCGCTTCATTAATGAGGCATTTCCATGATACCTATTTTATTTTGTCCTTATCAGACATAGATATCAAAAGCCTCAAATAGCTTGCAACTCCGACAGGCCGAGACAAAAAAATTGGTGTCTTCGGGAGAGGAGATGGTTGTAGTCCCCATCCTATTTGGATCCACGCTCGGAGCAAGGAACACCTCCACAAGTTTGGATCGTGAGGTAGCATTGTTCCTCAGTGGGTGGCTCAATTTCTTAAGTATGTAGGGAATGGTTATGTGAGCAAACCCGGAGGTGTTCACCAGCGAAGCCAGGTTTGTAGAAGTTCCAACCTCATCGAAGAGGCGATCAAAATATTCTTGCCCAAAGTTTTGGGCCGGTTGTGATGATGGAGAAGGAGTTGAAGTTCTTGATTTCTTCGCCAACGGCTCCTCATCTGTGGCTTCATCGTCATCTTTAATGGTGATGGAAACTGGCTCGACAGTTGGTGGCAGAAGTTGGTGTGGCATCGGATGATGGAACAACAGCTTCAGCAGCAGTATCTTCTCTAATTCCGGTAAGAATATCTTCTACCGGAGTGGTGGTAGTCTTCCTCACCCAAACATCATCTAAGGAGATGCCGGTGTTCTGAACCCTAGAAGGGGCACCCATTTTCGGAGTTCTTTTCCTCTTTGAAGTAACCGAGGATGACTTCAGAGGTTTTAAAGATTTGGATTTTATGGTTTTATTTTTCTTTGGTACCTCGGTGATACGGTGAGCAGAATCAGTCGGGTCGAGAATCGGATTGGGGATAGCTAGAGTAGCTGAAGGGTTGGTCCTTGGGATCGAAGTGCCCTTTGGTAAACCTGGATATTTTTTTTATAAAAAAAGAGAAGAAGTGAAAATGTGTAAAAAAGTAGTAATGGAAAAAAGGAGCCCGGAAGATGTTTACCGTGGTTTTGAGCTTTCCAACGATTTTCGGAAAGCACTTTCCATATCCGTTTTCTGTGCGGAAGAGTACTTATAAATTTTCGGAAAGCACTTTCCATATCCGCTTTCTATGCGGAAGAGTGCTTATAATTTTTTGGACTTATGTATGGAGGTCCTCAACATGGGCGGGATTCCAGTGGATAGCTGAAAGGGTGGCAACAAAATCTTAAGGAAAGTCATCCAAAATCATAGATAAAAACAAAAGAAAATGAAAGAGTTTTTTATGCTTACGGTGCAAATTCCATTCCTCCAGAAGGGGCATAAACCTTCCCGGAATTATTTTGACATAAATTATAAGTCTTGCACATCTCGAGGATCACGTTGTCAATCGGAGGGACAAGCTTGAAAGTGAAAGGATAAGTGTAAACATTGGAGTACCCGAACCTGAAGGTAGTAATATCTTCATTTGATCCGGGTATAACGATCTCAGAGAGACCGGTCCAACCATAGTATTTTCGGACTATGTCGAGGTCGAAGGCACTAATAGAGGTCGGCCAACTTTTAGCCTTTTTACCTCGGTCGAATTTTTAAGTGGCAACACGAACGACAAATTAGTTGTCAAAACGACAAATGGAAGGAAACATGTAAAAATCTCTAGGCTCAACGACAGCCTGAAGGGGACTCAGCGATGCCGACGGTGTCATCGATGGCCGGCGGAGATGAAGGGGCCGGAGAAGATTGCCTTGAAGAAGATCGGGTGGTTTTAACCATGAGGATGAAGGTATGAAGGTTTAAAGATATGAAGATTTGAAGGTTGAAGGTTGAAGGTTGAAGGTTTGAAGGTTTGGAGATTGGGAGACTTAGAGATTTGAAGATTCGAATGAACAGATGCGTGAACATGAAGAAATTGCTGAAGTGAAAAGTGGGAAAAGGTAGAAAAGAAAAGGGTTTTATAGAGTTTGAAATCGTTATTACGAAATATTTAGGTGATCCAACTGAAGAGGTGGTGCAATCAGAAGTCGACACGTGTTCGGACTTGCATGGTGTAAAACGTGGGTCAGATTATGAAAAAGAGGAAGCGTTTTGTTTCCCGCCTATTTAGAAGTAATTTGAAAAGAAAGCTTGCAAGAGAAGACACATAAATCATTTTCACTTTCCATCACTTCGGTAAACTTTGATCCGGGAAGTGTGGGGATTATCTGTATATAGTAAAAACCAGCACGATACGTGACAAGGTTTAGGTATGAGGTTCGAAGAAGCCAATGGAGTTCTGGATCGGATGCGAGTTACATCGAGACAAGACCGGATAGTGACTGGACCAGGTTACACAGGGTGAAGAACTAGAGGAGCCCAGCGCGTACCCGTTCCGGATATGGCGGCAACCATTACTCCTTGTTCATTAAGAGACCATTATTGGCATTTAATTGAAGAATGATTCTCTGGCATCAATGCCTTGTACTTGTAGCTATAAAAGGAGTCCAACCTTCGTGTTGGAAGAGCATCATAAAGGAGCCCAAACTTCATGTTGGAAGGGCACCATACTCTTATTACTCACTAGCACGATCTTACTTACTGCTATTATAATCATAAAGCTCTCATTATTGGCTCGAAACCGAAGCAATTAAGCTAAGGCTTAGACCAATCTAGCTGAGGGGATCCATCTTGGTTTACAACATCTCATGTTATCTTTCTTACTTGTTATTTCCATTTACTTACTTATTGTTAATCGTTTGTTGCTTTATATTGCAAATCGATCCACGTATCCTTAAAATCACTTACAAATTCAACTGTATTTTTTTTGGGGTAAACAGTTTATGTATAACAAATAAAAAGTAAATTTAATTTTCATCTTATTTATATAGGAGTATATAGTTTTTAGCGAAGAAGAATCAATTGAATTCCTAACTTTATCCCGGCATATAACATAATGATAAATACGCTTGAACTTTAAACCTCATTCATCAATGATATCGGTGTCACATGAGCCTGAGCAGTCTAAATGGCACGACAAAATTCAAGAAGGGCACGGCCCTGTCAAAAAGTTATAATGACGGCAAAGGTACAAGTTTAGGTTCCACAGGAGAAAAAGGCCTTAGATCTTTGGGAAACGTTTGGAAGTGTAGACATGAATGTACAAGTTATAATGACGGCAAAGGTAGAAGTATTTGTTATGCAGACTTATTCACAGCACCATGCCTGATTGTTTTTTAAACTATATTCACTTGGATTTTGCCATATTGGACTACATACAAACAATCATTTGTAATTCTAAGTTACTTGGAATTTCTTAGGAGTAATAGCGACGCCAAAGACTACAAGTTTAGAAGATATAAGTAGTTCGACATTAAGAAATGATTTTTTAGTACTCATGGATCACGATTAGGCTTCTTGTTTTTCTTCTTCTTCCAAATAAAAGAACAAATAACTAGATTAATATATGTTAGTATTAGTATGGTGAAAATAATTTAATAAAAGTTAGTAAAAGAAATAAACATTAAATTTAAATTTAGTTGAAGTAAACGATTGATCTCTATCATAATGAACATAATTCAATCCTTGTTATTCAATCTAGATCCCAAGAATATTGAAGAAAAATTGAAAATTCTAACGAAATCGAAAACCATTTAAAGCCCCGACATATACTTTAGAGGGTGTTAGTTTAGTTTGGACGTCATTATTGAACCAAAAGAAAGGAACAAAAGTGACATCGAAATATCTTCATTTTTATAGATAAAATTTATGAACTTTTTCTTAAAAATTAGTTTACACATATTCTTGATCATAATTGGTATGGTCATTTTCTTATCAAATATTGTTCAAATAGTCTAATTCTTTTTTTCCCCCAATTTTCAAGGGCCAATATTTTTTTAGCTTAGGTATTGATGTATTGATAATTTTTATAATAAATGGTGCATATCATTATTTAAATTTCATATTGAGTATTTGTCCTATATCAATTCAAACTTCAAACCAATAGGTTTGGAATTTATTCCGAGACGATTAACTTTAAAAACTTTATGAATTTGACCATTCTTTAAATATTGACCTTAAAATGGTTATTTGTGCACTTTCCGTGCTTTCTCTTGGGAGACAAAAGTAATTGTGAAATTAAATCTAAGGTTTGAACAATTTAACATTCAGGTTTAATCAAATAGTTCAAACTTCAGATCTTCGGCAAAAGTTAGGATTTAACAGAAGTTAAATATATATCTTCGGCAAAAGTTATGATCTTAGGATCCTATGTTTTCAAAATATATATTTAAATTTTAAATAACTATTCCTAACGAATTGCTATAATGTTTTAATTTGAATTTAACCTCTTATATATATATATATATATATGTGTGTGTGTGTGTGTTTACTAAATCAATAAGTGATTGATATGTGTTATTTATAGATATATTATCCCTTCAAATGTACCTATCTACTTGAACAATGCTTATGAATATGTGATTATAGTTTTCTTATGCTTATATTTGAATATATTATTTTTTTTGTCGAACAGATTTTCTACAATGAATAAAAAGATTATAGGTTATGTATATCAAATTTCTCTGAATATGTGATTTCACTTTATTATTATTATTTCATTTTTTATTTGCAATTAACATTACTTAAGGATTCTGAAGTTTACATAGATATGATGCATATAAATATCTCACAAATACGAAATGAATATTTAAAAAATAAACAAGCACAATGGAGAGCCAAAATATATAAAGGGATTTTATCAGATTGTCAAGGTATATTTTAATGCTTGATTTAACTTTATTATTTTTATATTTTTTAAATTTATTATCAACATTATACATTTATCTTTTGTCACAAATGTAACTAAGGAAATTGAAGTTTCCATAAATATGATACATACAAATATCTCACAAATACAAAATGAATTTGATAAAAGAGTTTTACCAAATCATTCGGGCACTGAATGTATTATGAAAGTACATGATTCTTTTTGACATTATTCACTATCTTAGAAGCATTGCGCAAATAAAAGCCTATATGTGATATGTTATGTTTGTTATTATTTCTCTCTTTGAAATATAACTTATATGGTTGTTATGGTTACTTGTATCTCATTTTCCTTTTGTACTTAGATACATAGATTAACATTTTCAAAAATTGTATCCATTATTTTTGGTACATGCATGCTAATATAATAAATATTAAATAATAAGAAAAAGTGATTGAATACAATTGAAGCATATGTATTTTAGAATGTTGAATGCTTAAGTTTCTTTCATCACTTCCTTTCAGAATTACAATGATAGCAAGTGGCTTTACTTTTCTTCACTTAACAAATAATACATTTTTAACAAATAGTAAAGGTGTTTGATAAAAAAAAAAGTGCTTTTAAATTTAAAGTAATTTTTTTGTCATTAAAGAAAGGCTAAAATTTATAGCTTCACCCTACAAGCATAAAATTATTTTATTCTAAAGGTATTTTGGAGTTTATAAATTTTGTATTTGGCAAAATTATTTGAGAATCATTTTTGTTGATACTAAAAAAATAGTTTTTGACCATTTTTCTTCAAAAGTGCTTTGGTATCCTAAAGCCCAAATAAGCCATAAGCAATTTTCAAGATAAAAAGTCAATATTAAAAAGAAAATGGATAAAATATTAAGTCAAGTGACAAGCTAATATAAAGCTAGTCCAATAATTAAAATTAAAGTGAAATTTGTATTTAAAAAATGGGGAACAAATAAAAATTATTGGATGATTGTATGATATATTTATTTTCTTTAGAAAAAACTATTTTCTTTTTAAATAGTATGATCGAATGTACTCTAAAATTAGAGTAAGAATATGATAACGAAAAAAAATCAGTTGTCAAAAAAGAAAAGATAAATTTTTACTATTGGATTTTTATAATTTTTACATTGCATAGGAACCAAATTTACAATTCTAATTTTATTAAAATAATTAGATTAATATTCTAAAAAAGGATATTAATTAATAATATTAATTTTTGTAATATTACATATACTAATCTAAATTTCGTATTGAGTACTGTGTCCTATATCAATTCAAACTTCAAACCAATAGGTTTGGAATTTAATTCCGAGATGGTTAACTTTAAAAATTTTATGAATTTGACAATTCTTTAAATATTGACCTTAAAATGGTTATTTGTGCAGTTCGTGTGCTTTCTCTTAGGAGACAAAAGTAATTGTGAAATTAAATCTAAGATTTGAACAATTTAACATTCAAGTTTAATCAAATAGTTCAAACTTCAGATCTTCATCAAAAGTTAGGATTTAACCGAAGTTAATTTATAGACGTGAAGATTTGAAATTTTACTGTTGGCTAATTTTAATTTTAATTTTGGTTCTGACAGTTCAAAAACTCAAACTTGAGGAAGAGGAGTTGAAATTTGTTAAAGTTGACTAAACATTGAATAGTAATAATTTTCAAAAGTTGATTAAAGTTTAAATAGCATGTTTAAAAGCCACTATCTTGCTATATCCACAATGGAAACGGGTCATTTGCACTTTGGAATGTTTTATTGATCTTTAATTTTTTATCCTTCAAAATTGAATTTATGACTATAGGGTCACAGATTACACATCATAATATTTTCAAATTATATCATTTTTCTTAGAGAATTCTCCTATACGCATAAATTCAACTTTGAAGTACAAAAATTAAAGAGCAACCCATTTGAAGACTTGAATGAAAAAGTACGACAACAACATATCTGGTCAGATATCACACCGTGTGGTCCGGGGATGATAGTGTACACAGACCTTAAAACTCCATCTTGGCAGGTAGAGTGAATGTTTATGAGAGACGTACGGCTCAAGACAAAGCATAATCACAAGTAAGACAGTCAAAACAAAGCAAGAGAAAAGGTCAGACTCAGATAAAAAATTAAAATAATATAAAATGCATTCAAACAAAAATAAACAATAGCTAATATAACTAAATAAGTTAAATCAAATATATTAAAGAACACGTTGCAGCAGAAATGAATCAAACCTACCAAGTTATCAAAAAATCCATTATCCATCGTGGCAGAGCGCGGACCATAAATAAAATTTACAAGTGCCTGTATGGAGCATTCCACTCGGAGGAAATACAAACATGGCATTCGGAATGAGCGGTCATCTTCTTCCTCAAGTCGTTGCAAAACAAAATAATCCGACCAAAAGGTGTTGTTCTACCCCAAATTTTGCAGCTACTTATAACGTTGAACAACAAGAATCTTTTTGGTCAAAGGTACTCCCTCTGGCAGTTGCTGTGTCGCTGGTCGCTCCCTTGTCTTCTTCAGCAATACCCTCTCTCAACTCCTCCAAATCTTCTCCTCTCGCTCCGACAACCCCATTCTCGCAATCCAAGAACATGGCCACTGGACTCGAATATGGGTAATTTTATGCCTTCCATTTTCCCGCATTTTAGCTTATCCTAGTCAAGTTTATGATATTGTTATCTCATACATACTATCTGTTACGCACTTTGAGGAAATTGAAAATGTCTCTCATTGTAAAGTCAGGAGGAGTTTGTTTAGCTCATGGTAATTAAGCTGATAATGCAATTTTTTTCCTTCATTGTTGTGATATGCGTGCTTTGTTTCTTTAATTGGAAAATCGCCAAATGAAATGGCATCTGTAAAATGGGCTGAACCTGTTCGCTCATGCCGATGGCAATTGGTGATCAAACATGTCTACATGGGGTCATGGAAGGTAATGCTGTGAAGAATCTACGTATCCAGTCAAAATTTTCAAGGCAGAGGATGGAATGCTAAACCTATTTGAAATCTCTTACACGGTGAAGGATGAGTAGTTACTTATACGTGTAATTGGATTTTGGTGTTCCCGCGTGAACTTTAGTACTGGCTTACGGATGTGAGAACGAGCTTTTAATGTTGCTTTGATATCATGTTGAATTGTAAGACCACCTCATTTAAAAGTTTTAATCTTTTAGATAAGGTGGTTCAATAACTCAAATGATATCAGAGCAGACTAACAAACTGGCACCTTCATCGATTATCAAAATGAATTTCTATGTGCTTGGCTCACACGAGCGGGACGTGATAGAGACTAAAGTAAATAAGAAGTATGTCCTTCTCTAACAGTTTAAACATTTAGGTAAGGTGGTCACACAAATATTTAATTAGAAAGACAGGGATCCTAGGTCCAGGTTTCACAGCTACCCATTATCAAAAATGACTTCACATGCTTAGACGACAAAAAAGTGTAGGCCAGCACATGAGATGCGTCTTGCTGATCCAAACTAGATAAATAAATCTTTTTCTTCTTTAACAATTTAAGTTCTTAGATGAGGTCGTCCACAATTCAAGAAATTGGCACGACTAAGTTAATTTTGTCAACAAGTAGTGGTGAATTTTGTCATTATCATCAACCTAATGCATGCATCATCCATTACTCCCGTACGTTGAAGGAAAACAACAACAACATACCCAGTGTAATCCCACAAGTAGAGTC
This sequence comes from Anisodus acutangulus, assembly GCA_029783415.1. NCBI lineage: Eukaryota > Viridiplantae > Streptophyta > Magnoliopsida > Solanales > Solanaceae > Anisodus > Anisodus acutangulus. Next base: position 12,532,125 of record CM056506.1, on the reverse strand, counting down.
TGGGGAGGGTGGTGTGTACGCAGCCTTACCCCTACCTTAGGAAGGTAGAGAGGTTGTTTTCAATAGACCCTTGGCTCAAGTAAAGCCATCAAGATCAGTAAGAAAAAGAAATACAGTAGTGAAGAAGTCATGCAGAAAATAATGGAGAAAAGAACAATAGCAACAACAGATAATGCAACTTACGTTGAAGGAATGGAATCACTAAAAGCTGATGACCATTGGAGGAATATCTAGTTGGTTACCTTCTCAGCTAACATTTACCAAGTACAGGTACTAGTTTACAGGAGGAACCTCATATACTCTTGTTTAATATCCTACTGTCACAATGTGACTTCAATAGTATAGGTTTCTTTCACTTAGTCCCTTAATGTCCGTAGATATTCGGAATTCCAAATGTCATTTGAAACCCTTTTTACGGTTTTAGGTACTGTATTAGTGACCATCGTGTTAATTTAACTCCAGAAGCAAAATAGCAATGCACTTCTTGTCTGCTTGGTGACAATTTGTTCTCTTGCTTCTTGTTTGATCTTGTAGTTAACTATTAATGTATACAATAAAGGCGAAGGCATAGGCCATGGAATGTGATTCCTCTTGCGTTGATGTGGGTTGTTTGGAGAGTGAGAAATAGGAGAGCTTTTGAGGGGGGTAGAGTCGAGTTTTGCTCAGGAGTAGTAGTAGTCACTTATTTACTTTTGGTGCACCCATAAAGTTCCCTGTTGTATAAAGAATGGATGGAGTTTGTAGAGAATATTAGCGAATATTCGCCGTATATTTTGTAATTATGATAAATGTATATTTAAGGTAACTTAGGATTCTAATTGTATTAGGAATCAACCTCTGTAAGGTAAGTTAAGATTCATACCATATTAGGAATCAACCTTGTACAGCTATATATATTGTGAATAATGAAAGAAATTCCTAAGGGAAATTATTCTATCTTTCAGAGAATTATGTCGTTTTGTAGATTCTTTGCTTTCTGGTATACCCCTTGTATACGGCCACATTTTTGGCCATGTTTAGGAATGAAATACATTTACTTGCTTGAACAATTAATTATTACTTCTCTCATTGGCTTTCCACTTGCAGAAAAATCAGACCTTGCCCCTCTGTTAATCCGAGTTGTGTGTCAACAAATCCCCAGTCTTCTTCTTCTGCGTTCCCTTTGATAATTTCTCAAAACTCTACTGGAAACGCTATCATGGTAAAGAAGATGTAGACTTCCTAGACTTCCCTACGTCATTTTTATTTATTCAGAAACCAAGCTATTGCCTGCTGTTAAATTCTTCATATCTGTGGCAGCAATTGCAGGATGCCATTTTGAAGACACAGAAGAATGCAAAGATTCAAGTTATTGAAGATATTCCTAATGGTAATAATACTGAAACAAAATGCATCAAGCTGTGCACTTTACTCGAGATGCATAGATTCCTGAAATACTAGATAGTTACAGATGTAACTGCATAAAAGATCACTAAGTGTTTTGAATCTAGATTTCGAATGTTTTAATCCCTCACAAATTTATTAATTAGGATTAAATAGGAAAAAGTTCCTGGTGCATCACGGGGGTGTTTGCTGATGATGGAAACAATTGCAGGAAAATATTTGCAGGCTGAGGTTGATGGAGGATTCGGCAGAGATGTTCTAGAATTTTTGGTGAAAGGAAATTCAGTTGCCTATAGAGCAATGGCCACAAAAGTGACCTATATATACCCATTTACTACTGCATTCGGAGATTCAAAAGGACAAGAAGAAAGAATGAAAAATATCGCAGAAGAGTTAGGATGGTATGCGCCAAGTCTTGACTCAATGGATTAGAACTTTGATATATATAAATATCTACATGTATCAAATTTTGTATAGCAATTCGTGCATGTGGTAAGCCTTTTTTCAAAATATTTGTCTTTAGACCTGATCATTCTTTTTAAAAACTTGTGCTATGTTTACTGCCTGGAAATCCCCCTTCTTAATCGTGGAAAAATAATCTATCTGGTTTCTTGAAACGAATTTATTGGGTTGGTTTATTAGTAGTCTTCGTTCTTTCCGACTCTGCCCCATTGGTTGCTCGCAACGATTGTGATATCTCGGGAGAATTTGTAACTGCATCAAAGATATAGTGCTATTACATCTGAGAATATTAATTGGCTAGTTATAAGTAACTCCAGTGCTATAGAACGAAGGATTATCTCGGACCTAAAATCAATCTGCTTGCATATTGTCTTAATTTGGCTTCTTTTCTATCCTAATAAATAGGATAGTGCTGGTGTTGGAACTATAATTCCTTTTCTGATCATTTGACTCTCTGAAAAATAAGCATCTAATGGAACAAAGTTATAGCTAAAGAAGTGTTTAATGAAGTTACATCAGTAGGGGTTTAAATCAGGCGGTAGTTTGTGGTGAAAGCCTGAAATGAATTTAAATGTAGAAACATGGTCAATGAGGATTTATATAGTCGACTTTGACTTGTTTAGCATAAACTCTAACTTGTTTAGGGCTTAGAATTCATATAGCCGACCTAAACTTGTTCAACACTGATTTCAACTTGTTACCAAGGGTGTGTTTGGTATGAAGGGAAGTGTTTTTTTAGAAAACAAGTGAATTTCTTTTTTATTTTTTAGTGTTTGATAAGTAAGTAAAAAAAAAATTATTTCAAGAACATTAATATGTAATCTAATAAAACGCTATGGGGTCCGATGGGGTGGACAGTGGGATTTCGGGTGTTTGGGGGGTGCGAGGGGTGGGATGGAACTTGGAATATCACTTATAGAATTTTCCCTACTTCAATTTTCCCTCATTTTTAAAGAATTTGTTTAAAAAAATAATTTTCAAAATATTTTGATTCACTAATTCCATTAGAAAAATTATTTTCTTCATTTTTAAGAAACTTATTTTTCTAAAAATAATATTTTTCAAAATTTTTTACCAGAAAACCGAAAAACATTTTCTGGTTGGAAACATTTTGACCAATCAGTAATCAATCTGAAAAATGTTTTCCACCTTACCAAACACACCCAGAGACATGGTAGTTGTTTTTTGTGGATGTGATGAAAGCTTTGTACTATGTTTCAACAATTAGATTCTCTTTACTTAATAGCTTCCAAGAATCAAGAGCGCCCATAGTACTACTTTTTCCATTGTGACGCAGTAACAACTAACAACCTAATAGGAAGCTGACAATACAAACAAATGTTTGCCCCAGTAAAAGCAAAGAACAAAAATTAGAAGTTTCCAATTTGGCTTTGAAGTGGTCCACTAATTTACACTTCATATGTTTCTGGCAGTGTTGTAATTTTAATGAAATGTCAAGCTGTCAAGTCAACCCCAAATATTTCAGCAATTGGTCCTGAAGTAATCATGGAACTGACTTATCAATGAAATAATTTATAGCTTGGAAAGGCAAGGTGGGAGAGGAAGTATGAGGAGAGAAAGAGAGGAGGATATGAAGATTTAATTTAAATAACCACTCACCTAGCCGTTTAAATTAAAAAGTTGGTGAATATATAATATATGTATCATATGTGTATAACCATATATAATCAATGTATAATCTATGTATACATACTAAAAAAATAAACTATGAATCAAGCCGGTTATTTGTGTAAAGATTCTGTCCTTTTCCAAATGGGGTCGATCTATGTGGAGAAAGGGATGTGAAAGATTTTTATTTAAAAATAATAGAGCAAAATTCAATTTTATCAAGTCCGTTCTACAAAATTATAGAAATCTCAACATAAATAATAGTAGTATCAATTGCTAAATTAAGGTTACTCACACCTAGTGTTTACAATAATTAATAACACATGACATTTGTAAATACATAAGTTATTATCATTTAATTAAGGTTAGTTACACGTTCTCGCACTAATTGTATCACTAAACAGGGTAAACTAATATATTTTGCATATTAGACGGCCGATAATCTCTTAAATAAGAATTGGGGAAGATATTCTACTTCTAAAAATAATGTACAATTGTACATTAATGTGTGAATAGAGATTAACATTTCAACTTGATATTTTTAATCTCATTGAACCTTAACAAGATACAAGGTTCGATTATGATTTTTGTTTCTTGTCCTTTGCCACCCATCTTCTCATTCATATTCCAAATTAAACAATCACAAAACCATGCCGTCTCAACAAGATTGGGGCCTAAAGCCAAACTTCATAAAAAGATCCTAAATTTTTAACAAAAAAATCGTCATGTATATTTTTGTTTAAATCCTATACTTAGCTTTTTTTAGATGCGCAATCATTAATTATTATTTTATAATCAATTTGTATTAAAAAATTCAATTGATAATATAGTCAATCCATTCAATCTCTCTTGAGACATTGTTGATCTAAGTAATATTTTATCAATTTTAATTTTGAAAAACTTCTTTCGGCTGAGGCAACAATTATAGAAACTATTAACGTTATTATGTAAGCAATATATGCATTTGAAAAGAATCAAGCTTTTTATTTGTAACTTGTAGTTGTCGTTTGAGATACTTTTCAATATTGAGAATAAGAATAGCAAAAGAAAGAATGAAAAAGGTAAATTTATGAATTATAATTGGGCCCATATAAGTTTTTACGATTACTACGTTAATTCTCAAGTATTGCAAGAATCACCACATTATAATATAAAAAGTTATTATACTTTCTCTCTGATTTTTTTTAAAAAATTTAACGGTACATACAATTTTTTATAATATATTATAGAATACAACTTTTTAAAAAAATGAGTACCCCCAACCGATTGCTTTAGTTTTTTTATAGTAGGGCCGCCCCGCACAAAACATAATTCGATGCGACTTTTCTTTTAACACCTATCTTTTGGGACCCATTAGCAGCATTATGCAATCATTTACACTGTCAAAAGAGGGGAGAAACACGCATACTGTCATGTCACATGCATTGTGTATATTAAAATTAATATTAAGTGTTCAATAAGTCATATGTTTAGTTTAAACAGTGGCGAATGCAAATTTCTTTACAAGCATCAATATTTAAAAGAGAGAACAAATAAACAAATTTGTATATACTTCAATTAAATATTTTATACATATAAAGTGACTTTGACCCATTGGTCTAGTAGATGTCAAGAGTTCAATCTTTATAAGCTTCATGGTTAAACAAAAAGTAACTAGTTCAAACCTTACGAGCTCCATTTTTAACCCAACAAAAAAAGCTTTAATTTTTTCAAAACTATATGTCTATTGGAGAATCAAACCCAGGACCTTTATCCAGTGACAGAGGTTCTTAACGTGTAGGTTAAATGGTTTTTGTAAGAATGTATTAATATTCCTTGAGTGTCTTTCTCATTAATACAAATATATATAGTGTGTACAATAGGGAATTCTATTATAATAAGGATCATATATTTATTATAATTATACAATACTAAATATGGCTAAATAATACACATTATACACGTTAACACACCCCTTCAGTCGGAGCGGAGGGAGGCCGGACGCTAAGACTGGATCTGAAGTCAAGAAAGAGTTATCTGGGAAGGTCTTTCGTGAATATATCTGCATACTGATATGAAGAAGGCACATGCAACACCTTAACATGACTGAGAGCAACCTTCTCATGAACAAAGTGTATATCCATCTCAATATGCTTGGTTCGCTGATGCAGAACTGGATTATGAGATAAATATATGGCGGATATGTTATCACAATAAACCAAAGAAGCCTTACGCAGGGGACATTGAAGCTCCAAAAGAAGGTTTCGAATCCAACAGATCTCAGCAACAACATTCGCAACGCCTCTATACTCGACTTCTGCACTCGAACGAGATAAGGTGGCTTAACGCTTGGCAGAACATGAAATGGGGTTATCTCTTAAGAACACGCAGTAGCCGGAGGTAGAGCATTGCGTGTCCGAACAGTCTGCCCAATCAGCATCCGTATATGATAATAATCTAGTCGGTGGTGAGGGGTATAGGTGCAAGTCATAATCAAGTGTGCCTTTAACGTATCGAATGATGCGCTTAAGAGCAGTAAAATGAGGCTCCCTGAGGGCATGCATGAATAAGCACACATGTTGAACAACTTAAGAAATGTCAGACCTGGTAAATGTAAGATACTGGAGTGCACCTGTAAGACTCCTATAAATAGTGGGGTCGGATACTGGAGCACCATCAACAACATTAAGCTTTGACTTAGAGTCAACTGGAGTGGACATGATCTTGCAGTTTGCCATTTTAGCCCTGTACATTATCTCTTCTACATGCTTGCACTGACACAAGAACATAGTATCTACAGAATAAGTCACTGATATCCCCAAAAAATAGCTCAACTTCCCCAAATCATTCATAGCAAATTCAGATTTAAGCAATGCAATAATCTAATTTTTCAATAAATCAGAGGGGGCAGTAAGCGCTATGTCATCCACATATAAAAATAAATAGGCAATGCTACTACCGCAATGAAAAATAAATAGAGAGGTATCACATCTGCTACATACGAACCTACTCTGCATAATGTATTGTGCAAAGCGTTCATAGCACGCTCGATGGGCCTGTTTCAAACCATAAAGGGACTTACGTAGACGACATACATACTGAAGGGTTGCTTAATGTACAAAACCATGTGGTTGATGCATGTAAACAATTTCTTTTAGATCCCCATGAAGAAACACATTTTTCACATCAAGCTGGTGAATCGGCCAATGCTTACCCAAGGTAATGCTCAAAACTGTGCGGATGGTAGACGGTTTAACAACCGGACTGAATTTCTCACCATAATCAATTATATCTTGCTGATTAGTGTCATTTGCCTCAAGTCTCGCCTTATATCTTTCCAAGTCACCACTGTCTCTATATTTATAACAAAAAAGCCACATGCAACGGATCACATTCACCCCATCTGATTTAGGAATCAAATCCCAAGTGTGCTATTTTGTTAAAGCATTAAATTCTTCACGCATGACCGCATTCCAATTAGGATCTTGTTTGGCTAATTTGGTTTTTTTTGGTATTGGGAAAATGGTTTGAGTGGACAGGTTAAATTGGACTTTGGGTTTGAAAATTACATGTTAGGCTCGGGTTTCCATATGGTGCGTGGATCTAGAAGTAGGATGGGTATTTGGGTGAATGTGTGGTGGCGGGTTACTGGTGGCAGAACCTGGGTCGCGATTTTCATCGGATTGGCCGACGGTAAAGGAAACTGGGTGGTTGCTGTCTGATGTTGACATCGGGGAAGGTAAGGGTGGAAATCTGGGTGGAATGACGAGGGCTGAGGCTGGTGTTGTCGGGTACGGCGACGGTGGTGGAGTGGGTCTATTTGGTCGGGTATCGGTAGGGCGATTGGTGTTGGTGACTGGTACAGTGGTGGTGTTAGTATTGGTGGCGACCGATGACTGGGACATAATGGTCATTAATTGGGTGTCGGAGATAGTGATCGAAATCAATAGAGAGACATTGAAAGCATATGGTGGTGACTGGTTTGGAACATGGACATTACCGGTGGCGGCAGCGTCGTGAGACTGAGACGGTGGCACAGTTGCAGTGCGAGAGACAACGACGGGAGGAGAGGTGATGCCGCTGTCAGGGGAACTACCGGTGGTGGCAGTGGCGTGAGTCAATGACAATAACAGTGTGTTGATTGCTGCCGGAACAGTGGTAGCATGTCAGAGAGTTTGGTTGACAAACGGTGATGTGTCAGAATTATCAAGAAATTTGTAATCAGTGACTCGGATTTTTTGAATGTTGTCAAACGGGAAAACATACTCAACAAAAGTAACGTGGCGTGAGATTATGATTTTGTCGGTGGATAGTTCATAGCACATGTACCCCCTATGGTTCGATGAGAAGCCTAACAAAGGCACACGGAGTAGATCTTGGTGCCAATTTGTGGGGGGGCGTGGATGTCAGATTAGGGTAACACATACAACCGAAAATTCTAAGATGGTTATATGTAGGAATCTGACGGTAGAGAATTTCGGTGGGTGTCCTATTTTGAATTGCACGGGTGGGTAGAATGTTGAGAATGTGTTCTATCATTTTTAGTGCATATATCCAAAAAGTAGGGGGAGAGACGCATGAAAAAGGAGGGTACAAATCATATTATTAATAGTTCGGATAATTCTTTCGGCTTTTCCATTTTGGGGGGGAGGTATGAGGGAACGAGAAACGGAAGATCATGCCATTAGCCGCACAAATTTTATGAAGTAGGGAATTATTAAACTCACGACCATTATCGCATTAAAATGATTTTATGTCTTTTTCAAATTGCGTTTTAACGAATGTATGAAACTCAACAAATTTGGGGAACACTTAAGATTTGAGTGTGAATGGATAGACCCAAAGAAAGTGAGAGAAATCATCCAAAAATACTAGATAATATTTGTGGCCTAAGTTGCTAGTTATGGGAGATGTCCATAAATCAGCGTGAATAATATCAAAGAGAGAGAAAGTATTACTCATAGAAGTCTTAAATGGTAGTCTAACGTGTTTCCCTAACCGACAAAAGGAGAAAATATGAGAAAGGTTCCCTTTGTGACATTGGATTAAATTTTGGTTTCTAAGAGAATCAAAAACTTGATAACCCGGATGACCAAGTCGACTATGCCACGTCGAGGGAGATATGACTGTTAAAATGGTGGGAGGAGTGACATTAGCGGTGGATGTGGGTAGGAAAGGATATAGGACCCCCTCACTATTGCATCTCGTAAGGAGTTTTCCGGTACGGAGGTCCGATACAGAAAATCCAAACGGGTTAAAATTAATTGAAACTGAGTTATCAGTGGCAAATTTTCTAACAGAGATTAGATTTTTGATGATGTGTGGGGCATAAAAGATGTTTTTTAAGAGAGAAGTGGGGATGCGGTGGTTGGGTAAGGGTGTGACCAAATCCTTGAATCGGAATGCTATGAATGTTTTCGACCATAATAGATTGCGGAGTATGTAACTTGCGTAGTTGAGAAAGATTACCAGAATTGTTGGTGAGATTTGACGTGATGCCCGTATCCATATACCAAACATTATCGGGTTGCCAAGGAGTCAATGTAATGAAAGTCTGGCCCAAATTGGACTGGGAGGGACATGGAGGGGACTGCTCGGCTTCAGGAAATAGGGCCGAATTGATGTGGCCCATTGACTGGCCTGAGGCGGACTTGTAGACTACCTAAAATTGGTCTCCAAATTTGAAAGTTGTGGGAGAAGTCATTATAGTGAATTGTTTTTAGTGAATGAAGAAGAAGAAGACACACAGTTTGGTGAAGGAGAAAAGTAGATAAAAAAGTGGCAGAAACAAATCAACCACTTTTGTTCTCGGTTATTACTGAAGGAAGAAACAAAGTCAACCATAATTGTTTACTTTTTATGTAAAGGAGAAAAGCAGGCAAAAAAATGGTTTTCTCGGGCAGAAACAAATTAACCACTTTTGTGCTTGTGCTTTCTCGGGTCAGAAGCAATGCAGGGAAATAGAGGGCAGAAAAAGCAATGTTTCTTGGACAGCGAGAGAAAACAAAATAACAGAGGACAAAGTTTGTTTGTTTTCTCGGGAAAAAGTCACAGAAATCGAGGGGATGCGACGGTAGAGGAAAGCAATTAGAGTTTAGGTTTTGACTTCTGATACCATATAAGAATGTATTAATCTCCCTTGGAGACTCTTTCTCATTAATACAAATATATATAGTGTGTACAATAAGGAATCCTGTTACAATAAGGATCTTATATTTACCATAATTATATAATACTAAATATGGCTAAATAATACATATTATACACGTTAACAGTTTTGGTTAAGCAGTGTCATTTAGTAATAATTGTAAAGAATAGATTTTGGGCATAACTCAACCCCAAAAGCTAGTTGGTATGGTGAGGATTATCTGAGTCCATATAAGGAGGTCCCTTTCCATTTCCGACGTGGGACTCTTAACACTCTCCCGCATGCCCAGACCTCGTTAACTGGAGCGTTGACTGTCGCGCCCGTTTTTCGACCTTTGCTCGGGTCAAAGCGGAGCACGGACGTGTTCGGTGATTCCTGGGTAAAGAATTGAGGAGTCGCCACCTAATTATTTTTACGGTGAATTAGGACACCTTAATATTAAACTAAGTGCTACAATGTAAACTCCGTTTTTAAGGTCTGCGAAACTAGCGAGATTCTAGGTAAGGGTTCTTTATTATCCTAAAGGGAAGGGGTTAGGCATCCTTTAAGATCCGCTAACTTGCGGTTATCCGATCAAACTCAGGTTAATTATTACTAGAAAAAATGCATGTTTGAAGCATGAAGTTAAAAGATGTTTGCAAATAATTAATGAAAAAAGATGCATTTTAAAAGATAGATAAATGTAGAGATTTTTTCAAAATATGCATTTGTATGATATTTAAAGAGAAATACATGTAGAGTTGGAAAAATATGTATTTGACAATTGATAGTAAAACAATTTATTTATAATGCCAAAGAAGTAAATTTTTGGGAATCAATGAATTGTAAATTGACAAAAGATAAACTTATTCGGTATGATTAATAAAGCAAATAAAAGATGACAAAAGTTGTTTTGAAAATCTTGAATACGCGTGACGAGCCTAAAATAAATAAACTAGCGAAGGATTTCTAAGTTTGAATTTAACCGAGCCTACAAATAAATAAGCTAGCGACGGGTTTCAAATCTTAAACTACCCTATGAATTAATCCTAAGTTTGCCTATTCTAAGCATTTCAATAGTTACATAAGTGCGATAAATAATATTACAATACAAAGCGGGATAAAAGCTGAATTAAAGAAAGAAATAAAATAAATAAACTCCAAGGAATAATTCGCCGTTATTTACTTTAATCCCTGCAAGCTGTCAAAAACAAACGGTTAGAAACAGTTAAATACAAATAACTCCATATCCGCATTCAAAACAGTTAATGTTTTGATCACGGAGGGCTCAGACTTAAATTTTGAAAAGAACATTTCAATCACGCCGTGGCTGCAAACATATGACTAATGTGGTTATTTTGATTGCCTCGCCTACTAAACGTGTTGGTCTCTCGGGTGAAATAGAAAAGATCACTATAATCACGTCGTGGCTGCGAATATATAACTTGTTGGTTATTTTAGTCACATCGCCTACTAAACATGTTGATCTTGAAAAAAGGTTTAAGCCTCATCATTGCCCAGAAGTTATATTTCCGTCTTTGCAACTGTGGAGGCCTCAAAATCGACGGATATTTTTCATCGGCCAGTGTAGTATCGTATTCAAATCAGTAAAATTAAAATGAAACAGTAAGCAGCAGCAGTAAGCAGAAACAGAGAGGCAGTAAGCAGTAAAAGAACAGAGGCAATTTCCAAAAAAAAAAGACGCGATGTTTAGTTTAAAACAAGAAACAAGAATCGAATATTTGAATGTCAAAACGATGGATCAAACAGAAAGCAATGTCTGAAAGGTGCGGTGTTTATTTTAAAACAAGAAACAATAATCAATCCGAGCAAGAATCGAAACAGAAAACAATACCAACAGACGCGGTATTTGTTCAAAACAAGAAACAATGATATCCGTCGCAAGAAATTTAAAACAAGAAACTTAATAAAACACAAGATATCCGTTGCACGGATGTTTAAAACAATTAAACTAAAAACAGAGAAGCTTAAACGAAAGAAAAGCGCGGCCTCAATTCAATTCCATCTACTTTAATGCGATATTAATAAAACAAGAAAGCGATTGCCAAAGAAACGAGCGGTGAGCAATTTTAAAATACCCGACCGAGTTCAAATTCGAAATATCCAAATCGGGTCGACCCGACCAATCGATGATTCAAATCCAAATCGATTTCGATGGGCCAGATAACCAACAACAAGAATATGAAAATGCAAGAATGCGGAAATATCCAAATCGGTCGACTGCATCGGTCAGTGATCTGACCGGATCAATGATCCAAACTCGAATCAGATTTCAACACCAAATTCAGATAGCCAATAACAACAACAGCAATAATGCAAGAAATTTAGAAATTCAAACCGGGGCCGACCCGGGTCAGTAACCCGACCCGAATTGGAGATTCAACCCGACATCAAATAATTCCATCAATTCCAGATACTCAACATACAAAAATATGAAATGCAAGAATTCTGAAAATATTACTCAAACCGGGTCGACCCGACCGATGTTGATCTGACCGGGTCGTTGACCGACCGAATCGTAAAAATCCAAATCGAATAATTCCATCAAATTCGGATAACCAACATACAGGAATATAAAAATGCAAGAGTTTTGAAATGTTACCCAAATCGTCGACTGACCGTCGATGACTGACCGAATCGTAAATTCAACCCAAATCAAATATTCACCAAATTCAGATAACCAACATACAGAATATGAGCATGCAAGAATGCGAAAATAATACCCAAACTGGTCGACCTGGTCGTAAAAATCCAAATCGAATAATTCCATCAAATTCGGATAACCAACATACAGGAATATAAAAATGCAAGAGTTTTGAAATGTTACCCAAACCGGTCGAATTCGACCGGTCGATGACTGACCGAATCAGAAATTCAACCCGAAATCAAATATTCACCAAATTCAGTGAAGAACAACAAAAATGCAAACAGATTTTCGGACTCAAGTTCAAGAACGAAACTCACCTCCTTTCTTTCGAATCTTGGACCTATTTCGGACTTGTATCTTGAACAACAAAGACATCAAATGATTTAAAATCTAGAACACAACAAATACTTTATGTATATATGGAATAGTCTTCCGAAAAATCCTTCCAAAATCTTTTTTTTATCCCCGAAAAATCTTCCCCCAAAATGAAGAACAACATGGGGTATTTATAGGTGGATTTCCCCCCAAGAACGAGTTTGAAATTCGAATTAAAGGTTGAGATTTCTGAATTTTGGAAGCGGATTTTAGGGGGGTAGGGCCGTGGGTCGAAGTGACGGGAGGGGTGTGGTGGTGTCAGGGTTGGTGGCAGGGAGTGGGTGGTGGCAGTGGGCGAGGTGACCGGTCGGATGGGGTGCAGAGGCGTGGCGATTTGTGAGAGGGGATAGGGTTTGGTGATTTTTGTTAGGTTTTGGGCTAAATGGGGGTTTAATTTGGGGATTGGGCTTGGGTCGTGGCGGTTGGGCCTTGGGTCGATCGGTCAATGTTTTATTTTGGTTTGGGTAGATTGTTTTGTGGTTTTGGGTTAAGGGGATAAAAGGGAATGGGTTTGGGGTATCAGGTCAGGTTTGGTAAGGGAATAGGGAGTTGAATTGTTTTGGGTTAAGTAGAATTAAATAGGTGATGGGTTGGGCTTTGGTGAAATGAGTTTTAGTTTGGGTAGAAATTGTTTTGGGTTAGGAAATAAAAATGGGTTATGGGTTTAAAACATAAAAGGGGTTTAATATTAAAATATTATTTTTATTTTGTAAAAGATGTGAATTATTTAAAATAACATAACGACGTGATAATAATAAAATAAAATATTTTGCGAAATATTTAATGCTTAATAAAAGGAAAATGCGATGCAATTTTGCGAGAATAAGATAACATAGAATTTCGGATAAAACTTATGATTATTATAAAAATGCAAATGAAATAATAATAATAAGAGGATATACACATATATGCCTATATTTTAAAATTATTTTAAAAGTGTAAAAATATTAAAAATTACAAATAAAATCATAAAAGATGGGACAAAATTGGGTGTCAACATTGACAATATAATTTGGGGCCAACATCGGTGAACAAATAATTGAAATATGTCTGGCTCTGATACCATGTAAGCATGCCCCCAGGGAGCCTCATTTCACTGCTCTTAAACGTATCATTCGATACGTTAAGGGAACACTTGATTATGGTTTGCATTTATATCCCTCAGCACCGACCAAGTTGTTATCATATACGGATGTTGATTGGGCTGGATGTCCGGACACGCGACGTTCCACCTTCGGCTACTGTGTGTTCTTAGGGGATAATCTCATTTTTTGGTCTGTCAAGAGGCAAACCACATTATCTCGTTCGAGTGCAGAAGCAGAGTATATAGGCGTTGCAAATGTTGTTGCTGAGATCTGTTGGCTCCGCAACCTTCTTTTGGAGCTTCAGTGTCCTTGCGTAAGGTGATAACATATCTGCCATATATTTATCTCATACTTCGGTTTAACATCGGCGAACCAAGCACATTGAGATGAATATACATTTTGTTCGTGAGAAGGTTGCTCTCAGTCAGTGTTAAGGTGTTGCATGTGCCTTATTCATGTCAGTATGCGGATATCTTCACGAAAGGTCTTCCTAGACAGATATTCCTTGTACTATCGGATATCTTCACGAAAGGCCTCCTCCCACTCCGACGGAGGGGGTGTATTAAAGTATATTCACCAAAATATACGTCATATATTTTGTAATATTTAGTGTTGTATAATTATGGTAGATATAAGATCCTTATTGTATTAGTGTTCCACGTTATACACACTATATATATTTGTATTAATGAGAAAGGCTCCCAAGGGAGATTAATACAATTCTACAATAATGTTTGCAAATTTTTCATACGTATACTCACCATAGTTTTTCGATAAAGTTATGTCGCGTGACACCGCTTCATCTAAAAAGTTGTCTATGTATTTAGCCTGTTGGATTTTTCCACCAGCAAATTGGTCTATATTTTTTGCAGAGGTTATTTCTGATAAATCCTCCCCCGGAAAGAAGTTGAAAGTAATAAAATAAAGATAAATTTACTTCGTCTTTTCAAAGTAATAATGGGATGAGCGACATATACACCCTTCCTACTTGTTTTGGGATGCAAAATTACTAACCAAGCATATGTTTTGTGGCAGTTGAATTAAATAACCAGATGTCCCTGAAACTTGGAGATTAAACTATTAATCTTGTTTTAAGAAAGAAAAAAAAAGTATGTCATATAGCATATTGGTCTCTGTCCATTTGTCATGATTATTTTTAAAATTTAATTCTTCTATTTGTGATATTTTTTTCTGGAAAAAAAAACGGCCAGCTAATAAAATCTGGATTGTCTATTTGAAGAAGAATCTTTTCAAAAATATATATATTAGGTGTCCGCTTGGGGGATGGCATATATATATATATATATATATATATATATATATATATATATATATATATATATATATATATAATTAAGTTATTAACATGTTACTTTCAGATATTTGATATAAACGAACATGGGTTTTTGCTTATTTTCCATATCTAGTTTTGAAAAGTCTCCCTAATTGTTGATTTCTAGGTATTTCTGTCTACCAATTTTGTTGTTGACTGTTACTTTTCTAACATATTTATTTGAATTTTCTTTTATCAGAATATTAGAATAAAAGTAGGCCATTAAGATTCGATCTTGTGATATTGTGGCATTAGAGATATTAATTTGAATTGGTTCACTTTTACAAGAAAAAGGACAAAAAAAATAGTAATATGCTGAAATGGACGAAATTTTTAATAATAAATGTTTTCTTTTAAATGGTACCTACGTGTTTCACTCGGTGAATTTTGAATACCAGATTGTTGAATACGGAAAAAAATAACAATTGGAACTTTTTGTTTCTTATTTGAATATTTAAGAAAAAGAAATATTTTCAACCGGACTGACATTGACTAAAACCAACTTGATATCGACCTAACGAAATGGAGAATGAAAATTTTGAAGAAAAAAATAGAAAACGAAGCTGATCTGCAAATAATATTGATTGACATATACTTGTTCTCAATTTTAATTAACCCAAACTTGGAATATGCATACAATGTCCAGCATGGCAGCATCTTGTTTTAGCACCGTGATATTATTCAATCACTATCAATTTTTCTTTATGGTACAAGGATATTTTCATTTTTGTCTTCAATTGCTAAAAATCTATTGGGAAATAGCAAGCTCAGGTTGGATATTAAATATCTTTGCCAATAATGAAGGATGTGAACAGATACATATCAATCAAACCTGAATATATTTAGATTCTTTTATTTATTTTTGAAAATTTGTTTATGTCCTTTTGCGCCACTTTTTAGAAAATATTATCAACTTTTACTTTAAAAATAAATTCAATTAAGCGAAATGAATACATAAAGATGACGTTGTAAGCATTCGAAAATTTGTCAAGCAAAATATACAAAGTGGTATCGTGAATTATTACTCTTATTTCTAGTGATTTAAATGGAGAATTATTACATGACTATTTTACACGTTACACTTTATATACAAAAGTATAAGAAAAAAATATAATGATCAAATCTTGAGATAAAAGAAGATAAAAATTCTCAATTGGAAGGTATGTATGTATAAATGGGGATGGGGGTGGGGATGGGGGTGGGGGAAAATCTATTTTTCACACAGTTTAAAAGGAAAATAATTTTCACACTATGATTAAATGTATAAAGTATAGCATTAAAGTATGTTTTCCTTAAACCGAAGGCATAGGTAAAATCCATCAGTTTGTAGATCCCAAATAAGATTTCACTTTCTTTCAGGTAACTAGTACTATGATATTTTATTGGGAAAGCCACATGATTCCACGTTATGCTTGTAAACTTGAATTTTTTATTTGGACACAAGAAGATTTTTTTTAAAAAAAGCATATTTATGTAAAAGTGTATTAATCTTCCAATGGAATCATTTCTCATTAATATAATATATATATATATATATATATATATATATATATATATATATATATATATATATGTATATGTACAATGTTCCTTCTATAATAATGATTTCAATTCTACCATAATTATACAACACAAAATATGGTAAATACTGCCTATGTACACGTGTTAATACACCCCCCCAGTCTGAGCGGGAGGAGACCGAACGCTAAGACTGGATCTGAAGTCAAGGAAGAGTTGTCTAGGGAGGCTTTTTGTGAATATATTTGCATACTGATAAGAGGACGGCACATGTAATACTTTTATATGACCGATAGCAACCTTCTCACGAATAAAGTGTATGTCCATCTCAATATGCTTGGTTTGTTGATGATGAACCGAATTATGAGATAGATAGATGGCGGATATGTTATCACAATAAACCAAAGACGCCTTACGCAACAGACACTGAAGCTCCAAAAGAAGGTTTCAGAGTCAATAAATCTCAGCAACAACATTATCAACACCTTTGTACTCTGCTTCTGCACTCGAACGAGATAATATGGCTTGTCTCTTGGCAGATCAAGAAATGAGATTATCCCCCAAGAACACACAATAGCCTGAGGTGGATAGTCGCGTGTCCGGACAGCCTGCCCAATCAGCATCTGTATATGACAACAACATGGTCGGTGCTGAGGGGTAGAGATGTAATCCATAATCAAGTGTGCCCTTAACGTATCGAATGATACATTTAAGGGTAGTAAAATGAGGCTCCATGTGGGCATGCATGAATAAGCATACATGTTGAACAACATAAACAATATCAGGCCCGATGAAATTAAGGTACTGTAGGGCACCTGCAAGACTCCGGTAGAGAGTGAGATTTGACACTAGATCACCATCCAAAGCACTGAGCTTTGATTTATAGTCAACTGGAGTAGACATGATCTTGCAATTTGTCATTTTAGCCATGTCCACAAAGAAACATAGTGTTTTCGGATCTAGTCACTGAAATCCCCAAAAAGTAGCTCAACTTCCCCAAGTAAGTCATATCAAATTCTATTTTGAGCAGTGCAATGATCTCATTTTTCAACAACTCAGATGAGGCAGTGAGCACAATATCATCCACATACAATAACAAATATGCAATGCTACTATCTCTATGAAAAATAAATAGAGAATTATCACACTTGCTGCATACAAACTCAATCTGTAAAATATATTGTGCAAAGCGATCATATCACGCTCGAGGGGCTTATTTCAAGCCATAAAGTGACTTACGGAGTCGACATACATACTGAGCGCATGATGGACAAAGCCAGGCGGCTGGTGCATATAAACAATTTCTTTCAAATCCCCGTGTAGAAAAGCATTTTTCACATCAAACTGATGAATCGACCAATGCTTATCCATAACAATGCTCATAAATGTGCGAATAGTAGCTGGTTTGACAACCGGACTGAATGTCTCACCACAATCAATATCCTCTTGCTGATTAGTGCCATTAGCCACAAGTATCGCCTTATACCTATCGAGCTCACCATTGTATCTGTATTTGCGATAAAAAAACCACATATATCGGATCACATTCACCCCTTTCGGTCTAGGAACCAAATCCCAAGTGTGTTATTTCGTTAAAGCATTAAATTCCTCACACATGGCCGCATTCCAATTAGGGTCTAGTTTGGCTAATTTTTCGAGTTTTGGGAATTGGTGAAATGGTTTGGGTGGACAGGTTAAACTGGACTTTGGGTTTGAAAATCCCGTATTGGGCATGGGTTTCCATGCGGTGAGTGGGGGGCAGGGGTACTGTTGGTATTTGGGTATGGGGCTAGGTTCTGGTTACTGTTCGACGGGACTAGATTTGTTAGGTAACTGGGTTCAACGGGGTGGGATATCGGTAATGGGGATTCTAGGTGTGACATCGGGTGTGGTGGTGGCGGCGATCAGGGTAGGCCGATATCATTTGGGTTATGGATGGTGAGGTGGGGCTGGGAGTTTGGTTTGGTGGTGTGAGTATGACGATCTGGGTACCGATGTGGGTTTATCCTGGGGTTCTGGTGACAGGTGGGGTGGCGACGAGGTCGTTCTGGTTAATTGGAGGAGCAGCGGTCGGTGACATAGCGAATGGTGGTTGATTATGTCGGCTCGGGGGAGAGATGGTGACAGGGGGATTCCTGGTAGCTGTTCCGGCAGTCGACGAGACTGGATGGTAGGCCGACCAAATTTTGGTGGTAGCATATGGTGACTGGACAGTAGGTATGGTGGTGGCGGACTGACGCAATTCATGAAGTATGACGGGGGGTGCGTAGGACTCATCTAGAAAGCTATAGTCCGTGTTTTGGAATTTTTAAATATTTGCAAAAGGAAAAATCATCTCGTCAAACGTAACGTGACGAGAGACGCGAATTTGTCGAGTGGACAGGTCATAGCACAAATAACCCCTATGATTAGACGGGAAATTTACGAATACACATGGAGTGGTTCTGGGTGCTAATTGAGGGGCATGGATGCAAGATTTGGGTAACACATGCAACCGAAAATCCGAAGGTGATCATAGGAGGGAATCTGACGGTATAAATTTTAGGTTGGGGTCATGTTATGAAGAGTACTAGTAGGTAAAATATTAAGGACGTATTCTACCATTTTGACTACATAAACCCAAAAGGAGGAAGGGAGAGAGACATGAAACAGGAAAGTACGAACCATGTTATTTATGGTGCAAATGATTCGTTTTGCTTTGCCATTTTGAGGGGATGTGTGGGGACAAGAAAATTGAAAAACCATGTCATTATTTTTGCAGAATTTGTGAAATGTAGAATTATTAAACTCACGATCATTATCACATTGAAAAAAGATTTAATGGCTTTTTTAAATTGTGTTTTGATAAAAGTGCAAAATTTCAGAAATTTGGAAAAAACTTCCAACTTGAACTTTAGTGGGTAGATCCAAATAAAGTGAGAGTAATCATCTTATATGACTAGATAATATTTATGACCCAGAGATCTAGTAATGGGAGACGTCTACAAATCAGCATGAACAATATCAAAAGGAGCAAACGTAACACTAAGAGATGATTTAAACGGAAGGTGAACATGTTTGCCTAACTGACAAGAAACAGATTTTTGGGCAAGTTTCCCATTATTACAACGAATAAAATTATTGTTTCTAAGAAAATTAAAAAATAGGGGCTCCTAGGTGTCCAAGCATATTATGCCAAGTTGACGGAGAGATGACCGCGAGGGAGGTGTGTGAGTGGGAACTGGCAGCGGAGGTGGACGGGAAATGACAGAGATCCCCCGTGTTATTGCATCTCGTAAGAGGTGTCAGCGTACGAAGATCCTTCATAGTAAAACCAAAAGGGTCAAAATCAACAGAGACATAATTATTACGAGTAAATTTTTGGACAAATATTAAGTTTTTAAAAATGTTAGGAGCATACAGGACGTTATTTAGGGAGAAGGGTGGGTGAGGTGGTTGGGTGTATGTAGTACCATAACCCTAAATTGGAATGCGATGGTCATTACCAACAGTGATATATTGAGGATACTTTAAACGAAACAGTTCTGGAAGATTACCTGCAGACCGGGTGAGGTGAGATGTGGCCCCCGTATCTATGTACTAATTTTCATCGGGCTGCTGCATATTTAGGGAGTTGAAGGTCTGGCCCAAATCAGTGGGGGCCAGGCCCACTGGAACCTGCTGCTGCGACGTGAAGTGGGTCTGTTGCTGATCTGGTCCAGGGCCCAACAGACCCATAGAAAGGTAAGTGTGTTGGGCCAGTGAAGCTGGTAGTTGAAATGCAGCCCAGTTCGGGTTGATGGGCCATTGGCCTGTGGCGTCCCACTGACCAGAAGTAGGGTCATGCTGCTGGCCCTTTCCACCGCGGCCACGCCCCTTCCCTTTTCCATTGTTTCTGTCGCGGCCGCCTCTGCCATCTCTGCCACCGCGGCTGGCTGTCTAGGGGTGGCGGCTGGTTGGTGGTGTTGTTATGTTGCGTCGTATTTTCAAATGCTAACGCCTTTTAGTTGTGTTCGTCCTGTTTGGCAGTCTGGTTTCCTCCAAAAGTAATTAGGAGCGTGCCTTGTTGAAACCCGGTAGTGGGTCAGCTTGTTGAATCATGGTTGCGAGAGTATCAAATTCACCTTTCGGTAAGCCAGTAACAAGTTGTAGGACCATCTTAGTGTCGGAAACGGGCGTCCCCACGTTGGATAATTGGTCTACAACTAATTTCAATTGTCTGCAATATTCGGGCATATTGGAAAAATGTTCGAGACGTGTATTATTGAATTGTTCCTCCAAATACATTGCTAGAGTATTTTTGTTGTCCTGAAAATTTTCTTCCAATCGAATCCATAATTCACGAGTCGTGACACCTGTTTTCATGATCGTGTGGAGGAGGTCTTTAGATATGGTGCCATAGATCCACCGTCTGACAATAGCGTCAAGACGACGCCGTGTCGAGTGTGCAATTTCTATGGGGCGAAGAATGGAGTCGTCGATATGATCAAGTACGTTGTACGCACAAGCGTGGATATTGAAGAGTTCAACCCATGAAGAGTATTGACCGTCTTCCTGATCAAGAATTAATGGAATGAAATTTTTGATATTTGAGACGATGAAAGCATGATGGAAAGGGGATGTAGATGAGTGAGGGGGGTTATCCACGACGGTTGTGGAGGATGCGGAAGCATTAGGAGATGTGGGAGGAGACATGGTGGCTCAACGAAAACACATAAACCCGTGAAAGGAAAAGGAAAAGGATAAAAAAAATTCGCCGAGGAGGCAGAAATTTTTTTCAGCCGAGAGGGGAAGGGTGTTCCGGCCATGATAGGTAGGGATTTTTTTTAGGGTTTAGATTTTGGATCTTGATACCATGTAAGAGTATATTAATCTCCCCTTAGGGACCCTTTCTCATTAATACAAAATATATATAGGTGTACAATATTGAATTCTTTTATAATAAAGATCTCAATTCTACCATAATTATACAACACAAAATATGATAAATACTGCTTATGTACACGTGCTAATAGTTTCAAAGCTTCAATTGATTAAAAATAAGCCAAATATTGTTATTCTCTTTTCATAGATAAAAATGATGACATGAATTAATTACAAAAATGTTATTAAGAAGAAAAGTTTAACCTTTTATCTTTTTTTAAAGTTTAGTCCCCTCTCTCATCTTCCCTTAGAGCAAGCCAAGAATGTTTGGAAAAAGAAAATCCATGAATTACAGAATTTAACTTGATTTGACTAATTTTTTTCTCCTTTCTTCTTAGCTTGGATAGTCAAATTAGGAATATTCATAGGAACATACACACCTATATTAGAATACTCTTTAATATCCAATAAATATGGGAAAGATATGATGAAACCAAGGTTCATGAAAATGAAACCTATTTACATGGGTAGCATATTCAAAAAATAAAATAAAATACAGTACTCACATTCAATGTTTTCATTAAACTGCATAAGTTTATTATAATTAAGCGATCAAATTTAAATGAAAATAACTGTTAATTAACTATACATAAAAGTTAACAATATAGGTGATACATATATATATATATATGTGTTAAAGTTATATACCAAATCAAACAACTTAGAATTAAGAGTCATAAATTTAGTCGAGAATATATATTATTTAATCATGAATAAATATTTGAGAATCATGATTAAATAATAAAAAGTTATATAAAAAATTTTGTCATATACTCATTGATTTGATACAAACATCATGTGCATGTGCATGAATAACTATTTACCTTGATAAGCTTTTCTCTCCACGTCCCTCATTGACACATACGAGAATTTGGGCATAAATATACTTTTAACATGTTATGAATTATCCGCTTTTGACTGAACATGTGATTTTTTTGCAATATATCTTACATTATTAAGAATATTTACTACGAGGGGCCCATAAACTAATTGTTATATCAGTTGTTGGACTAAACTGGTCCAAGAATATGATGTGATATTTTTCCTTTTGAAATCAAGCTCTTACTATATCTTTTGGGGAAAAACCTTACACTATTAAAATATCCAAATTCTTATAAGTGATTTTCCTTGTGGAATTTTGTTCGTAAACGGGTGGTGGTTGAAGGATCCGTGATACTTTTGAAGGCAATTACTAACAACTTATACAGTTGGGAAAAAACCAAAATATACAAAATCTGAGGGTTTTTTATAATAAAAAATATTGTTCAAAAGATAGAGATACTCCTATACAATAAAGTTTGAATTTGAATAAACAGAAAAAAGAAAAAAGTGGAGCCAGCCACAAAGGTAAATTTATGTTTAAAAAATAGATCATGTGAATTCATAGTTAAACGACTAAACTCGATATATTATATATATAATTTTAATAAAAATATCTAATATTAACTAAAGAAACTAATGATCAAACGAAACCAAGTTGGAGCATTGGTTAGGTGCCGGGCTTAAATTATTAAGGTATGGGGGATTGAATTTTTTATTGATCTTTTATTGTGTATTCTTTTCCTTTTATTTATTTCTTTTTTAATGTAAATAAAAATATAGTGCTTGAGAGTTGAATTTGGAACGTAAGATGCATTTTATAAATCACTTTGACAACTTCTAATCTTATGCTCAAAGTATTCAAAATACATAAAAATATATATATATATATATTAACTTATATATATATCATGTAATTTTTTACGAGAGGCTTTGGGTGAACACCATTCCGCTCCTATTATTCTTCGTGATGAAAGTAGCTGGGGTGGTGGGGTAAACCATACTAATACTAGCATAGCCATATACAAACTATATCCACAAATAATTTCCAAGAATATAACACTCTTTCATCAATCAACGCCCACCAACTCTTACTCTTACCCAACTTATTATTACTCCATTTTTCATGCATACACAACAATCAAAATCAAGAAATCGACAAGTAAAAAAATGGTGCAAATTTCAGAGAAAATCAATGCATTTCTCAACGATCGATGGCTAGTTTTTGTAGCATCGATGTGGGTTCAATCTTGTTCTGGAATTGGGTATTTGTTTGGTAGTATTTCACCAGTGATTAAAAGTGGTATGGGTTATAATCAACGGCAAGTTGCGTTATTGGGTGTGGCTAAAGATTTGGGTGATGCTATTGGATTCCTTGCTGGTAGTTTGTGTGAAGTTTTGCCAATCTGGGCTGTCTTATTTATTGGTGTTGTTCAGAATTTTGTTGGATATGGTCTTGTTTGGCTTATTGTTGCTCACAAATTGCCTTCTTTGCCTCTCTGGGTGGTCAGTTCACTTTTTTTTTTAATTCCTATCTGTTGCAATTCTTGTATATGATTGTTGTTATGCAATTTTATAGATTTTGTTAGTCTGGAGTTTTACATTCATTTGTTATGATCTGAAATTTTGAGGTCTTGTACTTGCTAATAGAGTCGAGGGTCTATAAGAAACAACCTCTCTACCTCCCAAGTCGGTATGGTCTGCACACACTCTACCCTCCCCAGACCCCACTTGTGGGATTACAATGGATATGTTGTTGTTGTACTTGCTAATAGATAGAGTAATAGGATCAGTTTGTTGAGTAAATTGGATCGAATTAGCAGAAGGATCTCTAATGGAGATGATTGATATCATTACTTGCCTTGTGAGTCCTGATTCCGGCGAGTTTCCGGCGATCAGATCATTTTGTTTCAGCAACATTTCTTGGCTGTCCGACCCTATTCATCCTATCTATACTTGTTTGAGCTATCATCATTTGTCACCGACTCATTCTGCCTTTGTATCATCACTATCATATGTGTCTGTTCCTAAGACTACAGGTTAAGCTCTTTCTCATCTAGGCTAGCAACAAGCTATGATTGAGGAGATGTCTGCCTTACACTCTAGTGGTACTTGGGAGCTTGTTCCTCTCATTTTCTCTTCCGATTCACAGGTTTTATTGGTAGGATTCCTTTTCTTCTCCCCTTTCTCCAAATAAAGTTGTGGGTGAAGCCTCTGGCTCTGGGTATTTCTTTCTTATAGCTTTTGGACTGATAGGAAAACTTACGCGAGTGATTTTCTTTTGTCTTGTGAGATATGGCCATGAAATAGTTACACAGCTACTTGTTCAGTGGATTGAGATGTTCAATTCAGATTACAAAATACTATCCAACCAACCAGGCACATTAATGTAGCAGATATCATTTAATCACCAGTGGCTGGCTATGTGGACATGTTCCTTGGTTTAGGATTTACTTGAACCTTTTTCAATCTATGGACAAATCACAGGAGCCACCAAGCATAATGATTAGGTAGATGTATTTCAAGCACTGATTTCTGTTCGTCACTTCCTCCAAATACCTAAATGTATGGTGTCCAACTGGAATGCAGCAATTGGGAAGATAATTTTAGGTGGATGAAATTTAGCTAGATAAGAGCAAAGCATTGTATCCAGTCGCAGTCCTACATCTGTAGACATAGAGGATTACTTTACCATGTGCCAAAAAATAAACAAATGCAGGCAACTAATGGGATCAACAATGTTTCCAGAAAATAATTGATTGCAGGTAAGAGTGAAACTGAAAGAGCAGGAGAGAACCAGAAAAAAGTCTTACATGTATTCGATGATTAGGGATTAAAGAAGCTGTCTTTACAGCAGTTATTGCTTAAATATCTGCCTGGCTTAATGTTCTGTTTTGATTCCAGGTTATTGTCTATGTGATGACGATGTATGAGTTCCTCATTTTGCTGTAGTGTTTGTACTCTTTGTTCTGGAGGATCCTTGGAAAGTTTAGGTCTAGCAAATTATTTGACATGTAACTCACTTCTGGATGTGCTTTATACATTTTTGGGATTTGCTACCGTGTGCTATCCCACATGGAGAAATACGGTAAACAGTTCTGTTCCGAAAAGAATGTGTGGGAGATAGCTTCTATAATTATCAATAACACTTGAAACTTTCAATTCACTCATGTATTTGTGTTAATTATAGTGTAGAAAATATATCAATTAAATTGATGCTAGGAAATATAAGATCTAGCTTGCAACTTGTATAAGACTTGCCAAAGTAAATTTAGGAAATTCGATGAATGTGTGTATATATATACATATATAGTAGAGCATGGATATGCTCGAGAACCAATTTGGTCTTGTAAAGAGGGGTCTCAGGTGTCAAGATAGGCTGCATGGCCTGCAAAACACAATAATATATTTGTCACCAGGCTATTTGAATTATTGGACCGAATGTCTCAAAAGGTTTATTAAATATCGTTATCATAAGAAAATAACTAATATTGCTCACTGGTCCAGCAAAGTTGAACAATGTTATCTCATTTTTTCACCATTGACTGCTGTACAAGACGCATTAACGCTTACTGTGTGAGCAAGATTTTGTACATTATTATTTGTGTTGCTGCTAGGTTGAAGAATCCCACTAGCTATTACTGAAGCTATTACTTGGATATAATGTTGCACAAACTTTTGGCTTGCTGAACTCTTAAGCTGAGCTGAATGAACTTGATGGTAGAAGTGGAACAAGAAGTTGGTAAACAGGCTGTACTTGAGAGATAAGAAAATTGGTGGTAACAGTATATATTTAAGAAAGAGAAAAAGAAAAAAGAAAACAGGTGGTAACTGGTAACAACCTAATGTTAAGAAGAGAAACCCTTGTTTGAAAACAGAAGAAGAGAAGAGAAAGTGAGAAACCCTTTTTTCTTTTTGGAAATAGTTATGTCTAGGACAGTTTGTGAGCACCTCGACTATTTAACCGGGTACTCATATGGTCCCACCAGTACAGGTATCTAGCAACTCAACAACCCAAGGCTTAGGTAGATGGGAAAAATCACTTAACTTTTCTGCATCTGTTGGTATTTAAACCTTGATGTCCCAGGTATCTAGCAACTCAACAACCCAAGGCTTAGGTGCTAAAGAATATAAAGTGAAACTAACTGGCTAATACACTGGGACAAACGGACTATTCTCTACTAATAGTCCTATACATAACAAAATAGTGAAAAAACTTCTTATGGTTTCCAATTTGTTTCCCAGCAGTTATGACATTCTGTTGTTTGCCAAATTATGAAATCCTAGGCTTGCAGGAGGCAGTTTTCTGGATGCATCTCGCGTAGCATACTGCCGAGGTCATATGTTAACTTATCAGCTTTAGAAAGGAAAGAAGTTGGGGTTGGATGTATATAAAGCAGTTCTTAACTTTATCGAATTGATAGACGATTGGGTGAATACAAGACAAGGTTCCATGATAATTGTGATTTTTAGACAATATAATCTAATTCTTAATAGATGAACCTAGGGAAGTAATCAACTTTAGACCACAATAACTATCAAAAACAATTGAAAGTAGAAAATTAACATTGTCGAATAGGAAATATATATACCGGGAGATCTAGCTTTATCGCAAAAAGAAAGGGGAAGCAGTAATAGAATATTGAGGACAGACAAATGTCTTAAAGCTAGTAACTTAAGTATTTGGAGTAACTTTACCAGTTTCAAAAAAAATGTTCCTAGAATTGAAGAATTAGAGATATAGGTCAAGATGATTCCTATAAAAGGGTCTGGAGGTAGGTGGAACCAGTGTCGTGAGTTGGGGATGTAATACGTCATAATGACATTAAAGGGAAGTTTGATAAAGTGGATTTAGTAATACTGGATATAACGTATGCTACATAATAATTGTCATCTAATGCCAAAAAGAACCACTAGTAAGCAAGCTTGGCTCAAATGAGGACATAAAGATAGACATGTGATGAAACAAAAATGAATGCTATAACAAGCTAATGAAAAATGGTTAAGATGAACCTACAGAAGATCAAATAAACTGAGATGGTACACACTAAGAGGCTAAACAACACACCTATAAAAAAGACTGGTGCTTAACTAAGAGTGCGAAGAGGTGAAGAAGACGATGTCGAGAAATAACATGGGACAAACGAGAAAGGCATGGTGTTGAAAATGAAGTAAGGAGAGTAAAATGCTTGCAGTAGCAATAGTACAGTAATGCAGATGGTACCTATTTGTGAATGGCTTTTTGTTATAAATTACTCAATTTGTAAAGCTAAGAAATTCTTAAATATGATCTTCTTACATGAAACCAATCAAAACATGTTCAATGTAAATTAAAGGTTGGGTACCCCTTCATCCTGGATGTATTTGCACGATTCTCTCTCTCTCTCTCTCTCTCTCTCTCTCTCTCTCTCTCCCTCCCTCCCCCCCCTCCCTCCCTCCCTCCCTCCCTCCCTCTTTGTTTTTCATAATGCAACAGTTTGCTTTTTATAACATATAATTAATTGAGGATTTTTCTTTTTTTGCAGCTTTGCGTTTTAATATTTATTGGAACTAATGGTGAGACATACTTCAATACAGGAGCCTTAGTTTCCTGTGTACAGAATTTTCCTAAAAGCCGTGGTCCAATAGTGGGGATACTTAAAGGATTTGCTGGGCTAAGTGGTGCAATTTTGACACAAGTTTATGCTATGTTCAACTTTCCTGATCAAGCCTCCCTTGTTTTCATGGTTGCTGTTGGGCCATCAATTGTAATTACCGCTGTGATGTTCTTGGTTAGACCTGTAGGGGGTCACAAACAAGTTAGATCTTCAGATCATTCGAGCTTTCTATTTACCTACAGCATTTGTGTTATCCTGGCAGCTTATCTGTTGGCAGTTTTGCTTCTTCAGGATTTAAGCAGTCTAAATGAGAATGTGATAACCTTATTGACAGTTGTCTTAATTATTTTAATAGTGCTTCCGGTTATTATTCCTATTTTTTTGGTTTTCTTCTCTGGACCAAGACCAGTTTTGGAGGAGAGCCTTCTTCCTGAGCCAGATAAACAAGAATCCTCTAGAATGGGGAGTTTCATTCTCAGCCTCAGCGAGGCAGAAGATGATAAATCTCCTGAGGTAGAAACACTCTCACCATCAGAAAGACAAAAGAGAATTGCGCACTTGCAAGCTAAACTATTCCAAGCAGCAGCAGAAGGAGCAGTCAGAGTCAAGCGAAGAAAAGGTCCACGCAGAGGAGAGGATTTCACTTTACTTCAGGCTCTAGTAAAGGCAGACTTTTGGCTTATTTTTATCTCCCTAGTTCTAGCATCTGGTTCTGGTTTGACCGTGATTGATAATCTGGGTCAGATGTGTCAGTCGTTAGGTTATGCTAACACCCATGTATTTGTTTCAATGATTAGCATTTGGAACTTTCTTGGCCGTGTTGCTGGTGGATACTTCTCTGAGAATATAGTAAAGTATGTTTCCAAGTTCCTAAGTACTAATACAGCTTTTTCTTTAATCAAAGCATTTTTCTGATGTTTTAACTTGTTTTATAATGATTATCAGATACTATGCATACCCAAGACCAGTGGCAATGGCTGCAGTTCAAGTTGTTATGGCATTTGCTCTTTTCTTCTATGCTATGGGTTGGCCTGGTTCAATATACGTAGTCTCTGTGTTGATAGGACTCTGCTATGGAGCACACTGGGCTATTGTACCAGCTGCAGTCTCTGAACTTTTTGGATTGAAAAGCTTTGGTGCATTGTATAACTTCCTTACATTGGCTAGTCCAGCTGGTTCGCTGATCTTTTCTGGTGTTATTGCTAGTGGTATATATGACTATCAGGCAAAGCAGCAACATGAACATCAGGTTCAAGGTTCAGGAATGGGTCCAGGAGTGTCTCCCCTAAAGGATGATTATCTTACTTGTTATGGTTCCATATGCTATTCACTCACAATGGGAATCATGTCAGGACTCTGCATCATTGCATTCATCTTGAGTTTGATTGTTGTGCATCGAACTAAGAGGGTGTATGCGCAACTCTATGGCAAGCCTCAAGCTTGAAGGATATTCAGCCTAAGATACTTTGCAGTCTATAACATTCAAAAGTATCCTGATTCCTTGGCAGATTGCTAAAGTGATTTTGAGGAAAGAGAAGCGTCACAGATTTAATCTGCAGAAACGCCCCTGGAAACTGAAGCCTATGTCATGTCTCTTTGTTTATAAACTATTGTAGTGTGTTTCTACAAACACAATTCTTAGATTGCCAGAGAAACATATTATTCTCAGTCTTGTAATTCAGTCTATGAAGGCTTTGAAACGTAAGATAATATAGGAGGTTTTCTTTGTTTTGCTGGAGATGCCAGTCATCTGTAATTCTTGATCATATGTCGTGATCACTATTTGTGGTACATTATTAATTTTTGAAGAAATGGAGAATGCATTTGTCCCTTCTCTACCTTACAAGTCTTGTCTGCTTCTGTCATTTCTCAGTGAATGTAAAGAGATAATAGCTTTAACTTTCAGCAGTGTAGAAGGTTTTGCGAAAGACAATATTTTGTCGGTTTGGTGATCACACAGTCTGGAAAGGATTAGATAAAGACAGCAAGTGATAGTTTTGAATTCAAGTTCTGGTTTTTGGACAGTATCTGAGTGTAAAAAACACTGGTTTTCACTCTAATACAATGTTCCATCCAGCTTAGGTTAATCAGAAAACAGATATCAGAGTTCATGTTTTCTGCAGAATTGTAGTCTAAGACCTTAAATATCTGGTGCAACAGCATTGTGCTATACAGCTCTCTATTCAGCAGAAGCAAAACATAGCTAAATCATATAGTATCAGTAATTAAAACTTTACACCAGATTCTTAATCATCAACTCAGTGCTGACTTCATCATCACAATGACAGTTAAAAAAGTTTAGGGAAATGAAAACTAAGGACTTCATTCTTGAAAAAGGAGGAAAAAGAAAACTGCATAAATAGTATTTTCAATTTGATATTCCAAAAAGTAAAGAAATTTAGCAGATGGTGATGTGAATATTAGTATTTGCACCTTCACCAAAATCCCAAAAAGAAATATCTTCAACACAATTTTTTTCCATATTTACTTGCTTTCTTTTATTAACAAAGTTACTAACTTTACTAAATCTGAAATAGATTCCTGCTACCTATTCAAGGAAGTATAATTATAAATAATCCTAATTCAAACCTTTCATCAGGATTTGATTTAAAACACAGAAGAAAATATAAGGAAACAAATTTATCAAGGAAAATTACAATCAATGTATATAGCCCAAAAAAGTAATTTGTTAATTTTTTTCTTCAAATTACAAAAAGTTAAATAATTTAACTATGGTTAAAAATTAACCCTGGTAAGGGTTTAACCTCTACTAACACCCCCTCCCCCAAATATAAAAGATCAAAATAATTAGAGTCAGGCCAAACCTGAAATTATTACTTTATATTCAGAAAAAACAAAGCCTTTTTTCCTATTTTTCTCTCTTTTTTTTCGAAAAATAGATTTTTACCAGCCAAAATTGCAGATTCCTCTAGGGTTTGTCAAAATTGTAATGATCAACGCTCTATATAGCTGGAAACGGCAAAAAGAAATCTTTTTGGGTGGAAATTTAACAGCGACTCACTCTATACGGTTCACCATTGCTTCCATTTATAGGTATAATTCATTTAATCAAATGCTTCTGCGTTGTTTTAATGCATGGCTGCATTTGGATTGCTATAACTGTTTTGTGTATTCTTTTTGGTGAGGAAGATGATTTCTGCATTGGTTTGTATATATACATGATGTTATATAAATGTATGTGTAATGTGTGTGTGTGTGTGTGTGTGTGTGTGTTTGTGTGTGTATATGTATATCTGTGTTCATATATATATATATGTGTGTGTGTGTGTGTGTGTGTAACCCTTCCTTATTCCTTTGTGTTGAATTAATGTCCTGCTATGTTGATTCAAGGCTTTAAAATCTATATATAGATACCTCTAAGTAATACATTTTTAAAGTCTATTTGAGTGATAAATACTTTTGATTTTTGAAGCTTTGATTGTGAGATTCTGTTCTAGATTTGGTATCTATTAGTTATCAGTTTAGAATGGTTTAAGAATGAAGATTTAGGATGTCTATTCAAGCTGTCGAATTTTATTTTTGTTTCTGAGAAAATAATTAATGCAGAGAATTCATACAGCCATCCCTAACTAGTTTGGCTTGAGGCTTTTTTTTGGTTCTGAAAAATGGATCTCAGGAGAAATCTGTATAAATCAACTTTATTTGTGCAAATGGTACTTCGAGCGTAAAATGAGCATGAAGATATGCATCTGTGGTTTCGTAGCATATTCAGTTACTATATATATAGAAACTTAATGATGTTGAAAATTGCTTTTCGCGCCATTGTAATTTAGGTTTTCAAAAGGTCGGTAATTCAGTTTGTCGGTTTCTTCTGATTGTTTGACCAGTTTCCTATAGATTTCGGCACATGATAGGAGAGAAATTTCATAATGTAAGATGCATTTATTTTGTGGCTGGAACAGGTGTCCTTATCTTGTTTTTACTATGTCCTGTTGTACCGAGAATGTTATCTTTCAACTTCTCCATCATTTTTGTTTTGTTTTTGGCTTCGTAAACATCCATGATCAGGCGTGAAGTTAAATTTTCCTTTTCAGTCAAAGTTCAAACGGAAAGATTGTTGAGAAGTTTATGTCCCATTTTTGTCGGTTCTTACATCCGTTTGTCTGGAGTCCTTTACATTTGGCTAATTGATAAGTATATCTGATTTTTTTGAAATAAGAAAATAAACATGGTTAGATTTAGAAGGTGATATGCAATTATTTCATTTAGATGGAACAGTATCATGGTTAGATCTAGAAAAGTGCAATACAGTTAATTCAACAGATCGAACGGTATAATGATAGACATTATTGTAAGTTTCCCTTGTCTTATTACTAATTAGGTTTAGTTTCCGTAAAGTTCAGAATCTTTCATGGGTTCTTGTTTGTGCTTTTCTGGCGTTCGTGGAAACCGTATAATGCATTAATTCATGATATCCATAAAAAATGTAATCAAACCTATAGTTTCACTCTTAATCCGACCTGCCTTTCTTTTTCTTTTTTTTTTAAGTTGTTATTACTTTGCATTACTAGTACCGTATTTTTCTTTCTATGGTATTATTTCCCGCTTTCAAGTTTGTGGTTTTTCTGACTTGCAGTTTTATACTGATTGTATTCTAGGGTTTGAAGAGTCGAAGACAATTCTTTTCCATAATTAACTTCACGCCGCAACCAGGTTGTCTAGTGCTGCTCCATTTGCTGGTTGAATCTGGGGGAGACAATAACATTGGCCTATTTGCAGCCTGCCAAAGTTGTAGGCAAATGGAATGTAATAAAGATGCAGCTGTTAAGGCGAAAGAAATTGCTGAGCAAAAATTAACTGAGAAGGACATTGCTGGAGCTCAAAAATTTGCTTTGAAGGCTCGAAATCTGTTTCCAGGCCTTGATGGTCTTTCTCAGTTCCTGGAGGTGATCAATGTTTATGTTGCTCATGAGAAGAAGATTAATGGTGAAGTGGATTTTTACAGTATCCTTTCTGTAGAACCCTTGGCTGATGATGAAACAATAAGGAAACATTACAGAAGGCTTGCTCTAGCTCTTCACCCAGATAAAAATCAATCTGTTGGGGCAGATGGGGCGTTTAAGATGATATCTGAAGCTTGGAATTTGTTATCTGATAGAACCAAAAAATTGATATATGACAATAGGCGTGCTATGAGGAATCCCATAAGGGATTTATCCATGCAAGGCAACCAGCACAGATTTCCTAATTTCTCCATGAACCCAGTAGGTGCAACACACTCGACTTATGGTAATTTTCAGCCCACCCCGGTGGCTCCCCAGCCACCAAAACCTGAGACATTCTGGACATCTTGCAATCGATGCCAGATAAAGTATGAATACTTAAAGCTTTACCTAAATAAAAGTCTTATGTGCCCCAGTTGTCACCGGCCTTTCTTGGCAAAGGAGGTTGCTGCTCCCGTGAACAATCATGCTTCAGCTTTTCCATGGTCTTCGCGCCAGCAGCAGCACGGTACAAACTATCCTGCTGCTAATGGTAATTCTGCTTCAGGTGTGAAGCTCCCTACAGGTTCAAGTTCTGGATTTGGCTCAACAGTTAGAGCAAACATTCAGCAGGATCAAGCTTTTAAGACGAAAGGTGTAAATGGTGTGCATCCCTATGCCACTGCAGCTAGGCACGCTGCACACCCCGGCCAGCCAGCTGGTGGGAATTTGAAGAGACCTCATTCAGAAGCAGCTATGAGTGCACTGAACCAGGACCCTCTTCTGAAGAAAAAGAGACGCATAGATGAGTTGAAGTCAAAGTTTCAAAGAAAAGGAATGGGAAGTAGCCAAGGAAATGAATTGGCTAAGAGTTCAAGAGAGTTGTCCAATTCAGAAATACGCAATATGCTGGCGAAAAGGGCTAGGATGGAGATCACCAAGAAGCTTAAAGAATGGAGCGCAGCTGCTGCTTCTCGAACTTCATATAAGGAGAAAAATGATGCGGAAAAGAAGAAGCAAATTGCTCCTGAAGTTATCACAGATGATCTGAGCAAGGATAAAACTGCTAATGATGCAGTGGTGAATCCCAGAATATTATGCGAGCAGAAAGAGTCTCCTGTTGAAGTTATGTCAATGATAGTTCCCGATCCCGACTTCCATAATTTTGACAAGGATAGGACGGAAAAATCATTTGAGGGTAATGAAGTCTGGGCTGCATATGACGATGATGACGGCATGCCACGCTATTATGCTCTAATTCATAATGTGCTATCTAAAAAGCCATTTAAAGTGGAATTCAGCTGGTTGAACTCCAAAAACAACTCTGAACTCGGCCCAATGAATTGGGTTGGTTCTGGCTTTCTCAAGACCAGTGGAGATTTCAGGATTGGCAGGCATGAAACCAATAAGACGCTGAATTCTTTCTCCCACAAGGTCAAGTGGGTGAAAGGAGCTAGAGGTGTAATCCAGATTCTCCCTAGAAAAGGGGATGTTTGGGCTCTGTACAGGCATTGGTCTCCTAAATGGAATGAGCTAACTCCGGATGATGTGATACAAAACTATGATATGGTGGAAGTGCTTGGAGACTACTCTGAGAAGGAAGGTGTTACAGTTGCTCCATTAGTCAAAGTAGCTGGCTTCACTTCAGTATTCCGTCAGGATTTAGACCCTAAATATTTTCGCCTTATTCCAAGGGAAGAGATGTTTCGCTTCTCTCATCAGGTTCCTTCATACTTGCTCACAGGCCAAGAAGGTCCAAATGCTCCCACTGGTTGCTGGGAGTTGGATCCTGCAGCCTTGCCCTTAGAACTTCTTACAGTCATGACAGATGCTGAAATAGAGGCTCAGAGAAAAGCTGCAGATACTTCAGACTCAGAAAGGACATGTGGTGAAAGCAACAAAGAGAAGGAGAAGTCCTATGTGGTTGGTGACAACAATGTGACAAAGCCCATAGTGACATATTCAAGAAAGAAGAAGGCGAAAGCAAGTACAGTTGAAGCCAAGAGAGAAACAAGCTCGGTTGCTGCCTGATGATCACAAATTTTGTTGTTTTCAGAAGTTTCAGCTCCCCCCTCCCCCCCCAAAACCCCTTGTTTGATTGCAATGGTAGAGTAGTTGAAGACAATGAATCCAGCACCCAAATGAATGTTTGGCCTTGATTTTTGTGCTTCTATAGGTTTACCGATCAAGAAAGAGCTATACTGTAAATAAAAACTTGAATCATACTGTATATTTCAAGTTTTTTTCTTAACTTTTGGACAATAAATTTTATAGACCATCATAAATTTATAATTGCTTTCTGTTTCTGTTTCTTTTAGTGATCTTGCTGGCTATGTGGTGTTGTTGTGAATGTGAACTACAGGGATTTCAAAAAAAAAAATCAGCATATAAAGTGTTAATCATTTCTCTTTTACTACCATAGTCCAAATCATTTCTTTTCTTCTCCTTTTGAACTTCAGTTTCTTAGCTTTTCTTATTTGCTGGTTCTTATATTGCTGCGTTGTGCATGGAGCTAGATAGATCAACCACCTTTGAAATGCAGGTTCATTATTGAGTCCAGAGATCATTTACCTGTACATAGAGAAGTGTGATTCTTTTTCTTTTTCCAAGTCCATAAGTACTGTAATTCTTGTTACTTGCTTATAGTTTATGAATTTGAAGTGCTTGCATATGCACATGTATTTTTACTCTTATATAAGATGCGACAGTTGAGGTCCTTCAGCTGTCTGTTTCATGGTTATGCCTCTAGACGTGTTTTGAATTTTTACTGTTAAAAAGGGTTCACCGTTTCTGAAGCTTCTCTGTACTCCAAAACATTTGCATCCTCCGAGTTCTCCAGCCTAGCTCATCACTGTATTTCTTTCTGAAATTAGCAAGCAGACAAATTAAAATCTTCTGCGGTTGGCTTCTTTGTCACTGTAATGTGAACTAATTAGTTTTCGATTTGTATTTTCTTATTTCTTGCTAGCTTTTGGGGTTGAGTTAGGCCCAAGATCTATTTCTTATCAAGTCCTGAGCAAGCTTTGGCTTGATTAATGTCTATCATCTACTTCATTCCTTGGTGTTGAATCCAAATATGCCCCGTGATTTTCGAAGCGTTTTCTGGATCCCAGCCTCGGATAGTTGACAAAACTATCTTTGTTGCTTTGTATTTTTTTGTTATTCGAAATTTCTCATGTAAATAATACAAGTAATTTGACTAATTTTTATAGGAAACATGACAAGCAGTAGTAAGCAGGATATCACTGTATAAATGTTTATGTGATATAGGTGCACAGCAGTACAAAGTTCTTGACGGGTTGCTTGAGAAACATTGGAGGAACATGGTTCTGGTGTTCAACTGCACTTTATGGTTTCTGGTGCTTGAAATTTAGCTTCCATCAACTTCTTCAAGCCATTAAAAGGAAGTCATTCATACAACCATCCTTCATGCCCATAGATCAGGCTTACAGCCACTTTAAATTGTTGTTTTTTCTTAACTGAAACCTGCATGGTAGATGAAAGTGAAAAGCTCCTCTGTAGAATATAACAGGAGCAACTGAGCAAGAAACAGAAATGTTGATCACAAATAAGCCCTTTGAAGCCCGGCCACAAATGATGATGCAGCAATTTTTTATCTTAATACTATGGCCGAATTGAACACCCAGTGTGTGCATGTGCACCAACATGTAACATTTGCTGCTCCTCCTGGCATCATCTTTATCCCTGTGAATTCTTACAGACATTGATTCTTGAAGCAAAAGCAAAAGTCATGCTTATCTTATAGGGATAATGGTCAAAAACACACCTGAACGTTTAGGTAGAAAAAGTGAACAACTAATAGTTGATGTGTGTTTTGATCAATAGTTGGTCATAGTTCAGGTAGGAAACTCGCACACTTAGTAGATCATATAGGAAACTCACGAAATAGTGATAGTTCATATGTATTTTTTACCATTAACTCTATCTTATAATCCAGATTTGTCATTTGCTAGCATATATAATACAATGTAAAGATTAAGACATTGGGCCATGCATAGCACGGACAACATCCCACTAGTGTAGAAATAACGCTCACTGATCATTTATCGGCTTTGTTTTTTTTTTAAATCTAGGCATTTTCATTGAGTTTTAAATTTCACATGTGAAATATCATGGCATTATCTTGAAGTTTTAGGTGTGAATTATTTCATAGACTTATGAAGAATGACTTTCATAGTTGGAATCACTGCATATCGTGGAACAAAACCCTTCTATAAAGATATGAATATTAAATCCTTCTATAAAGACTCGAATATTAAATCAAAGTGTCATTGCAAGTTGCAACTCCATTAATTGAAGTAATAATTTGGGAGTCGTATTCACCATCGGCTTGCGTCTTTTATTGACCTGATTTGCCGGGACGGCCCGACCCCGTCCCGAACCCGCCCCGACCCCGCTCAAAAAAAAAAACGGGAGCGGGACTCGAACTCAGGACGGGACAATGTCTCGTCCCGCCAGATCCGAGCCCGCCCCAGGCCCGCCTGCCCCGATCCCGTCCCGACCCCGACCCCGCCCTTTGCAAATATGACCGTTGCACCAACGGCCATTTTAGATTTTGGCCGTTGGCCAACGGCCATTTTAGGCCTCCCCCCCTACCCCTTAATATTTATTTTTAACCTATAAGTTATTATATTTACACTTTAACCCAATTTTCAACTATAAATAACTCATTTTCTCTTCATCTTTCTCACAAATCTTCCTACAATCTCTCTAATCTCTCAATATATCTCTCTACAAGTCTACATTGTTTGCTAAATATTCAATTTTATTTATTCATTTGGGAATTGGGAGTGAAGTTGGCAACTAGCTTGAGGATCTTCCATCGAGCAAAGTTTCAATTTTCAACCTCTCGATTACACGTCGACGTTACGTAGGCGTTTGGTACATTCGTTCCTTCATTAAATTATTATTGTCTGTTTATTTTATTTAGCGCACTTAATTTCATTTACTTTAATTATTTGTTAGCATATAATTTAAATGGAAGGAGTTAGAGGTATGTTTAAGGGTAAGGGTAAGACTTCTTCTAGTAGGGGCAACCAGGGCAAGGGTACTTCTTCTAGTCGTCTTATTCCTACACATGATGATTTTGTTGATACTCAACATTTTCCTACAATACCATTAGATTTAGACGAGGAACTATTTTTTGGAACTCAAGAAGACTTTAATTTAGACGATGATCTAGATGATACACCCACTAATGTTGATGACAACACACCCACTAGTGCACCTTCAACTGAAATACCTCCTATTCCCCCTAGTATGAGACGAGGTCCAGCAAAACGACCATTAAGTAGTTATATGTAAAATTTGTAAAAATATTTTAATAGGGACGTAGAGAATCAAGTAGCTATATGTAAAATTTGTAATAGGGACATTTTTTGATAGGGACGTAGAGAATCAAGTAGCTATATGTAAAATTTGTAAAAATATTTTAAAATTTAAAACTGGAAAAGGTCACGGTGGGACGGGGGGTTTAATTAGACACGTAGTAAGTGCTCATCCAGCTATGTATGCCCAATACCAGGCTTCAAAACCGGGTGCGCAAATGCCCGCTCCATCGGGACAAGGTTCACATACTGATATTGTCCCGGACCAAGTACAGGGTCAAATTAACCCTATGACGGGGGGAATTGTAGGCTCTAAATACAATAAACATAGAGATAGGGAAGCAATATCAAAATTAGTTGTTGTGGAGGATTTGCCTTTTTCATTTCCTTCATCTCCCGGTTTTATTCATTACATTAGAGATATATATAATCCTGCTTTTAACGGTTTTCCTAGATCAACTGTTAAGAGAGATGTATTTAAATTCGCGCATGAATATCAACAATATTTACGTTTTTCATTATATCATTTTAATGGCAAAGTATCTATCACGTCTGATATAGGTCGTAGTACTAACGATCATGATTATTTAACTGTAACTTGTCATTGGATAGATTATAAATGGTCTATGCAAAAACGTATTTTAGCGTATAGATATATAGATGATAGGCACATTGGTACTTTTATTGCAGATAATATTTATCAAGTGTGCCATTATTACGGAATAACCGATAAAATTATGACTATTACATTAGATAACGCTTCTTCTAACAATTACGCAATTATAATTTTAAAAAATAGTTTAACTCCATCTTTTCCAGATCATTTTCATATAAAATGCGCGTGCCATATATATAACTTAATTGTAAAGGATGGTCTATCACTTTTTGAAGACATTCTTAGTAAAATACAATTTGCTATAAACTTTATTTTTAAAAGTAATAAAGTACAACGTAGAAAAGAATATAAAAAAACTTGTCACGATTGTGGACTATCTTATAGAAAAATTCCACAAGAAGTATCCACTAGGTGAAATTCTTTATACGAGCAACTACTTGTTGTTTATGACTATAGAAAACCTATAACTTTATTTTTTAACTCTCATAGTAAAAATCCAGCTGATATGATTTTAGATAGTGATTGGGTAAAAATTTATGAACTTATTGTATTTTTAGAGAAATTTTTTCAAGCAACAAAAGAATTTTTCAGTATATATTATCCTACTATTTCAACTATGTTGTTTTATATAACTCTAATATTTTTATTACTTAGTGAATATATGAAAAAACCAGCTTATAAGGCATCTATTAAAAAATGTTTGTCAAAATAAAAAAATATTTTATTCCTATTCCCTCTATTTATATTATTGGTTCTGTATTAAATTCTACTATTAAAATAGACGGTACTAAATCACTAATTGAAACTATTTACGATTGTATAGAAGTACTACCACCTCCAAGTTCCAAAAATCTAAATCACCCACCACCTATTGAACAAACTAAAGAAGAAGTGTTGTCTAGCGTAGAACACCAATGCAAATATATATATAGATTTTATCAACAAGAAAATGCTAGTAACTTGCCGGCTTCCATACCATCTTCTTCATCTTCAACACAACCTCACAAAAGACATGATGTTTCTGCGGCTAGTATTGAAAGCCTCAGAAATATAATGTGCGGCCGTACCTCTACTACTAACCAAATTAGTTAGTTGGATATTTTTGTTTTGCAGGGTTTTGTACCGTATCAAGAAGTTATCAATGAAGATGGACATGAAGACTTGCTGAAATACTGGAGGGGGAATAAGAAGACCTTTCTGACACTTTCATTGATGGCTCGAGATGTTTTGAACATTCAAGCGTCATCAACTGCGTCTGAAAGCGCTTTTTCTGCAGGCAGATATCAAATAGGAGACCACATACACTCATTAGCCGGAGACAGCTTGGAAATTGCAGTATTATTCAGAGATTGGATACGAGCGGAGCGGAGAAGGTGCGGTCAACCGGAGATCAACGAAGAAGAAGATGAAAACTACAACGAAATCTTAACCGAAGGTAGTGGAAGCGACGTGGATTAATTTGACCAACAAATACCAATTCCAACCGAAGAACCACAGGAAATCATCAAGCAATTAGAACATGTTTTTTTGAGAATGTAATTTTTTTAATTGAAATTTTATTATGTAATTTGCAACTTTTGGACAACACCACAAAGTTGCAATTTAGATTTTAGACAATTGTATTTGTATTATAAAAAAAATCATGTCTATTAATATAAGAGGTACAAAAACAGTCTTGGGATGTTTTTATTACACTATCTTATCTTGTTTATTGAGTTTTTTTTATACATATGTGTTTAAACAAAAATGAAAACCCGCCGGACCCCGCACCGACCCGACCCGATACCGACGGGATCGGGATCAAGACGGGACTGGAGCAAGTCCCGCCAGACCCGACCCCGCCAGACCCCGCTAGACCCGACCCCGACCCCTTGGCTCGTCCCGCCCCGACCCCGCCAGACCCGAGCCCGACCCACTGGCCACTCCATTATACTCCTTTAATAAACTGACTGGGTCATTTAACGCAAATATTGTAAAAGTAATTAATGGGTCATTTAATCCAAAAAGAAATCCAAATACTATAGAATTAACAACTCTTCTTTTTACATTATGTGTTTGTACATAAATGTTGTGCTAAAATTATCACCATTAGAGAAGGAAAAGAAATATTCCCTCCGTTTACTTTTACTTGTCAACTATACTAAAAATAAATTTTTACTTTTACTTGTCACTTTTAGCATATTAAGAAAAGACAAATTATCTTTTCTTGTTTTACCCATAGTATTATTTTTATTTTTATTTTAATTATTCATTTCAAATCATTTTTCAAGTTCATTAAAGCTATGCACCAATTAATATGGAATCATAGTAAATTATGCACTTCATTTATTATATTTCTTAAGAGGTGTACAAAGTCAATAGTGGACAAGTAAAGTGAACATGGAGTATATCAATTTGTTAATATGAAGCTATGTAAAAGTAATTGCTCCTATTAGTAGTTAACATAATGAACAAATTAATGAGGATCATGCAAGATTTTTTTTTTTAATTCCTCTTAATTACTTTCTTCGTATTACTCTCTCCGTTCCATATTACTTATCCACTATATCTTTTACATGTCTCTTAAAAAATCATAGATAAAATATATATTTTTACTACTTTACCCTTATCTCTCTCCAATAAATTGCATTCTAATCAATATTGATGATTTTCAAGAATACTTAATATTAAGAGTAAGATGAGAAAGATTTAATTATATCTATCTTGGTTTTGTAAATTGACAAGTAATTTGGGACAAATATTTTTAGTAATGTGGACAAGTAATATGATAGGGAGGGAGTACGATTTTCCATCTTAATGTAGTACTCCCTCCGTTCACTTTTACTTGTCCACTATTCTATAAATAGTTTTTCACTTTTACTTGTCACGTTTCGTATATCAAGAGAAAAATAATTTATTTTTCATGTTTACCCATAACATTAATTACTTATTACAAATCATTTTCTAAGTCTCATTAGGACTATACACCAATTAATATGAATATCTTGATAAAATATGCACTTCATTTATTATTTCTTAAGGGGCGTGCAAAGTCAAAATTGAACAATTAAAAGTGAACGGGGGAGTAAGTATTAGCGAACCTCGGGAAAATGTGAAGGTGTTTCATTATCTTTTTAATTGTTTTCTTAATAAACGGAATTAAGATGCAGCAATTACTACTTAACCATGCATATTATTTTAAGAAGAGAATTAGTTGACTACTAGTAATAGTTTGCATGTGGTACTGCTTAGCGAAGAAAAGAAGTATCATAAAAATATAATTAAAATTAAATGAAGGTCTTTTACATCTTTTATTTCAGTTGTGTATTAAGTGAGACAGGCTTCTTAGATTTGGCAGATTAAGAACCTAATTGTTTGCGTAGAAATATTTTTGGTTAGTCAACATAATTCCATGCATAGAGAACATTTTTCTTGAAAATACTCTCATGGAGAAAGGACAGACATGCACGCTTACTACTTTTAGTGATCATGCTCCTGCTACCTATATATGAAGGGATAAAGAAAAGGGGAGAGTTTAAAAATTAACGTTTACTAGAAAAATTGATTATCTGCCTCTATCCAGAAATTTTTAACGGTTATCTTTAATTACCTAACATAAATGACTTTATTATGAATCCTCACCATATAACCTATAGAATGATATTAATTTCCCTGCATAAACCTTCTTGGTTGAGCCTGTCACACATGGCTTGCCAAGTATGGTTAATCAACTAACGTGGTTTGCAGGCTATTGC
The DNA here is from genome assembly GCA_029783415.1 of Anisodus acutangulus. NCBI lineage: Eukaryota > Viridiplantae > Streptophyta > Magnoliopsida > Solanales > Solanaceae > Anisodus > Anisodus acutangulus. Next base: position 12,489,607 of record CM056506.1, on the reverse strand, counting down.
GTCAGTCCGGGGTTTACCCTGTGCACACTCGAAAGAGTAGCGGCTGCGGGTTCCTTCGTCAACAAAAAAAAAAGAATGATATTAATTATTAATTTACCTCTAAAGGGATACAATGATGGTTAGGGACTTCTTTTTAAGTCCTACTCTCTGCGTTCTCAAAATATCTATCGTAGTTATTAAAAATAATTATCTCAAATTATTTATCATTTTAAAAATTAAAGGCAAAATTAATTATCTTTTTTTCATTTTAGCCTTAGAATAATTTTTTTGGAACACTACAAACTCTTTGATCATGAGTTGTTGTTACTCCTGTTCAAGTACCAACAAGCTTAGGTCAACTTTGTTATCTTAAATACTTCATCTTACATAGTCAGATTTAGTAAGAGTTTAGATAATGTCATTAATGGAGATGACACATATATTTAGAGTAAATATATAATGGACAGAGATTATAACGTAGATATATATAAGCGTAAAGTAGTCAAAATCTCTTCTTATTTAATATTTTTTAAGGGGTGTAAAAGAAAAAGGCGACAAATATTTTGAGATAAGGGAGTATAACATTAACTGAAGATCAAACCAATCTTGATGAAAAATAGAAAAATATAAGTACATTTCCTTGTCCTTCCATTTGACTACTTTCTTTGAATTTCAATTTCTTATCTCGAGAGGCTATTCTATTTTTCTTAGCATAAGAAATTTAAGTTATCCTTGGAACAAGATTCAATCATACACAAGGCGATCTCCACACAATAGGAGTTGGTTCTAAGGATGAAGTGGATCTGGACAATAGGATGGGGAAAGAAAGTCAATACACGATATCGGCCCAAACCTTTTTATCTTCTTTTTTTGTTCACGCCTATCAAGAACCTATGTTAATGAAGAAAGGCTACCTAGAAGGAAGGAACTTTGAAAAAGAAGGTTAGATTGTATGGACGTAGTTGATCGATTGAACTACGATTATTGGAATGAAGACATACAGACTTTCATGTGAGAGACGGAATGACAAAATTTTATTATTAATTATTTTGTATATTTTCTAAGCTTCGTCAAGCCTATCTCTTCATGTGTTCAAACTAGAGTTTTTTGTTTTAAGATAATGTTTCTGTACGCGCGTGGTTAGATGTTTAAAGCCTAGTATCTACGGACTTTGTCATTCTGATGATTCAAAGGATTCACCAGCTAGGACAATTTTCCCAAACATCAAGTAAGGGCTCTCGGGCTATTTTCATTATTCCTGCTTTATTTTTTGGACGTAACACTAAATTATACGGTACTACACTATTTTTTTCTTTTCCAAAGTCGAAACATTAAACATTTTATTTGGTCTTCAATGTAACTAGCAAAAATTCTATAGAAAATTTTAGTTTATTGAGAAATGAAGAGAAAAGAGAGGGTTCAAGAAAAATTTCATAGAGGTCATGTTTGAAGGTATCATTCTCCTATAAGATGCAAAAGGATTTCATGTTCAAAGATATTTCTTTCTAAGCTTTAAATTTAGGTTATATATGTAATTCTTGCACTGTGATGATCTTCACATACTAGCCATCTTTGCGTGCAGACTAATCTTCAAAGAATATGGATTTAAGTTTTGTGCATGTTTAGTGTAAGTAGTGTTTTTGCATAAAAAAGACGAATAACGAAAAAAGAAATAGAAAGAGGATTAAAAGCTAGATTTTAGGAAGAATATTTAGTATATTATAAAAGATATTAGAGATAAAATTATAATTTTTTTATCAAATCAAAGTGCTTATAAGTTACAAACCATGTAAATAAGTCAAAAATGCTTATGAGCTTAACAACAACATACCCAATCTAGAGCAGCTTGAAATCCGAAGTTCACAGTCGGCGTGAAGGAAAGCATTTCTACTCTCTCTAAGCCCTCCGTAAGCTAAGAAAGTTGCCTAAGAAAAGTAGAAGTCTATGCACACTAACCGAGTTTTTGGGGAAGAATGGTATTCCCACGAGTGGGGTCTGAGAATGTTAGGATGTGTTAGAAATTGTTTAAAATAAATTAAATATTTTTAAAAGAAAATGTGTTTTTAAATGAAATGGTGTGTCTTTCATTCTTTACTTACCATCAATTCTATTTAAAGCCAATTTCTTCTGATTTCTAATGTGAAATTATACCGACTTCTCTAATTCCAAAGAGATCAAGTTGAGAATTCTTGTTTTCCTGTATAAATTTCTTCACTATTTGCTTAGTGCATAATTGAAAGGTTTGTCATATCCACTAAAACTATTTGCATACAATCCCATAGCAAACTCGCAAAGTAAACGGAGCAAATATTATTTTTTTAAAGTGTTCCACACGTGTTTCAAGCCTTCAATTTTGTGGTCGTTGTCATATTATCAAACCTTCATCTTTGTGTTATTTTTTCGTATATTTTGTGTTCTTGGTATACAATTCTCCAACAAGATGTACGCATACCTTACTCCAGCCATTGTGATGTAGAGAGGCGATCTTTGATAGACCCTCGATTCAGAAATAACGTAATTGATGTATTGATGTATGATTGTAAAAAAAGTAAGACAGCACCGTAGAACCAATTTGATGGGGAAGTAGCAACTTCCTACATATAAAATTAGTTAGAAGTGTGCGTAAGTTATTCGGACACTACCTGCCAACAAAGTTAGGTTTATATAAGTTAAATCAAAGAGTCTTTACTGATTTGTTTGATTGCAAAAGAACATGGTGGAGAAAACACATAAAAAAAGGACAACAGTTCAGCTAGTTATTTTTCTTTTGTAGGATAAAACAAAGTAGAAAACAAAATCTGACTGTAAATTGTTCACTGCTCTTTATATGTGTATTACTATGTGTAGCTTCATTTATTTTGTATCTTGATATTTTGATGTCTTATTTTCCTTGCAATACTGCATCAACTACTTTCCTTTTGAGTCAAGAGTCTATCGAAAACGTCTCTACCCCATAAAAGTAAAAATAAGGTATGTGTACATTTTACCCTAGACCCCACTTTATGAGATTACACTAAATATGTTATTGTTGCTATTATCTTTTTCACTGCATTATCTTATTAAGTTGTTGTTCGTTTTTGTATGAATATTAGAATTTTAAAAAGGAATGTAGAATGTTTAAGGCTTTAATTCTACGAACTTGAATTGTCCGATCAGACAAAAATAAGTAAAAGCTTATATTAAAAAAAATATTCTTTATATTTCAAATTATTTGTTGTAATTTCTAAAAATAGTTATCTGAATTTTAATATCCGACAAAATACTTTAGGATAACGTGTGAAATCACTTAAACTTATTATAAATCAAGGATAGCTTGAGGGGGAGGCTAGTGAATCCTTTGCATTAGGCCCAAAAAATTTGAGGCCCCAATTTTTTCAATGAATGGTAACTTTTATGATTTTATTTTCATTTAGATAATAATGTAATTTATAGAAAATTAAAGAGTAAAATATCCATATAAAAAGAAATAAAGAAAAACTGCCTATTTTTTTTATAGAAGTAGAAATATTTTAAATTTTTGAATTAAACTACTCACATCTTCATATAAAAAAATAAAATTTTATACAACGACATCCAACAAATTATATTGCAAACACGTGATTAACATCTTATTAACTTGAATTACTCCTTATTAATATAAATAATAGCAATAATGTTACTATGTGAAGTCAAAGACTTTATAATTTTAAAAATACTACACTATGAATAATAAGTGTGAAAAAAAAGGCATACGCCTCTTGTTAAAAATCGACTTTAGCCCTTAATTTTGTTGAGTCACCCTTGTTATAAGCATCTATAAAAACACTTGCACAAAAGATAAAACATGTATGATCTCTTTTATAATTGTAAGCTAAATATTTGTTACTAGTAATTACTATCTTTAGCTTACAAAAAAATGATCAGAAACCTCCTTGAAAAAATCACATACAGAAAGGTAGAGACGAATTAGTTGCTTATCGAGATCAGAGCACAATGAGAGAAAATTGTGTTTGGTTTGAGAGATACAGGTTCGAGATTTGATCTGATCATAAAAAGTTCTTCACACAAACATAATAATGACCTCCTCCTCCTCCTCTTCAACCTCATTAGTCTCTTCCTCTTCAACCTCATCAGCCTCCTCCTTTTTAACCTCATCAACCTCCTCGTCTTCAACCACCTAACACTTCCCCAAAAAAAAAAAAACAACTACAAAAACTCACTATTTCACCTAAGTGCATCATCTCTCGATTTAACACAAGGTTACGTTCATTTTGGTGTGGCTTGGATATTTAAAAATTCTTATTTCACCGCATTTAAGATCTTCGCGGTGGACATACCATCTTTCGTGTGCTGCTAGTGATTGAGCAATCGAAAAGGCACATCCGTACTTACAAAAAAATATAAGCCGGACATGTTTCACCTCGTAGTATTTTTTGAGTAAACGACTGATTCAGAAATTTGAATCACAATTTATTACTTGACATTAATAGACAAACTTGAAACGTTTGTGGGGATTGGGCCATGTTTCACAAGAAATGTGGGCCTGTATTTGGATTTTTGGTTCTTATGTTTTGAGTAGGGATGGTAACGGATCGGATCTGGATCAGATCCTACTAGATTCAGATCCAGAATCATTTTTCATACCTTGATCCAGATCCATTTGGTCCATAAAAATTAGATCCAAATCCGGATCCATCGGATCTGGATCTACATGTAATTTTTTTTTGTTTAAATAATATTTCCACATGTTGAAACTTTTATGACAAAATGAAACGCAATCTAATTGAAAAAAATGATTGAGTTCATTCAATCAATCTACACAAACATGACACCATTCTTCCAAAATAATGAACAAAGTTTTAGCATCACAAGAAAATAAAGACGATTGACTTCATTAGTGATGTTGAACAGGAGCTAATTTTTGGAGGTTTTAGTGATGCTCCACTTGTAGTTCTACTGATTGACTTCATTAAACAACATAAAATAATGTCAGTCATATATCAAAAGTCCCTTTTTTTTTGCTGATCAAACAAATGAGAGAAAGATACTTAAAGCTTACGGTTAGCAGATTCAAGAAAGGAAAATTTAAAGAAGAGTGATAATTTTTTATTTTTATAGAAATGAAAATATGGGAAACTGCAGAGAGTATATAGGTAAAAGAAATGAAAATTCAAGACAAATTACATGGTTGTGTGACTTGTGCCTTATCCTGGTTCAACCCTTTACCCAATACATAAATTATGAAAAAAAATTAAGAAAATATTTATAAAATTACATTATAGGTTATGGATATATTTAATAAAAAATGGATCCATGGATCGAATGTGGACCGGATAGGGATCTCAAATACAAGATCCAGATCCAGATCTGATCCGTCAGAAATGGATCCGGGGCCGATCCGAATCTGTTGGGTTCAAATTTTGAAGATTCATATCCTATAAAACGGATTTGGATCCACCGGGTCCAAGATCCACTTTCATCTCTAGTTTTGAGGGGGTTTGGGCCGTCGGGGTCCTCCCATAACCGGAACATCTTTGCAAAGCTAAAAAATTTAGCTAAGCAAAGACATATCCCTTGGATATATTTGCAAAGCCAAAAATAGATAAACAATATCAGATCTAGATCTGATTTACAGGTAAAAAATAAATTTTAGGATAATAATGAATAAAACTTTGGTAGTAGAACTTTCAATTCATTTTATGTACTATGTACATCTTTGAAAAGCCCAATTTTTGGCTAAGCAAAGACATCTCCCTTGTATATATTTGCAAAGCCAAAAATTGACAAGTAATATCAAATCTAAATCTAATTTAGGGAATTTACAAGTCAAAAAAAAAAAGATTTAAGGAAGCAGTGAAGAAAAATAATTTGATAGTAGAAAAAAATAATTTGCCCAAATCTAGAATAAGGACTTTCAAATTCATATCTGGTTGAAGGTATTTTGAAATCATATCGGGTCTTTTTTGTTTAAGTGCCATATGTGAGCCTCTCCATGTGACATAGCAGAAGGCCTCTTAAATCAACAACAATGAAGGCAAACGGTAGTGTAGATGAAGAAGAAAATGAATCCAACACTAGAGGGAACGTTTAGGCTTGAATTTTTTTTGCTTCTGTAGTGTTGATGTTGGATGGATGTTGTGACAACATCTGTAAATGCTCAGGACAACATCTTATGAAAATAAGTGTTGCCTGCGATGTTGTGACAACATCCCTGTAACGATTTTGCCTATTCTTCCGGCCAAAACAGGTTGTGTTACTGTGAGTAAAAAATGACATAGGCAAACTAACAATGATGTTGTGTTTAAAACGTGATAAAAGAAACAGTCAAAGCTTGGAGAGGAAGCAGCGTGAAGACCAAATCCAGAACGTTGAGCTTTTGAAGGAGCAAGAACCGGTCCAAGCTGAAGCCTTCTTTTACTCAGCCTCCGTAACCAACCAGTGAGGATTTCAAGGGAAGTTCCACACTATAAATAGAAGGGAACTTCAGAGTATCGATATCCAGAATTGAACAAGAAGAATTACCAAGAGAGATCTCGGATATTCACCTTAGAAACTGGATCAACACACTTAGCCTAAAGTTGTATAACAACATCTAGTCCCACATTACTACTACTGCTCAGATTCTAGATCGAGCTTATATTTCAAGCAATAGTAATGAAGATGTTGTATTTATCTTTTTAGATCTTTTAACTTTAGGCTGAAGTCATCTTCGACTTCATTTTTGTTTGTAATTTCTTTATCGCATTTATTGTTCGATCTTGTAAAAAGAAATTCATTTGTAATTGTATATAATTTATACAATTCTTTGGTCATTGACCATCAAGGGGTATATTAATATATACCCTTGAAAATATAAATCTTGTGTCTCTTTACTTTTTCGTTGCATTTACTCTATAAAGGTTTATAACTGTTTTATCACAATGTTGCCTCAGATGTTGACACAACATTGAAGGCAACATCCAGAAATTATTTTAATTGCTTTAGCTGTTACTGTTTTATTCTTACATATTCTTGCTCATCCGTAGTCCCGGACCCAACAAGTGGTATCAGAGTCAATACTTGATACAATAAGTGTTTGATTCTGAATATTATGGCTATGGACTCAGCTATACAAAACGTTGGTAGACTTTCAATTCTTGACGGAACTAACTATGTCTATTGGAAAATCCGACTACGTTCGTACATCAAATCCATTGATGTTCGAGCTTGGAGATCAGTTTCCGAATGCTATGTGATTCCCAAGTACCCAGCAGACGAGGATGATGATGTACTTACCAAACCCGAATCTGAATGGACAACGGAAGAGATCAACAGTGCAAGCTTCAATGAAAAGGCCCTAAATGCGATATTTGGATGGGTAGATCTCTATATGTTCAAACTAATCCAAATTTATACTACGGCCAATGACGCTTAGGAGACCTTACAAACTCATTGTGAAGGTACCTCAAGTGTACGACGTACAAAGTTTCGCATGATTTTGAGCCAATACGAACGCTTAAGGATGGAAGAATCTGAAGACATAAAATCCTATTTTGAAAAGTTAATTGACATTGCTAATCAGTGTCAAGTGCTTGGTTCTCCTTTAACCAACACACAATTTGTGGATAAAGCTCTCAAATCTCTTCCTGAAAGGTTTAATACTAAGATTTGTGCTATTGAAGAGGCCCATAATCTAACTACTATGGATCTACATGCCTTGATGAGCATCTTTCAAACATATGAGATGAACATGAAGATCCAACGAGATATGTATAAAGACAAGACTTTGGCACTCCAAGGACAAACCTCGGAAACTGAATTGGAAAACGAGGAAGAAAACTTGGAGGAACTGGGAAATGGTGCAACCGTTGCCTTACTTACTCGTCGATTCAATTTGATGGTGAGAAAGATCAACATTGACCGCAATAAAGCCAATTACAAACAACATCAAAACCCACTCTTCAATAAACAGCCGAATAGGTCACCTTCTGAGCAAAGAAATCACAATCCACTGAGAAAATCTAACTCCGACAGTACCAATTTCAATCTCAAGCAACTCGAGAGAGTGCAGTGTCATGCATGCTCGGGGTTGGGGACACTATGCTAATGAGTGTGCAAACACTCTTAGAAAAATTGGTAAGGTTATGTGCGTAACTCTCAGTGATGATGAGAACGAAGAGGAGGAAGGAGATCAAGAAGAAGAACCACAGGCAATGCTGGCAGCCATGTTCGAACATTCATTGTCCGACAATGAAGATGTTATTGACAATGTTGCGACAATATCAGACTCAACATATTGAATGTCTTCAACATCAGAGAGGTATGTATACTTTGACTATTCTGATGTAAATTATTTTAGTGGATTTATTTCTTCATCTGAGGCTATAAATTTGGATCTAGTTGACTCCAAAGACGACGTAATAAAGGAATTACAAAATCTTTGTAAAGCCTTAATCACTGAATCTGAGCAACTAGACTCAAAAGCAAAATTATTGGCTCTTGAGAATAGCAATCTGAAAGGCACAATCAACCGATTAGAGATGGTACTTACCAAGAAGGACCTAGAGCTTGGTAAGATTCGTGCACAATTGAACATAGCTGAGATCACTTTTCAAAGGCTCAACATGGGAACCTCCAAACTGGATGAAACATTAAACTTCAATAATACTACAAGGGATGGACTTGGGTACCAATCTCCTAACAAAACAAATACTTCCAGAATCCATAGTCAAACTGAGAGGATAAAATGTATCAAAGAAAATACGAGTAACTCTCAGATCACTGAAATTGGATCGAGGTTTGTATGTAGCTTCTGTAAAAAGTTAGGACATATTATGCCCTACTGCTACAAACTTCAAAACTCTGCACTCAGAATATTGCCTAAAATGTCGTCAGCAATGTTGCCCAACATCACTGACAACATTCAAAGCAACCAGCCTGAAAGCAGAAGGAAGAAAAAGGAATGGGTACCCAAATTGAATCTGAAATGTAATGTGTGCATAACTGCTTTGCGTACTAACATTACAGGGTCTTGGTATTTCGATAGTGGCTGCTCACGTCATATGACAGGTACCAAAAGCCTATTGAAGGAGTATGAAGCATTCAATTGAGGATACGTGCCCTTTGGAGGAGGAAGTAAAAGTAAGATAATTGGTAAATGAACTCTTAATGTTCCGGATGTAGCAGCCTTGAAAAATGTTCTTCATGTAAAAGGTTTGGTTGCTAATCTTCTTAGCATAAGCCAACTATGTGATGATGATCTCGAGGTGAAATTCAAGAAGCTTGGATGCAAGGTTACAGATTCTGCAGATAAATGTGTCATGTCAGGAACCCGAACGGGAGATAATTGTTATCTAGTCGGTAGACAAGAGTTTTGCAACTCCACAAAGGTAGGTGACCTGACACTTTGGCATCAAAAGTTGGGACATGTCAACTACGACACCTTGGAGAAGCTGGTCTCATTTGAAGCTGTCAGATGCATTTCCAGACTGGATCTAAAAGATAAAACACTGTGTGAAAATTATTTGAAAGTAAAGCAGACCCGAGTCTCTCATAATGTTGTCCAACGTGACGGACAACATTCATGTACGTCTCATTGTTTTCAATTATTGCATATGGATCTTATGGGTCCAATCTAGGTAGATAGCCTAGGAGGAATGAGATATTTGTATGTGATAGTATATGATTTTTCCAGATTCACTTGGATCTATTTTTTAAAAGAAAAATCACAAACCTTTGAGATGTTTAGAACACTTTACTCTAGGATTAAAAATCTGTTTTGTTCTTCGATTTTCAGAATTAGATCTGATAATGGAAAGAAGTTTGAAAATCAAATCTTTGCAAAATTCTGCGAAAAGAAAGGCATATTCCATGAATTTTTGGAACCAAAAACACCACAACAAAATGGGGTTGCCGAGAGAAAGAACAGAACTCTACAAAAAATAGTTAGAGTTATGTTAAGTTCTAAGCAATTGTCAAAAAGGTTTTGGGCAGAAGCCTTGAACACGGCATGTCACATAACTAATAGAATTTATTTAAGGCCAGAGACCAAGATAACACCCTATGAACTGTTAAATGGAAAGAAACCTACAGTGCGGTACTTTCATGTCTTTGGGTGTGTGTGTTATATTTTTAATGACAGGGATAAACTGGCCAAATTTGACTCTAAAAGTGACAAGGGAATATTCGTTGGCTGCTCTCAGAATAGCCATGCTTATCGAATATACAATCTTCGGACAAAGACCATACAAGAATCAGTCAATGTTATTTTCGATGACCTGCTGGATATATATGATAGATCTTCAGAAAACAACATTGTGGTTACAGTTGAAGATGAGCAACCCACTGAAGAAACAGATGTAGTCCCAGATGTTGTCCCAACATCAGAAGAAACATCTGAACCTCAAAAAGAGAACACATGTGATGAAATCGAGGAGGAATCTGCTACTGAACTGAATGATCAAGTGAGAAGAGACCCTCCATCGAGGATTAGAAGGAACCATCCACCCGACCAGGTGATAGGGGGAGTTTTTTAGGAGAGGCGTACAAGATGGAAAGAGCCAGTAAATTACCGAGAAATGGTAAGGTGTGTGTGCATGTCCACCATATATCAACATGTAAGTCTCTATTGTCTTACATCTACTTTGAAACCTAAAAATATTGGGGAAGCATTAAAAGATAATTTTTGGATTCAAGCCATGCAAGAAGAGCTTGAACAATTTTCCCGAAATGAGGTTTGGAACTTGGTACCACGACCCAACAACACAAATGTTATTGAGACCAAGTGGATATTCAAAAACAAATCAGATGAGTCAGGGAAGATTGTCAGGAACAAAGCTCGACTTATTGCTCAAGGATATACACAAGTAGAAGGTATCGACTATGACGAGACCTTCGCTCTTGTGGCTAGAATTGAGTCAATAAGATTGTTTCTTGCTATTGCTTGCTATCTAAAGAATATCTTGCACCAAATGGACGTTAAAGGTGCCTTTCTCAGTGGATACTTGGACAAAGAAGTTTATGTTGAACAACTAAAGGGATTTGAGGATCCTCACCATCCACATCATGTGTACAAGCTCAAGAAAGCCTTGTATGGACCAAAACAAGCACCACGTGCATGGTATGGTCGTCTAACTAACTTCCTTGTTAATTTTGGTTTTACCCGTGGAGAAGCTGACGGAACATTATTCATTAAAAGACACGATGTAGATGTAATAATAGCTCAAATCTATGTTGATGATATTGTTTTTGGTTCGACTATAGAATCACTAGTAAAGTCTTTTGTCGAAGCAATGTCAACAACATTTGAGATGAGCATGATTGGAGAACTAACATTTTTCTTAAGCTTGCAGATTAAACAGAATGAAGATGAGATCTTTGTATCTCAAATCAAATACGCCAAGAATCTTATTAGGAGATTTGGTCTGGAAAATGCTAAACACATGAAGACTCCAATGGGCTCTGCGCAACAGGTATGTAAAGACGATGTTGGACAAGATGTTGACCCAACATTATACCGATCTATGATAGGTAGCCTTCTATACCTTACTGTCAGTCGCCTCGATATCATGTTTAGCGTATGTGTTTGCGCCAGGTTCCAAGCTAGTCCCAAGGTATCTCATTTTAATGATGTGAAACGTATCATTCGATACGTTGCCAGTACAAGTGACTTGGGAATTTGGTACTCCAAAGACACTAATCCTAATCTAATAGGATATAGTGACTCGGATTGGGCCGGTGATGTAGACGATAGAAAAAATACTAGTGGTGGGTGTTTCTATCTTGGCAATAATCTAGTCTCATGGTACAGTCGTAAACAAAACTGTGTATCACTCTCGACTGCCGAATCTGAATATGTGGTAGCCGAAAGTTGTTGTGCTCAACTGATTTGGTTACGACATATGCTAGATGACTATGGCATATCTAATAACTCCATGATTTTGTACTGTGATAATCTGAGTGCTATTAATATTTCCAAAAATCCAGTTCAGCATTCACGTACAAAGCACATAGACATAAGACATCATTTTTAAGAGACTTAGTGGAAAACAACTAGTTCAAATCGAACATGTTGATATTCTTTTTCAACTGGCTGACATTTTTATCAAACCTTTAAATCATGAGAGATTTTCTAGCTTGAAAAAATCTCTTGATCTCTGTTTTCTTTGACAATAAGACAGACTGGGTATATGTTGTCCGAAATGTTGTCCTAACATTCTGGGTGACATTTACTGTTGAGTCAATATACAGGATAAGTGTTGTAGTGATGTTGCATTTTAAAAAAAAAGATTCAAGCATGACTCTAAAAGGACAAGATATGAAGGCGAAACATCTACTAAAAGATTTGGATGTATACAAAAAGAGCAAAGCTCTAAAATTGGTATTGTTCCTATTCTATAAGAGTACCACGTGTTCAAAAAGGTTGAAAATTTCTCAATATTTTTTTATCTGTATGTGTTCAACTAAGTTGATTAAGGACAATGGTAAAATGTTACATTAGTCCAGCGATCAGTCTCATAGGGAACGTGTACGAAAATATCATCTGCCAAATCAGAAAATCCTTGGAGTCTCATAATGCTTGTTTAACTTTGAAATGTTGTCAACATCATCAACAACATCGTGTTTCAGTACATTGATCAAACTGGTTTATCTTATTTTATTCTTGTTTTTGGTAATTAAAACGTTTCTGTCTTTAACTGGAAGTCCAAAAATTCTGGATGACCGTTTTTTTAAAATGATAATATGTGCTATGACAATCCTATTTTAGGTGTGTAAAGAATTTTTATTCTTCTATACAATCTAAATTTAAGGAAAATGAGTTTAAGTGTAAGTATACTTTGCCATAATAAAACCTCCCATTTTTTGTCTTGGAATTGTCACATCAGCCGACTACCAACCCATCAAACCATGGCAGCCCAAACAACACCGTCATCTCTCAAAATCCAAAGCTTCTCCAACACGCCCAATCCTTCAAAACCCTCTCCCATGTCCGTGTCCCCAAAATCAACAAACACCAAAGATTATTCTTCAATGTCGACTAGTCCACCAAATAACTACAAGGTTTACAAGCATTATACTTCCATCAATGACTTGAGACCTGTCGAGGAGGACTGCACACATGCTATGATCCTGCTTGGTTCAGATAAGCCATTACAGGTGAGCTACCCAGGCGATAATGAAAACCCAATCGATGTTGATGCAACATCTGATTTCTCGAACCTTGCCTCAAAATCGACATTTCCGACGCAAAGGTCAAAGAGGGTTTTCGAAAACCAATTCGGTGAATACCAGTCTGCCAAAAGATCCAGGGAAGAGTCGACTTTTTCTGTTGATACTACCACAAGCAGCAGCACTGACACCAATTTTAGTGTGCCCAGTTCCTCGAGAACTCCATCAACTTTCACTCCACAAGCAGAAACGGAGAAGGAAAAAGAAGAAGAAGAAGAGATGGCTGATAACACACCTCTACGAAACTTCATTCCTAAAGGGGTACATAGAACATACCTGAATTTTGATAAAAATGTTGCCTCAACATCAAGGGCAACAGACGAGAAAATGGACCTAGACTATGTTACCCCAACATCCGAGGCAACACCTGCAGCCACCTCATCCGAACAAGTATACACAAAATCTGAAACAAATTCGGAGGTAATTTTCTATTCTTTCATGTTTCAAACTAAATCATGCTCCAGCAACCGGAATTGGTTTAAGAGTAGAGGAGTTAGAGGGGAGAAGGTGATTGACCTAACTTCATTATCCAAAAATGGTTTAGTTGATTTCTTAAGTAGTCGAAACATCTTAAGTTCTGTATCTGGTAAGAATCTTTATTGTGAGAAGGTGATTAGGGTGTTCTATGCTAATCTGATGCTTGCTGTTAAGGACACAACCTCAAAGAAATTTGGAAAAGTGTACATATACAACAATGTATACAATTTTACACCTAATATCATCAACTCCACCCTTGGGATAATTATTAGTAAAAGAGAACCTCAACCAAACGCCACTGTGGAGGAACTCAATTCAATGATCAAGTACCTTATAGGGAATTTGATCAATGTTTGGGCTCCTCGCAGCCCTGTGTAGAAACTCACTACCTTGTTTGCCACTTTGCACAAACTTGCTATATACAACTGGCTACTCCTCCCTCAACGAGACAGTAGTGACCCTTGATCAAGCATCACTGCTTTTCAAGATTGGAAGGAATCAGAAAGTTGACTTAGGAACACTTATATTCAACCATGTTGTCAATTTGGCAGAAAAACAAAGCAATTCTGCCCTTCCATACCCCTCATTGATTTTTCAAATCCTGCTCAACCAAGGTTTTAAGACTCCAAAAGGAGAAAAGATGAGTCCATCCTTAGATGTTTACTCAGTACAACGAGTAGTTGTTAACAACAGGGACATGGTTATTGACCTGCCCTAGAAGAAAGATGAATGGGACACTAACACATCAAAGGATGTTGCCGACATTCCTGGCAACATTGCTCAAGGACAGGTCCCAATGTCCAAAGACTGGCTACGACAGCATATTGCTGAACTTGACAGACAAATTCAAGAACTAGTGCAAGCCAGTAACTATTACATGGGCTTACTTTCTTCACAAAAATGAGGAGATGATACTGATGCTGATGTTGGAAGCAGACAGACAAGGGGAGCTGCTACTGATAAGGGTGCAAGCAATGATGCAGGAGAGAGGAGGTGAGATGATTGATTGCTAACTACTTCTGAAGCCATGGAGATGAAGATGGTGCTGTACAAAGTGATTGATCACAAAGGCAGTTGGAAGTTATTGTGACTTGATTACTCTAGTCAAGGATGATTATGCTGATGGAGTGATGATTCAATGATGAATGTTTATTTGAATAGTGGACTATACTGATATTACTGACATTTGAAATATTATTTGTGTTTGTATTTTTTTACTTTGAGACATTTGGTCTGTTCTTGCAGACATTGTGACTGCTTTCAAAAAAGTTGTTTATATATGTTTGTCTGATGTAGATTGTTATGAATGGTAATTGTAGACTGATTACGCAGTTGCCGTAAGTAAGTCACGACTAACAGAACATAACTCCTATCTGATCAAATCATCGATACAACAATGCTTGAAATTTGCTACTGCAGGTTAAGGGGGAGCATAACACTGATCATACTGATTCTTGGAATGTAAGGACTACATCGGGAATCAGTATCCTAGTCATTTTCGCTTCGTATGGAGTTTTGTGAAGAAAGGCAAAAAGGGGGAGATTGTTGATGTTGGATGGATGTTGTGACAACATCTGTAAATGCTCAGGACAACATCTTATGAAAATAAGAATGTTGCCTGCGATGTTGTGACAACATCCCTGTAACGATTTTGCCTATTCTTCCGGCCAAAACAGGTTGTGTTACTGTGAGTAAAAAATGACCTAGGCAAACTAACAATGATGTTGTATTTAAAACGTGGTAAAAGAAACAGTCAAAGCTTGGAGAGGAAGCAGCGTGAAGACCAAGTCCAGAACGTTGAGTTTTTGAAGGAGCAAGAATCTGTCCAAGCTGAAGTCTTCTTTTACTCAGCATCCGCAACCAACCAGTGAGGATTTCAAGGGAAGTTCCACACTATAAATAGAAGGGAACTTCAGAGTATCGATATCCAGAATTGAACAAGAAGAATTACCAAGAGAGCTCTCGGATATTCACCTTAGAAACTGGATCAACACACTTAGCCTAAAGTTGTATAACAACATCTAGTCTCACATTACTACTGCTGCTCAGATTCTAGATCAAGCTTATATTTCAAGCAATAGTAATGAAGATGTTGTATTTTTCTTTTTAGATCTTTTAACTTTAGGCTGAAGTCATCTTCAACTTCATTTTTGTTTGTAATTTCTTTTTCACATTTATTGTTCAATCTTGTAAAAAAAAATCATTTGTAATTGTATATAATTTATACAATTTTTTGGTCATTGACCATCAAGGGATATATTAATATATACCCTTGAAAATATAAACCTTGTGTCTCTTTACTTTTCCGCTGCATTTACTCTATAAAAATTTATAACTGTTTTATCACAATGTTGCCTCAGATGTTGACACAACATTGAAGGCAACATCCAGAAACTGTTTTAATTGCTTTAGCTGTTACTGTTTTATTCTTACATATTTTTGCTTATCCGTAGCCCCGGACCCAACATGTAGGTTTACCAAATTAAGAAAGAGCTATACTGTTAAATTAAAACTTGAAAATACTGTATATTTGTAGTTTTTCTCTTAAGTAACTTTTGGACAACAAATTTTCTTGACCATCTTAAGTTTATAAACTGTTAATCATTTCAAATTCTTTTTTAGTGGTTTTGATGGACTATGTGGTGCTGTTGTTGTGAAGGTGCACTACAGGGATTTCAAATCATTTTTAGCATATAAACTGTTAATCATTTCTCGTTTACTGCCATAGTCCAAATGATTTATTTTCTGCTTCTTTTTTCTCCTATTGAACTTCAGTTTCTTAGCTTTTCTTATTTGCTGGTTTTTTATATTGCTACATTATGCATGGAGCTGGCCCATGAATTTGAAGTGCTTGCATATGCACACTTGCTTGTAGAAATAACGCTCACTGACCACTTTTTTTCCTCAAAAGTCATTGTCACGGAATTGCAAATTCTACAAGTAAAACTTTGAAGTTTCACATGTGAAATTAGGAATTCCACAACAATGGTTATTTGTGAATTTTGTCATGGGTGCATATCATGGAAGAAAATTTTTGTATAAAGATTTGAGTATTAAATTTTTCGGCAAAGACTTGAATATTAAATCAAAGTGTAATTGGAACTCCGTTTATTGAAGTAATAATATGGGAAACGTATTCACCATCGACTTGCTTCTTTAATTGATCTAATTATTCTCCTTTAGAGAACAGTATAGGACATCTAACACAAATATTATAAAAAAGCAATTAATGAATCATTTAATTTAAAAAGAATTCCAAGTACTATAGAATCAATAACTTCTCTTTTTACATTAACTGTGTGTTTGTACATAAATGTTATGCTAAAATTATCATCACCGCATAAGGAAAAGAAATAAATCAACGTGTTAGTATGGAGTGTAAGATTGTATTAATCTTTTTTGAAGAGTCTTTCTCATTAATATAAAATATATATAGGTGTACAATGTGGAATACATATACAACATGGATTCTAATTTTACCATAATTACATAACCCTAAATATGGTAAATACAATAGTGGTACACACGTGCTAATACACTCCTCAGTCGGAGCGGGAGGAGACCGAATGCTAAGACTGGATCTGAAGTCGAGGAATAACTGTATAGGAAGGCCCTTAGTGAATATATATGTATACTGATAGGAAGAAGGCACATGCAATACCCTGACATGACCGAGAGCAACCTTCTCACGAACAAAGTGGATGTCCATCTCAATGTGTTCGGTTTCCTGATGTTGAGCCGGATTATTAGACAAATATATGACGGATATATTATCACAATAAACCAAAGACGCCTTACGTAATGGACACTGAAGCTCAAAAGAAGATTTCGGAGCCAATATATCACAGCAACAACATTAGCAAAGCCTCTGTATTCTGCTTCTGCACTCGAACGGGATAATGTGGGTTACCTCTTAGCGGATCAAGAAATGAGATTATCTCCTAAGAACACACAGTAGCCTGAGGTGGAGCGGCGCGTGTCCGGACAACCTGCCCAATCAGCATCCGTATATGACAACAGCATGTTCGGTGCGGAGGAATATAGATGCAACTCACAATTAAGTGTGCCCTTAACATATCGAATGATACGTTTGAGGGCAGTAAAGTGAGGCTCTATGAGTGCATGAATAAATAAGCATACCTGCTGAACAGCAGAAGCAATATCATGTTTGGTGAAAGTGAGGTATTGTAATGCACCTGCAAGACTCCTGTAAAGATTGAGATCTGACACTGGATCACCATCCAAAGCATTAAGCTTTGATCTAGAGTCAACTGGAATAGCCATGATCTTGCAATTCACCATTTTAGCCTTGTATACAATCTCATCTGCATACTTACGCTGACAAAGAAACATAGTATATGCAGATCGAGTCACATAAATCCCCAAAAAATAGCTCAACTTCCTCAAGTCAGTCATAGCAAATTCTGTTTTGAGCAGCATAATGATCTCATTTTTTAACAAATCAGAGAAGGCAGTGAGTACAAATCATCAACATACAATAATAAATATGCAATGCTACTACCTCTGTGAAAAATAAATAGAAAATTATAACACTTGATGCACACAAACCCAATATGCATGATATACTAAACTGGGTTGGGGCTGAACTGGTGCTTTGGTGGGTTCGGGTTACCGGTGACTGGAGAAGAGTCGGAGGAATGGTGGTGCACTAGAGGGTCGACGACGGTGTGTACTGGAGGTAGAGACACAATGGTTGGGCGATGAGGGTTCCGATGATTGTTGGTGTTGACCGTGACGGAGTGCCGACTGACAGAGGTTGTGGCAGTCAGCGAGGATTGAGCCTGAGGCAGAGATGTCGGTGAGTCAGAGAGGATGTGCCGAATGTTGGTGGTGGCAGTCGGAGGTGGCGCTGACAGTAGTACACCGGTGGACAGATGCAGGTGGCCGCCGGTGATGGTATTTGGTGCGACTGCCGCTGCGGGAACAGTGGCAGCATGACGGAATGCCTGTTGGACAAGCGGTGATGGGTTCGAATCTTTGAGAAATTGGTAATCAGTGACTTGGAATTTTTTGATGTTGTCAAACGGGAAGACATATTCGACAAAGATGACATAGCGAGAAAATATAATTTTGTCGGTGGAGAGCTCATAGCACAAGTACCTCCGATGGTTTGACGGGAAACATAGGAAGGCGCACAGAGTAGACCGGGGTGCTAATTTGTGAGGTGCCGTGGATGTCATATTGGGGTAACACATACAATCAAAAATTCTAAGGTAGTCATAGGTGGGGATCCGACAGTAGAAAATTTCGGTGGGTGTCCTATTTTGAGTCGCACGGGCAGGTAGAATGTTGAGAATGTTTTATATCATTTTAATGCATATACCCAAAAAATGGGGGGGGGGGACACATGAAAAATGAGGGTACGAATCATTATTATTAATAGTTCGGAGAATTCTTTCGGCTTTACCATTTTGAGGGGAGGTATATGGGCACAAGAAACGAAAAACCATGATGTTAGCCGCACATAATTTATGAAATAAGGAATTATTAAATTCACGACCATTATCACATTGAAACAATTTTATGTTCTTTTCAAATTGTGTTTTAACCAGTGTACGAAACTCAACAAATTTGGAGAACACTTGAGATTTGAGTTTGAGTGGATAGACCCAAAGAAAGTGAGAGAAATCATCCAAAAATACCAAATAGTATTTGTGGCCTAAGTTGCTGGTTATGGAAGATGTCCATACATCAGCATGAATAATATCAAAGGGAGAGAAAATGACACTCATTGAAGTCATAAATGGTAGTCTAACGTGTTTTCCTAACTGACACGAGGAGCAAATATGAGAAAGAGTCCATTTGTTACATTGGATTAAATTTTGGCTTTTAAGAAAATAAAAAACGTGAGAATCCGAATGACTAAGTATACTATGGTAGAGGGAGATATGATTGTTAAAATGATAGGATGAGTGACACTAGCAGCGGATGTAGTTGGGAACGGGTAGAGGTCCCCCTCACTATTGCATCGCGTAAGGAGTTTCTCGGTATAGAGGTCCGTTACGGAAAATCCAAACGGGTCAAAAGTAATTGAGACAAAATTATCTTTGGCAATTTTTCTGACAGAAAATTGATTTTTGATGATGTTTGTGGCATAAAAGACGTTTTTAAGAGAGAATTGTGCATGTGGTGGTGGGGTAAGGGTATGACCAAATCCTTGAATTGGAATGCGATGATCACTACCGACCATAATAGATTATGGAAGATTACATGAATTGTTGGTAAGATGAGATGTAGCGCCCGTATCCATATACCACGCGTTATCGGATTGTTGACGGATCAAGAAAGTCATTAATTTGTTATCGGGTAAAGAACAAAATAATGGACAGACACGTATTTAAGGAGAAGCAGACACGAATTTAATGACAGGACACGGTGAACAGAGGAAATCAATAGTTGGTATATTGCCGGAAAATAAAGAAAATGGAGGCACAAGTCTAACACACAGAGAAAAGGGAGTCACATGTCTGTGTTGCTCTGACAGGCCGCAGGATCCTAGTTCTACCATAATTACATAATCCTAAATATGGAAAATACAATAGTGGTACACACATGCTAATATGGAGAACGGATCCAATAACAATAATATTATACCCAATGTACTTCTACAAATATGGAAACGGATCCCCTCCAGTATAAATGCCTCCAGTAATGTTCAATAACACTCTAGATCGATGCCACTTATCCATTTAAAACTTTACGATTGAGATAATTTCACAGTGCAATATTTATTATAGCAACTAAAATGGTAAAAAGCTTTGGCCGGAGCTAATGGCACTCGTTAGTCAGCCCCTCATTGTTCTTAATTTATCTTCAATCTAGCTTTACTCTGGGGGAAAATGGCGAAAATTTAATTGACCAGTTTATTTTATTGACTTTTTTTTGTGCTTCTTTAAATTCTGGACATGCCATTTCAATATTACCATAATATCTTTAGAACATAGAAAACACCCTTGCCTTCATAGATGAATCAGGAATTTCATTCAAGTTCCTGTTATTCAAGAAAATACTCCTAAATCTGATTATGTCAAAGTTGTTTTCAAATAGTTCAAAGACGCAACCTTAAATGGTGCAAAATGAAAAGAATATATAGAAAATCAAGTAATGGCGGCACTTTTACTGTTGGAGATCAGTTCTCATTAGAGATGGCAATGGATCTTGAATCCGGTCCGGTGGATCCAAATCCGTTTTATAGGATATGAATCTTCAAAATTTGGACCCGACGGATCCGGATCGAATCTGAATCTTGTATTTGAGATCCGTATCCGATCCAGATCCGATCCGTATCCGATCCAGATCCGATCCGTTGATCCATTTTTTATTAAATATATTCATAACCTTGAATGTAATTTTATAAGTATTTTTTTAATTTTTTTTTCATAATTTATGTATTGGATAAAGGGTTGAACCAGGATAAGACACAAGTAACACAACCATGTAATTTGTCTTTGAAGTTTCATTTCTTTTACCTATATGCTCTCTGCAGTTTCCCATATTTTCATTTCTATAAAAATAAAAAATTATCACTCTTCTTTAAATTTCCCTTTCTTGAATCTGCTAGCCGTAAGTTTTATGTATCTTTCTCTCATTTGTTTGATCAGCAAAAAAAAATGGGACTTTTGATATATGACTGACATTGTTTTATGTTGTTTAATGAAGTCAATCAGTAGAACTACAAGTGGAGCATCACTAAAGCCTCAAAAAATTATCTCAAAGTTGCAAACCGTTCAGCATTACTAATGAAGTCAATCGTCTTTATTTTCTTGTGATGCTAAAACCTTGTTCAGTATTTTGGAAGAATGGTGTCATGTTTGTGTAGGTTGATTGAATGTACTCAATTATTTTTTTCAATCAGATTACGTTTCATTTTGTCATAAAAGTTTCAACATCTGGGAATATTATTCAAGCCAAAAAAAATTATATGTAGATCCAGATCCGATCCGTGGACCCGGTGGATCCGATGGATCCGGATTTGGATCTGATTTTATGGACCTGATGGATCTAGATCCGAATCTGGATCCAGTTATGAAAAATGGATCTGGATCTGAATCTAGTAGGATCCGGTCCAGATCCGATCCGTTGTCATCCCTAGTTCTCATTAGTATGATGTTGTATACAAGTAATTACTCCTATTAGTTAACATAATTGCTTGCAAATAGAATATTAGTACAAATTAATAAGTAACATCAAAGAAAATATATGAGAAAAGCTTCATTTGTTTTCGTTAATATTAAAACGTTTGAATCTGAATGCACATCTCAACGATTAAGATGTTGCCTCTAGATCTGAATACTGAATGATTAAACATGTTTGTTTTGAAACACATCTGAATATGCATAATGTATTAATGTAAATATAATAAATATATAATTCAAATAAAAAGTAAGTAAATATTAGAAAATAAATATAAATAAAATAAAATTAAAAAATTATTTGATAAAAAAATAAAATATTTATGTGCTTCAGTGATGGTGGATATGATTTGTAGTGGTGGTGGTGGTTAGTTATGAATTTATTGCATTTTTTTAATGTTTAGTTAGTGAAATATGCATATCTTTGAAATTTAAAAATTTGAATAATTTTGTTGTTTTTTATAACATTAAAAATAACAAATTAGATTTTATGCATCTTTTTTGTCTACAACAACCAACTATAATTTAAATATCAAATATTGTTATGGGTGTATCTGTAACAACCTAAAAATCTCGAACCCTGCAATATTATTATAAAGAGATTTTAGTAAACAAACTTAGTTATATATATGTTAAAAAATATACCAAACAAGGTCCCCACCACCACCACCTCGGGTGGGTACCCACCAGAACATCAACCCTACCACCACCACCTCGTTCAACAACAACTAGAGATGTTCTGGAACTACCAGCGACAAGAAATCGAGGGAGTTACCGATTTCAAGAACCACCTACTTCCCCTCGCCCGCATCAAGAAGATCATGAAAAACCGCCCTCGTAAGAAACTGATGTATTTACATGGGTCACCCTCGTTTCGTATATGAGTTATTCCAAATTTCTCGTATCCTTTTTCATGGATTAGCATCTCGAGGTCCTTTGACGGGCATAAAGAAATCGTCTTGGTAGCAACCACCAAACCAATATAACAAGGGTTAGCTCTGCAACAGGTCTACAAGCATAGTTAGGTTAGGTCTACTTATTTCAAAACAAAAATAAAATAAAAATTGGAATGAATAGCCAAACCCCCTTCTATGAAGTGAAGCAAGTGAACCTGTCGGGTGATGTTGCCCTCGTTTCCGCCTTCGTATGACTAGTCAGATTTTCTTTATTGCTTGTTTGTCGTGAATCGCTCATTCCCACCTTACAGATAGGGATGTCGCAGTACTAAACCATGTGATCTGTACTTGTTTACGTATTGCCCCTTAGGCATAGGGCTTCGTCGTACGCTTCTTACTCCTCTTTCACTTTCATGAGGTTGTATATAATCCAATGTTTAGTGATATGACTTCTACTGACTGAATTGCTTGAATTAATTGAAGGTGCGTAGTCTTCTTCTTTTGATTTGAGGCGAATTCATTTTTCTACTGAAAATGCTTTTGAGAGGGAATAAGGAAAAATCTTTGCCTTATTCAAGAGTATCATGAAGGAAAAGAATAAGTAACCAATTTTATCTGATTCAACCGCAGCAGAAGAAACGGCTATATCAGTCGGCTTGCCAAAAATCTCCCCTACCCTTCCGCGAAAAAAGGACTTTCTATCCCCCGTGCTACAAAACAAACAAACTTATCTAAGCACTAAAAGCAACAATAAGGAATGGACTGGGATAAGCTATAGTGCAGATCAATTTTCTCACTTTTATAACCTCTTCACTAATTACCTAGTAACTTTTAAAAATGAATTTCCACTAGGGTAAAGTAAACCAGGCCGAATAGGGGCACCACTTGAGATGGGAACGGCTCAGCCCACATGCATCATTTGATGAAAGCACTCAAGTCGTCACAGCCATGCCTTTTTTTAATTGTTTACAACAAAAATTGAGCGGGAGACAAGGGGCGTTCCCACAGGTTCCACAGATAAGCGGAATGATCTATATCAATCCCTAACTTCCTTTCAATCCACACCGGAAAATTGTGGCTTTCTCTACTGGGAGTCATCAAATGAGGAATGGGCATACACTGGTTCGATAAGCCAAGCCAACATCGATGGTAAGACGGGGGGCAAGTGTTCTCCAAGTAAATTAGATTTTATGCATCTTTTTTGTCTACAACAACCAACTATAATTTAAATATCAAATACTATTATAGGTGTATCTATAACAATCTAAAAAACTGGGACCCTACGATATTATTATAAAGAGATTTTAGTATACAAGCATTAGTTATACATATGTTAAAAAAATATATCAAACACAGGATAATTAATGCATGTATTACGCCCCCGAGGAGTGTTAAGTGTCTGATTTTAAGATATAAGGATTTAATGTGTAGCGTATTTAATGTGTGTATATAGAGAGAAAAGTTAAACAAGTCTTATTCCGTTTCTATCTGTATTAATTATGGGTGGCCAATGGGACGGGTCCGAGGAGGGGCGGGCCTGGCCGGACCGGTACCCGGCGGGACTGGCGGGTTCTGCCGATGTCCCGTCCCGGCTCCGATCCCGTTGGAAAAGGGTACCGGTATTATCGGGGAGGGTCGGGACGGGGTCGGGATCAAGTTTTTATATATATATTTTTTTGTACTTAATTTTTTAAAATAACATATATATAACACAACTCAATAATTGAACAAGATAGTGTAATAAAAATATTCCAAGACTATTTTTGTGCCTCTTATATTATTTAATAGACATGTGATTTTTTGTAATACAAATACAATTGTCAAAATTGCAACTTTGTGGTGTTGTTCAAAAGTTACAAATGTCATAATAAAACTAAAGTTGCAATTAAAGAAATTACATTTTCAAAAAAACCTTTTCTAGTTTCTTTATAATTTCAGGTGGTTCTTCGGTTGGAATTGATATTTGTCGGTCAAGTTGCTCCACGTCGCTTCCACCACCTTCGGATAAGATGTCGTTGTAGTTTTCGTGTTCTTCTTCGTTGATCTCCGGTTGACCGCACCTTCTCTGCTCCGCTCATATCCAATCTCTGAATAATACTGAAATCTCCAAGTTGTCTCCCGCTAATGAGTGTTTGTGCTCTTCTATTTGAAATTTGCCAGAAAAAAATGCTTTCAGACGCTTGAATGTGCAAAACATCTCAGACCATCATTGAAAGTGTCGGAAATTGCTTCTCATTCTCCCTCCAGTATTTCAGCAAGTCTTCAAGTCCTTTTTCATTGATAAATGTTTGGTACTGTACAACACCCTGCAAAACATAAACATCAAACTCGCTAACTTGGTTAGTAGTGTTACCACCACACATTCTATTTCTAAGGCTTTCAATACTAGCCGCAGAAACAACATGTCTTTTATAAGGTTGTGTTGAAGAAGATGGTATGGAAGCCGATTGGTTGCTAGCACTTTCTTGTTGATTATACCTATGTATTTTTTTGCATTCATCTTGTATGTTAGACAACACTTCTTCTTTAGTTTGTTTAATAGGTGGTGGTCATTTGGATTTTTAAGAGTTGGAGGTGGTAGTACTGCTATACAATCATAAATAATTTCAATGAGTGTTTTACAACCGTCTACTTTAATTGCCGGATTTAATACAACACCAATAATATAAATAATGAGAATATGAATAATTTTTTTTAATTTGATAAACATTTTTTAATAGGTGCCTTATATGCTATTTTTCCATATATTCACTAAGTAATAAAAATATTAGAGCTATACAAAATAACATAATAGAAATATGAGGATAATATATACCGGAAATTTCTTTTGTTGCTTGAATTTTTTTTCTAGAAATACAATAAGTTTTGAATTTTTTTCCCAATCGCTATCTACAATCATATCATTTGGATTTCGATTATGGGCGTTAACAAATAAAGTTATAGGTCTTCTATAGTCATAAACAATAAGTAGTTGCTGGTATAAAGAATCCCACCTAGTGGGTACTTCTTTGGGAATTTTTCTATAAGGCAGTTGACAATCGTGACAAGTTTTTTTATAATATTTTTTTCGTTGTATTCTATTACTTTTAAAAATAAAGTTTATAACAAATTGTATTTTATCAAGAATGTGTGCAAAAAGTGTTAGACCATCCTTTATAACTAAGTTATATATATGACACACACATTTTATATGAAAATGATTTGAAAAAGATGGAGTTAAAAGATCTTTTAAAAGTCCAATAACATAATTATTAGAAGATGCATTATCTAATGTAATAGATATAATTTTATCAGTTGTGTCATAATAATAGCAAACTGAAAAAATATTTTCTGAAATAAAAGTACAAGTGTGCCTATCATCTATATATCTATACGCTAAAATATGTTTTTGCATAGACCATTTATAATCTATCAAATGACATGTCACCGTTAAATAATCATGGCCGTCATCAAACATGATAGATAATTTACCAGGAAAATGATATAAGGAATAACGTAAATACTGTTGATATTCATGTGCAAATTTAAATACATCTCTCCTAACAGTTGATCTAGAAAAACCGTTAAAGCAGGATTATACATGTCCAGGAAAGGAAGGAAATTAAAAAGGCAAACCCTTCACAACAACTAATTTTGCTATTGCTTCCCTATCTCTATGTTTGTCGTATTTAGGGCATACAATTCCCCCCGTCATAGGGTTAATTTGACCATGTACTTGGTCCGGGACAATATGTGAACCTTGTCCCGATGGAGAGGACATTTGCGCACCCGATTTTTCAGCCAGTTATTGGGCATACCTAGCTGGGTGAAACCTTTGTATGTGTCTCATTAAACCCCCTGTCACACCCTGACCTTTTCCCATTTTAAATTTAAAAATATTTTTACAAATTTGACATCTAACTACTTGATGCTCTACGTCCCTATAAAAAATTCATGCATCTGATTTAAATTTTCATTGTGGTGGGGCTCGTCTCATACTAGGGGGAATATGAGGCGTTTCAGTTGGAGGTGCACCAGTGGGTGTGTCATCTAGATTAGTCGGTGTGTCATCTAGATCAAGCGGTGTGTCATCTAGATTATCTTCTAAATTAAAGTCTCGTTGAGTTCCAGAAAATAGCTCATCGTCTAAATCTAATGGTATTGCAGAAAAATGTTCAGTATCAACAAAATCATCCTTTCTAGGAATAGGATGACTAGAAGAAATACCCATTCCCTTGTTACCCCTACTAGAGGAAGTCTTACCCTTAAACATACCTTTAAGTCATTTCATTTTAATTATGCTAATAAATAGTTTAAGATAATGAAATTAAGTGCGCTAATTAAAATAAAGAAACAATAATAATTTAATGAAGGAACGAATGTACCAAACAATGACGTAACGTCGATGTGTAATCGAGAGGTTGCAAATTGAAACTTTGCTCGATGGATGATCCTCAAGCTAGTTAAAGATAATGAAATTAAGTGTGCTAATTAAAATAAAGAAATAATAATAATTTAATGAAGGAACGAATGTACCAAACGCCGACTTGTAATTCAGAGGTTGAAAATTGAAACTTTGCTCGATGGATGATCATCAAGCTAGTTGACAACTTCACTCCCAAATAAATAAATAAAATTGAATATTTAGTACACAATGTAGACGTGTAGATAGATATATTGAGAGATTATAGTAAGATTTGTGAGAAATATGAAGAGAAAATAAAGTATTTATAGTAGAAAATTAGGTTAAAGTGTAAATATAATAATATAAGGGTTAAAAATAAATATTAAGGGGTAGGGGGTTGGGGAGGGAGAGGCCAAAAAAACGATTATTTTGTGCAAAGGGGTTATCGGGCGACACATGGGGCGGGAGCGGGACGACCCGCCCCGTTGGCCAGCCCTAGTATTAACATAGGAAAAATCGCCCTCGTCTGTAACGTCATGGAAAACAACTCTCACCAATCGGCGGCTCAGTCCGGTGGGTACCCACCGGAACAGCAACCCTACCACCACCACCTCCTTCATCAGCAGCTAGAGATGTTCTGGAACTACCAGCGACAAGAAATCGAGGGAGTTACCGATTTCAAGAACCACCTACTTCCCCTCGCCCGCATCAAGAAGATCATGAAAGCTGATGAGGATGTCCGTATGATCTCTGCTGAAGCACCCATTGTGTTTGCCAAGGCTTGTGAGTTCTTCATTCTCGAACTCACCATTCGCTCCTGGCTTCACGCCTAGGAGAACAAGCGCCGGACTTTGACCAAGAACGACATCGAAGCCGCGATTAAACGGGATGACATTTTCGACTTCCTTGTTGACGTTATTCCTCTTGATCAGAACAAGAACAAGGAAGGGGCTGCTGGCATGGTGGGCTCCACTGCAAGTGGCGCGCCCTACTATTACCCTCCAATGTGCCAGCCTGCTCCACCTGGTGTGATGATGGTCCAGCCTGCTATGCTTGGGGTTGATCCCTCAATGTATGTTCAGCCTCCGTCGCAGGCGTGGCAGTCCATCTGGCAGGCTGCTGAGGAGAATCCCTATGCTAATGGAGGCAGCAGTGGACAGGGTAACCTTGATGGTCAGAGGTAACTTTGTCATTCCCTTCACATAAAATAAATTTGTCCATTTTCCTTAAAGGTGGTAACTTTCCTCTTTTGATGAGCAGTTGAGATTGTATTTGTTTGTTAAAACTGCAATTTTGTTCTTTGTTTTAATTTCCAAATTGGAGTGAAGTACATGTATAATTTTGCATCCTTGGACTTGGAGAAAATGGTGTGGCATATCCAATTTAGGGCAGCAGATCAATATGCTTTCACACGTTTATTTGATACTATTTACTATATAAAGGAGTTCATGATTGATTCTCTTAATTGGGAATTACAAGTTTTCTCACAGCGGTAACTGTTATGGGTGTTGATGCCAAGATGGAGCCAAAGCGTAAGTTCTCAATTTTCCTACCAATGCAATGATTATATATACATGCTTGGGATATGCCATCCATAACCGTTACCTATTATCCTGAGAAAAAACTCTGATGTCTTTATTAAGTACTTATTGGTTATGCTAATGCATATTGAACACGTGGCTGGTAGGTAAAGTGGGAATAAATTCGTTACTAATTCTGTCGGCTTAGAGTATGTCTTATAGGAAAGCAAATCCACAGCAAGTCGAAGAAGGATTCCTTATCACGCCACACATGGAGATCTTTCCATTGATAGATCAGTTATAACCATTTATTTTCTCCTTGTATGTCGTTTGCGTGAATGCCAAGAAAGAGAAACCAGGACAGTTATGGTACCAGATACAGCGCGTTGCGTGAGCAATTACCGCGTCATTTACTTTCTCTTCATGGTATTAGCTGCACCACGAATGATATAAATACTACTGTTGCTTTGTATTTACTCACATAAGTGGGCATATTTCTATGCGTATTTTTTGGTACCACTCTCGCGGCTCACACCGAAATAGCGCTTTACCCCTAGATGGCCAGTCAACTGTTGCGCCTCAACACATTTCGGGAGAACCAGCTAGCTCTGGTTTGAGTGACATTTCACCCCTAACCACAACTCATCCGCATATTTTTCAACATCAGTCGGTTCAGACCTTTGTGGTCCGGCCCTTCCCGGACCCCGCGCATAGCGGGAGCTTAGTGCACCGGGCTGCTTTTGTATTAGTCAGTTCGGACCTTGACTTAGTTTCACCGAAGCTTCATCTTGGTCAAGGGTAGATTACCCAAGTTCGGTTCCATAGATAATTGTCCTATGAAGACTCGCTTTCGCTATGCTCCGATGGGTTCCCTTAACCAATCCACTTCCGTATGAGTTGCCGGCTCATTCTTCAGCAAGCAAGCGGTCTTTCCACTGAGTATTTAACCTTGTAAGGGTGGTCCTAGCTGATTCACTCTAAGACAACACCTCAATATTAAAGCCAAGTTTTTCTCGAAACCAATTTTGTATGTTATATTTTTTGATGAAATAAGATGTTATATTAGATAGGCATCAAGGAGATGCATGTAACATACGCAAAAGAATCATGGTTGATTCTTGAGAACATAACTTCAATTCTAATCAGGGAGTTAACCAGATAGTAAAAATATGGTCTCTAAGAGATATTGAGGGAGCCAATGAAATCTAAAAGGATCACTACATGTTTACATATGCTATATCAGATTTTCTTATTCGGAAACATTAATATAACTACTTTTGTCTTATGTGCATGTTTTATGTCTTTTTGTATTATTGTTATTAATGTTACTTTTTGGTGCAGGGTTGAGAAACCTATTCTGAAGAGAGAATTAGGGTTCCACTAAGTTTGTCATTGTTTTCTGTTCTTTCATATTGATGAGTATCCGATTTATATTATAAGTAAAATGCTTTCACTTGTTTTTTCAGTGATTGGCTAATCTTTCACTTTTACGTACTTATATACTTAAAGAAGTATCATTTACTTAGGTTGGATTCAGACGGAAGGACTAATATATAGGAGGATTTTGTGAAGTTGACCTAAAAAGTGTTTTTCCTGGACAGTTGAAGAATATCAAGTAGTAGTAGTCCGATAGATGTGCTTCTTTTATGAATAGATTTTGATAAATGAGATCCCAATAAACACAATACTTTAGGTGGTTTGTCAACTGAATTATTTGTAATATTTATTATGTTCAACGTATAGCGGGAGCTTAGTGCAACAGACTCTTGTGGTCCGGCCCTTCCTTGGACCCCGCGCATAGCGGGAGCTTAGTGCACCAGGCTGCCCCCTTTAGAGTATAAATGTTAATTTAGGAGGTACCTAGTGAATATTGGCTCGGACGCCGTCATTCTTAGAAATGTTACTTTAGGAAAAGTATGTTGTGTTATAAATGCCAAAAATCATGCGTGAGCAGCATAAACGTGAATGTAGTTTAGGTTGCCAAATATCTAAGTAAACATCACATTTGGAGCTCGAATATGATTTTAAGCCTTGCAAACTTGTCTTGTTGGTGTTTTTACCTTTATCAAAAAAGAAAAAAGAAAAGAAAACTTGTCTGGTTGGTGTTAATTTTCTGATGTGTATCATGTGTCATGCTTGCTCTCATTGCTCTGTAAATTCATGTACAGCGTTTTATTATTTGATATAGAAAATGCATGTGAAAATCTGATATGGCTTGTTTATAGTCTAGCTAGTTCATGGTGACTTTGCCACCAGCCTTGTGCTTTCTTCCTTTGATGCTGAACTTATCATTGTAACAACCTCTATCTACACTTGCCCTATTTATCCCTTCCCTCTTATCTTTTTTGGTTTACATTCTCATAATTAATGAGCTATTTGTATTCATTAATCCGGTTCTCATGTTATTTCACCCAATTTTGGCCATTCTTGATTTGTCTGCTATGATGTTGGCACCTTAGTTCTTAGATGACCTATGATTGCTAAGTTAATTATTTTTTGATGACAAGGGAACCCGCAGCCGCTACTCTTTGAGTGCGCACAGGGTACCCCGCTCCTGTGCAATAGCTATGATTGCTAAGTTAAATATGTAGTCTCTAAATTGTTTTTCTTACCCCGCAGTTCTGTTAATGGTTGTAGTTTCTTGAGGATGTTTAACTTGCTAGGCTAAGCAGCTTATTATTCTATTTAGTACTTGTTTGCTGTAGTTATGGTTCTGTTTGAGGATACAAGAATCTGGTTTCTCATTCATATGGTTCAATCATTAACTTTGTGTAATATATCTTTCTATTTGATCTTGCTGAAGTTAAAGATGATGTTCGCCGCTGATCTGGATGCTTAGTGGCACAAAGAAAGCTATTAGTTACTAATGCTACAGGTCCTCTCTAATGTGAATGCACCTTATTGGTACTGTCCATGGATAATGGCTTAACTGTAATGACTTGAATCCCTGAGTCGTTGTCTTGTCTGTATTATACTGTGTAGTTTCTCAGAGTGCTTATGGAGTTATGGAGTTCTGGTTTTCAGTATTATTATAAACTGACCTTTCTACCTGCATAACAATTGTGTATGTTACTTTAATTAGTTCTCTTTCTGCCCTATAGGGTTTTGACTATTGTCCTCGTGCTATACTTGGATGATGGATCCACCAAGGCTTATCATGAAAACCTAGTGGGCACCGAAGAGTGTAGCCTAGTAATTGAATCATGGTTACTTCAGTCTCTTCCAGAAGTAATTGAATATTAGTCAATTTGATCTCATAGTGGGGTAGATTAAATTCTTGAAATCCTCCTTGATTTTTTCCTCTTTTGATGACTCTTTTCTTTAGGGTTAATCCATTTGAATGAAGAGGAAGGGGAAGAAAATTTAAAAGGGAGGGATTATGTCCCACTACTTATCACGATTATAAAGGATGAAGAACCATGCACAGTATGAAACTTTACTTTATCAAAATAAAAAGAAAGATCTAATGCACCGTATGTTTAAACAAAGTTGAATCTCAACTGCCTATAACATGTGGAGCTAGTATCAATAGAGCATTCCCCTAATTAATATCTGTACATTGATTCCATATCTGACTTGAGTACCTTCTATATGAATTCTTTGCATATTAGTCACAAAAGGTTCACTTTTTGCATTACATTGGTTTAGCAACTAGTGGAAACTTCCATCTTCATCCAGCAGAAACCCTGTCAAATGGGTTTTCTTCTCTAAAATGGACAATGGAGAGCTATTGCTGTATTTAATAAATATGCCTAGAACATGGTTCTCTATTTAGAGTACTTCAAAGAAAACAACACCCCTTGCTGCAAATTGTTTGAAGAAATGGAGAATGCATTTGTTCCTTCTCTTCCTTACAAGTCTTGTTTGCTTCTGTCATTTGTCAGTGAATGTAACGAGATAATAGCTTTAAATTTCAGCAGCGTAGGAGGTTTTGCAGAAAGATACAATAGTTTATCTGTAAAAGAGAAACTGATAGTTTGAATCCAGCTTCTGTTTTTTGGACTGTAGCTGAGTGAAAAGGTTCTCTAAGCATAAATTACTATGCACATTATTACAGAAAACACTGGTTCTCACTCTGATACAATGAAAACTAAGGATTTCATTCTTGAAAAAGGAGGAAAAAGAAAAACCTTCATAAATAGTATTTTCAATTTGATTCCAAAAAGAAAAGGAAGGTAGTGATCTGAATATTAGTATTTGCATCTTCACCAAAAACCAAAAGGAAATATCTTCAACACTAATTTTTTACCATATTTAGTTTTAGTCTTTTAGTAAGAAAGTTACTAAGTTTACGCTCCCAGGGGTTAGTTCAATGGGCAAAGGATGAGGGACTCGTGTCTTAGGTAACAGGTTTGAGCCCGCGCCAAGCAACTAACTCTGGTATTTAAGTGGAGAAGGGTAGAGAGTCAGGCCCATTATCCCCGAGTTTCGAAGGCTACGGTTGGCCCAAAAGGGTCCGCTCCAGATGAATTTCTTGGTCAACATAAGAAAAAGAAAACAAAAAATAATGTCACTAAGTTTACTAAATTTGAAATTGATTTTAGATATTAAGATAAAATCTAATATGAATCCTATATATTCAAGGAAGTATAAATAGTCAGAAGTTCAAAACTTTTCTCAGGATGTGATTTAATAGACAGAAGAAAATATAAGGAAAAATATTTAGAAAGGAAAATTACAATTAATGCATATAGCCCAAAAAAACTAATTTATTAAATCTTATTCTCCAAATTACAAGAAGTTGGTTACTTTAACAATGGTTAAACATTAACCATGGTAAGGGTTTCACATCTACTAACCCCCCCCTCCCCCAACTATAAAATAGGGCCAGGCCAAACCTGAAATTATTACTTTAAATTCAGGAAAACAAAGCCTTTTTCCTAATTTTTTTTCCTTTTTCCAGAAAAGGGCATTTACCAGCCAACTCTCTTGTGGGTTTAGTGATAGGATAGACTGTAAAAGGATCAGACAGATAGCGCCAGGACAAACCTGAAAATATAACTTTAAATTCAGGAAAACAAAGCCTTTTTCCTGTTTTTTTTTTGCTTTTTCCAGAAAAGGGCATTTACCAGCCAACTCTCTCGTCGGTTTACTGATCACAGACTGTAAAGGATCAGGGAAAGACAACAAGTGGTAGTTTTGAATCCAAGTTCTTGTTTTTGGACAGTATCTGAGTGTAAAAAACACTGGTTTTCACTCTGATACAATGTTCCATCTAGCTAGGTTAATCAGGAAACAGAATTCAGAGTTCATGTTTTATGCGGAATTGCTGTCTAAGACCTTAAATATCTGATGTAACAGCATTGAGCAACAACTCTCTGTTCAGCAGAAACAAAACATAGCTAAATCATATATCAGTCGTTAAAACTTTACACCAAATTCTTAAGCATCAACTCAGTGTTAACTTCATCATCACAATGACAGTTGAAATAGTTTAGGGAAATGATAACTAAGGCCTTCATTCTTGAAAAGGCTGAAAAAGAAAAACTGAATAAATAGTATTTTCAATTTGATATTCCAAACAGAAAAGGAAGTTAGCAGATGGTGATCTGAATATTAGAGTTTGCACCTTCACCAAAAAACCAAAAAGAAATATCTTGAACAATTAATTTTTTCCATATTTACTTGCTTTCTTTTAAAAATAAGGTTACTAAGTTTACGCTCCCAGACTCCCAGTGGTTAGTTCAATTGGCAAAGGATGAGGGACTTGTGTCTTAGGTCACAGGTTCGCGCCCCGCACCAAGCGAACTAACTCTAGTATTTAAGTGGGAGAAGGTTAGAGGTGCGAAGGCTGCATTTTGCCCAAAAGGGTCATGTCCAGAAGAATATGTCGGTCAACAAAAAAAAAGCTACTAAGTTTACTGAATCTGAAATAGATTTTAGATATTAAGATGAAATCTAATATGACTTCCTATCTATTCAAGGAGACCGGCTCTCTCTCGCTCTCTCTCTCTCTCTCTACTCTTTCGGTGTTCTAGGGATTTGTCATATCTTTCTTTGATAAATCATCTTGAATATGTTACTTCTCATTATCAAACAAGAAAAAGAGGAGACATAAAGCATTTATTTGGGTGGTTTAAGAGTAGCATTTACTTTTTTTGGCCGCATTCCACTGTTGCGCTCTCTTTCTCTCCCTTTCTTCCCCTCCCTCGTGTGCGTGGTCTTGGAACTGCGAATAACAACCCTGTTCCGGCGAGGTAACCCAGTTCATCCAATCACCCCCCCCCCCCCCCTGAATTTCTCCGATTCCGGCATCGTGTGGACAGTCCTCGACTAAACCCAACACAAGTTCTATCGTTTCTTGCTCTGATTTCTATTTAGATATTTTGTTATTCTTGATGACTATCATGGCGTCTTTATCTGCTATTTGATTATTTTTATTTTGCAATTGTGATTCACCTTATGTTTAAACCTTTGATTAGTCTATTAGTTTATATCCGCTTTGGTGACTGAGGGTATACTTGGGTCATGTTTTCGGTCGGGGGCGAGGGTTAGTGGGGTAAGTGGGGTAAGGGAGATGCTATGCTGAGAATAGGGTCTTGGAACATTGAGACTTTAACGGGGAAGGCCATAGAGCTAGTTAAGATTCTTAAGAAGAGGAAGATTAATATAGCCTGTGTCCAGGAGACCAAATGGGTATGACCTAAGGCAAAGGATGTGGACGGTACAAAGTTATTGTTCTCGGGTAGGTCGAGGTATAAGAATGGGGTATGCATTTTGGTAGACAGCGAGCTAAGGGATCAGGTGGTAGAGGTTAGAGTGGGTCAATGACAGGATGATGGCGATTAAGTTGGTAGTTGGCGGGTTCACTATGAACATTATTAGTGGGATATATACCACCCACTGAGAAGTTAGTTGTAGGAGGGGATTTCAATGGACATATCGGGTCACTTCCTGGGGTTATGACGACGTGCAGGAAGGATTTGGCCTCGGGGACATGTACGGGGGAGGCGTCTCACTTTTGGAGTTCGCTAAAGCTTTTGGGATGGTGATAGCCAATTCGAGGTTCATGAAGGAGGAGCACTTGGTTACTTTTCGTCGTTCTGTGGCTAAGACTCAGATAGACTTTTTGCTCATTAGGAAGGTTGAAAACGGTCTTTGTAACGACTGCAAGGTTATTCCGAGTGAGTATATTACAACCCGACATAAGCTTTTGGTGATTGATTTGGAAATCAAGATGGAGAAGAAGATGAGGGTTGTGGATGACAGGCGAAGAATCAAATGGGGAGTTTGACCATAGCTAGTGCAAAGGAGATGGGGGAGAGGTTGATGGTCGAGGGGATTGGGAGAGTAGTGAGGATGCGACCGGTATGTGGGACAGAGGTAGTTAGAGAAGTGCTAGGGGTCTCGTGGGGTAGCCGTGGTGGGCATCGAGGAGACTGGTGGTGGAATGGTAAAGTTGAAGAGAAGGATCAGATAAAGACAACAAATGATAATTTTGGATCCAAGTTCTGGTTTTTGGACAGTATCTGAGTGTAAAAAACACTGGTATCTATTGCTTATACAATGTTCCATTCAGCTTAGGTTAATCAGAAATCAGTGTTCATGTTTTCTGCAGAATTGCAGTCTAAGACCTTAAATATCTGGTGCAATAGCATTGAGCAATACAACTCTCTGTTCAGCAGAATCAAAACATAGCTAAATCATATATCAGTCATTAAAACTTTACACCAGATTCTTAATCATCAACTCAGTGCTAACTTCATCATCACAATGACAGTTGAAAAAGTTTTAGGGAAATGAAAACTAAGAACTTCATTCTTGAAAAGGAGGAAAAAGAAAAACTGAATAAATAGTATTTTCAATTTGATATTCCAAAAAGAAAAGGAAGTTAGCAGATGGTGATCTGAATATTAGTATTTGCACCTTCACCAAAAAAACAAAAAGAAATATCTTGAACAATAATGTTTTTCCATATTTACTTGCTTTCTTTTATTAAGAAAGTTACTAAGTTTACTAAATCTGAATTAGATTTCAGATATTAAGATGATATCTTACATGATTTCATGCTATCTATTCAAGGAAGTATAATTATAATCAGTACATGTATACGGCCGTTTTTTGGCCATGATTATGAATGAAAATACTTTTACTCTATTAAAAAAAAAATTAATCAGTCCTAATTCAAAACTTCTATCGGGATTCGATTTAAAAGACTGAAGAATATAAGGGGGAAAATTTAGCAAGGAAAATTACAATCAAATGTTTATTGCCCAAAAAAAAAATTATTCTCCAAATTACAAAAAGTTGGATAATTTTACCGGTTATAAATTAACCCTGGTAAGGGTTTAACCTCTACTAACCCCCCTCCCCCAACTATAAAAGAACAAAATAAATAGGGCCAAGCCAAACCTGAAATTATTATTTTAAATTCAGGAAAGCAAAGCCTTTTCCCTATTTTTCTCTCTTTATAGTTTATTCGAAAAAATGGATTTTACCAGCAGAAATAGCAGATTCCTCTAGGGTTTGTCAAAATTCTGAATCATCAACACTCTGTATAGGCGGCAATTTTTTTTTTATTGGGTGGAAATTCAACGACGACTCACTCTATGCGGTTCACCATTGCTTCCATTTATAGGTATACTTCATTTAATCAAATACTTCTGCGTTGGTTTCATGCATGGCTGCATTCTGATTGATGTAACTGTTTTCTGCATTTTTTTTGACGAGTAAGATGATTTCTGTATTGGTTTATGTATATACATGTTGTATATATGTATTTGTCTGTGTTTTTTGTGTGTGTATATGTATATGTGTTCATACAACAACATACCCAGTAAAATCCCACAACGTGGGGTCTGAGGAGGGTAGAGTGGTTGTTTTCGAGAGACCCTCGGCTCAAGACAGAGCATAAGCACAAGCAAAGCAAAATCAAAGCAAGAGTAAAACAAGCGAAACGGTGAGGAAAAATTTAAAACAGTATGAAAATGCTGGTATCAAAAGAGAATAAGCTATGATAGCGCCCTTCGAAAAAGTAAGCAGTAACTAACGCAGGTAAATAAGCTAAACAAAGTACTCTAAAGGACAACACTCCGCCATATACAACATAGTCGGTCTAACCACCGCCCTATAGAACCTTTCTTTAAGTTATGGTGGCACCTTTTTGTCGCATAAGACTTCCGATGCGAGCCTCCATGTCATCCACCCTGCCCCAATACGATGTGTGACATTTTATCAATCTCTCCATTCCCTTGGATAATAGACTCAAGGTACTTGAAGCTTCCTTTTTCTGGAATGACCTAAGTACCAAGCCTCACCTCCATGTCTGTCTCAAGGTCGCTCCTGTTACTGAACTTGCACTCCAAGTATTCTGTCTTGGTCCTACTTAGATTGAACCCTTTAGATTTCAGAGTTTGTCTCCACACCTCCAGGTAGCATTCACTCCGTTGCGAGTCTCATCAATCACGACTATGACGTCTTCGAATAACATACACCATGTTACCTCCCCTTGGATTTGTCGTGTCAGTCCATCTATCATCAAGACAAATAGGAATGGGCTAAGAGTTGATCTCTGGTGCAGCCCCAACATCACTGGAAAGTGCTTCGTGTTTTCTCCTTCTGTCTGTACCCTGGTCTTGGCTCCATCATACATATCCTTAATCGCCCTACTGTACGCCACAGGTACACCTCTAACCTCCAAACATCTCCATAGAACCTCCCTAGGAACTTTGTCGTATGCCTTCTCGAGGTTATTGAAAACCATATGTAAGTCTCTCTTCCTCTCCCTATACTGCTCCACTAACCTCCTGATAAGATGAATGACTTTTGTGGTCGAACGCCCTGGCATGAATCCAAACTAGTTCTCGAAAATAGACACGCCCCTTCTCACCCTCATCTCCACAACCCTCTCCCAAACTTTCATAGTGTGGCTTAGCAGCTTGATGCCCCTATAGTTGTTACAACTCTGGATATCACATTTGTTCTGGTACAAAAGGATCAAATCATTATACTCCTACCTCCATTCTTCGGACATTCTCGCCGTCTTAAAAATGATGTTAAACAACTCAGTCAGCCACTCCAAACCTGCCTTGTCTGCGCTCTTTCAAAATTCAACTGGGATCTCATCAGGCTCGGTTGCTCATCCCCTACGCATCCTGCGAACAACACCCTTAACCTCCTCTACTTTAATGCTTCTTCAATACCCAAAATCCGATACCTACCAGATTGCTCCAAGTCTCCCAGCACAATGTCTCTATCTCCTTTTTCGTTCAAGAGTTTATGAAAGTAAGACTTCCACCTCCGTCTAATAAGCTCGTCATCCACCAGTACTTTGTCATCCTCGTCCTTGATGCACCTCACGTGATCCAAGAAACGGGCCCTCTTCTCTCTCGCCTTGGCTAGTCTGTACAACTTTCTATCCCCGCCTTTCTCCTCTAATTTCACATACAGGCATCCAAAAGCCATCGTTTTCGCCGTTGTAACCGCAAGCTTTGACTCCTTACAGTTCTCCATTCCTCCACTTCTCCACCTCATCATTGTTTTTCCCTCGCCTTGGCTAGTCTGTACAAGTTCCTATCCCCGCCTTTCTCCTCTAATTTCACAAACATGCATTCAAAAGTCATCATTTTCGTCATCGTAACCGCAAGTTTTGGCTCCTTACAGTTCCCCATTCCTCCACTTCTCCACCTCATCCTTGCTTTCTATCAATTTTGCATACGCCGCTTTCTTCGCTTTCACCTTCTCTTGAACTTTACCATTCCACCACCAGTCCCCTCGATGCCCACCACGGCTACCCCTCGAGACCCCGGCACTTCTCTAGCTACCTCTCGAATGCAACTGACTGTTTTGTCCACATACCGATCGCATCCCCACTACTCTCCCAGGTCCCATTGGCCAGCAACTTCTCCCCCATCTCCTTTGCACTAGCCATGGTCAAACTCCCTCATTTGATTCTTAACTTATCATTCACAACCCTCCTCTTCTTCTCCATCTTGATTTCCAAATCCATCACCTAAAGCTTATGTCGGGTTGTAAGATACTCCCTCAGAATAACCTTGCAGTCTTTATAAAGACCGTTGTCAACCTTCCTAATGAGCAAAAAGTCTATCTGAGTCTTAGCCACCGAACTACGGAAAGTCACCAAGTGTTCCTCCTTCAGGAACCTCGAATTGGCTAGCACCATCCCAAAAGCTCTAGCGAACTCCAAAAGTGAGATGCCTCCTCCATTCCTGTCCCCGAGGCCAAAGCCTCCATGCACATCGTCATAACCCCAGGAAGTGACTCGATATGTTCGTTGAAATCCCCTCCTACAAATAACTTCTCCATGGGTGGTATACTACCCACCACCCCGTCCAAGCCCGCCTGCGGCGCGTAAGCACTAATAATGTTCATAGTGGGCCCTCCAACTACCAACTTAATCGTCATCATCCTGTCATTGACTCTCTTAACCTCTACCACCCGATCCCTTAGCTCGCTGTCTACTAAAATGCCTACCCCATTCATATACCTCGACCTACCCGAGAACTATAACTTATACCCATCCATATCCTTAACCTTATGTCCTACCCATTTGGTCTCCTTGACACGGGCTATATTAATCCTCCTCTTCTTAAGAATCTTAACTAGCTCTATGGATTTTCCCGTTATGGTCCAAATATTCTAAGACCCTATTCTCAGCCTAGCATCTCCCTTACCCCACTTAACCCTCGCCCCTGTCTCTGACCCAGAACATGACCCTTGTCTACCATCAGTTACCAAAGCAAATATAAAATAATGAACTACTCAAACGTTTACCCTAAAACTGGAAGGGATCAAAGTGAAAGCACAAGTTAAAAAGAATCTAGAGGCAAGTAAAACCACTGCGCCAAGAATGCTATAATTACAGACAAGAAGGGTAAATGCAAGAAGTAAAGTCACGAATCTATACAGCGAAGCGGTAATGGATAAGGACAAAGAATGGATACGGGCAACCGGAGGTACCAACTCCAGTCCAATCGAACCTGTTTGCTGGAGAAAATCATTGTTCGCAAGTACTGTTCACTTGATATTTCACCAAAAGTCGGGTACCAACGCACGAACAACACGAAAACTTGAATAGAACAAAATTCGAGCTTGAAAGTAGCCCACCGAAACCCAATTTCACGAATTAAAGATTTCTTACAGTTTTCAGAAATCAAACTTGATTATTCTAACTTTTGGACATAAAACACCAGGATAATCAAAGGGATAATAGGAAGAAAAAAAACTGAGCGAAAGGGAACAAGAATGACAAACAGAGGAAAAGCAATAGCAAAACAAAGATGCGATCAGAAATCAATTCTGTGTTCATATTATATATATAACCCTTCCTTTTCCCTTTTTAATCTGTGTTGATTATAGATGACTTTGGAATTAGAGGGATTTAGTTATCTTGCTGAATTCACGTCCTGCTATGTTGATTCAAGGCTTTAGAATCTATATATTGAATCTACCTATAATCAATACATTTTTAAAGTCTATTTTGAGAGTGATGCACACTTCTGTTTTTTTTTTTTGAAGGTTTGATGGTGAGATTCAGTTCTAGATTTTGTGGTGAATGTTTTTACAAAGAAGAAAAAAGTGCCATTTTTGAAGTGTATGATCTGGAACTCTGTAACTTCTGCAAAAGGAAGTAGATTTTCAGTCTCATAAATTGGTATCTATTACTTATCAGTTTAGAATGATTTAACAATGAAGATTTAGGATGACTTTTCGAGCTGTCGAATTTTACTTTTGTTTCTGAGAAAATAATTAATGTTGAGAATTCATACAGCCAACCCTAACTAGATTGGCTTGAGGCTATTTTTTGTTCTTTAGAATGGATCTCAGGAGAAATCTGTATAAATCAACTTTATTTGTACAAATGGCACTTCGAGCGTGAAATGAGCATGAAGAGATGCATCTGTGGTTTCATAGCATATTCAGTTCCTATTTATGTGCTGAGAGAAACTTGAATGATGCTGAAAATTGCTTTTTGCGCCATTCGAATTTAGGTTTTCAAAAGATCGGTAATTCAGTTTGTCGGTTTCCTATGATTGTTTGACCCCTTTCCTATAGATTTCGACAAATGATGAGAGAGAAAGTTCAAAATAGAAGATGCATTTATTTTGTGGGTGGAACGAGTCCTGATCTTGTGTTACTATGTCCAATTCTGAAGCGTGGAGTTTGTTGTCTGATAGAACCAAAAAAATTGGTGTATGACAATGAGCGAGCTAAAAGGATGCCACAAGGAATATGTCCATGCAAGGCAACCAGCATCAGCTAGGCAAGCTGCACACCCCGGCCAGCCAGCTGGTGGGAATTTGAAGAGAGCTCATGCAGAAGTAGCTATGAGTGCACTGAATCAAGAGGCTCTTCTGAAGAAAAAGAGACGCACAGCTGAGTTAAAGTCAGAGTTGGATCCTGCTGCTCTGCCCTTAGAACTTCTTAGAGTCGTGACAGATACTGAAATAGAGGCTCAGAGAAAAGCTGCAGATACTGAAATAGAGGCTCAGAGAAAAGCTGCAGATACTTCAGACTCAGAAATCACATGTGGTGAAAGCAAAAAGGAGGAGAAGTCCTATGTGGTTGGCGACAGAAATGTGACAAAGCCCATAGTGACATATTCAAGAAGGAAGAAGGCAGAAGCAAGTACTGTTGAAGCCAAGAGATAAACAAGCTCAGTTGCTGCCTGAGGACTCTAGGCATAGTGGGCTTTGCCCTTGTTTGATTGCCGATGATAGAGTAGTGTAGATGAAGAAGAAAATGAATCCAGCACCCGAGGGAACGTTTGGCCTCGAGTTTTTTTTTTGCTTCTGTAGGTTTACCAAATTAAGAAAGAGCTATACTGTTAAATTAAAACTTGAAAATACTGTATATTTGTAG
The DNA here is from genome assembly GCA_029783415.1 of Anisodus acutangulus. Classification (NCBI taxonomy): domain Eukaryota; kingdom Viridiplantae; phylum Streptophyta; class Magnoliopsida; order Solanales; family Solanaceae; genus Anisodus; species Anisodus acutangulus. The sequence continues at coordinate 12,447,192 of CM056506.1, read as the reverse complement.
TTTTTCTCCCAAGTAACTTTTGGACAACAAATCTTCTTGACCATCTTAAGTTTATAAACTGTTAATCATTTCAAATTCTTTTTTTAGTGGTTTTGATAGACTATGTGGTGCTGTTGTTGTGAAGGTGCACCACAGGAATTTCAAATCATTTTTAGCATATAAACTGTTAATTTTTTCTCGTTTACTGCCATAGTCCAAATTATTTATTTTCTGCTTCTTTTTTCTCCTTTTGAACTTCAGTTTCTTAGCTTTTCTTATTTGCTGGTTTTTTATATTGCTACATTATGCATGGAGCTGGCCCATGAATTTGAAGTGCTTGCATATGCACACGTGCTTGTAGAAATAACGGCCACTGACCACTTTTTTCCCTAAAAAATCATTGTCACGGAATTGCAAATTCTACAAGTAAAAACTTTGGAGTTTCACATGTGAAATTAGGAATTCCACAACAATGGTTATTTGTGAATTTTGGCATGGGTGCATATCGCGGAAGAAAATTTTTGTATAAAGATTTGACTATTAAATTTTTCGGCAAAGACTTGAATATTAAATCAAAGTGTAATTGGAACTCCATTTATTGAAGTAATAATATGGTAGTCGTATTCACCATCGACTTGCTTCTTTAATTGATCCAATTATTCTCCTTTAGAGAACAGTCTAGGACAACTAACACAAATATTATAAAAAAATAATTAATGAATCATTTAATGGGAATTTTTTGATGTTGTTAAACGGGAAGACATATTCGACAAAGGTGACGAAGCGAGAAAATATAATTTTGTCGGTGGAGAGCTCATAGCACAAGTACCCCTGTGGTTTGACGGGAAACCTAGGAAGGCGCACAGAATAGACCGGGTGCTAATTTGTGAGGTGCCGTGGATGTCATATTGGGGAACACAGACAACCGAAAATTCTAAGGTGGTCGTAGGTGGGGATTCAACGGTAGAGAATTTCGGTGGGAGAATTCTTTCGGCTTTACCATTTTGAGGGGAGGTATATGGGCACGAGAAACAAAAAACCATGTCGTTAGCCGCACAGAATTTATGAAATAAAGAATTATTAAATTCACGATCATTATCACATTGAAACGATTTTATGTTCTTTTCAAATTGTGTTTTAACCAGTGTACGAAACTCAACAAATTTGGAGAACACTTGAGATTTGAGTTTGAGTGGATAGACCCAAAGAAAGTGAGAGAAATCATCCAAAAATACCAAATAGTATTTGTGGCCTAAGTTGTTGGTTATGGGAGATGTCCATACATCAACGTGAATAATATCAAAGGGATAGAAAGTGGTACCCATGGAAGTCGTAAATGGTAGTCTAACGTGTTTTCCTAACTGATACGAGGAGCAAATATGAGAAAGAGTCCATTTGTTACGTTGGATTAAATTTCGGTTTCTAAGAGAATAAAAAACGTGAAAACCCGGATGACCAAGTCTAATAGGTAGAGGGAGATATGATTGTTAAAACGGTAGGAGGAGTGATACTAGCAGCGGATGTAGTTAGGAACGGATAGAAGTCCCCCTCACTATTGCATCGCGTAAGGAGTTTCCCGGTATGGAGGTCCGTTACGAAAAATCCAAACGGGTCAAAAGTAATTGAGACAGAATTATCGGTGGCAAATTTTCTGACAGAAATTTGATTTTTTTTTATGTTTGGGCATAAATGACGTTTTTAAAAGAGAAGTGTGGATGTGGTGGTGGGGCAGGGAATTAGTTAGTATACAAGCATTAGTTATACATATGTTAAAAAAATATACCAAACAAATGATAATTAATGCATGTATTACGCCCCCAAGTAGTGTTAAGTATGGCTGGCCAGTGGGCCAGGATCGGGTCGGGACCAATGGGATTCGCTGTCGTCCCGTCACGTTTCCGATCCCGTCAGAATCGCGGCGGGGCGGGATCAGGTCGTTTTTTTTTTTGATAAATAACATATATATAAAAAAACTCAATAATTAAACAAGATAGTGTAATAAAAACATCCGAAGACTGTTTTTGTGCCTCTTATACTATTTAATAGACATATAATTTTTTTTATAATACAAATACAATTGTCAAAATTGCAATTTTGTGTTGTTCAGAAGTTGCAAATTACATAGTAAAAATGCAATTAAAAAAATTACATTTTGAAAAAACACATGTTCTAGTTTCTTGATAATTTCCTGTGGCTCTTTGGTTGGAATTGGTATTTGTTGGTCAAATTACTCCACGTCGCTTCCACCACCTTCGGATAAGATTTAGTTGTAGATTTCGTCTTCTTCTTCGTTGATCTCCGGTTGACCGCACTTTTTCCGCTCCGCTTGTATCCAATCTATGAATAATACTATAATCTTCAAGCTGTCTCCGGCCAATGAGTGTATGTGCTCTCCTATTTGATATTTGCCGGCAGAAAAAATGCTTTTAGACGCCGTTGATGACGCTTGAATGTTCAAAACATCTAGGGTCATCATTGAAAGTGTCGGAAAGGTCTTCTCATTCCCCCTCCAGTATTTCAGCAAGTCTTCACGTCCTTCTTCATTGAGTACTGCTTGATACGGTACAGAACCCTGCAAAACAAAAATAGCAAACTCGCTAAATTTGGTTAGTAGCGGTACGACCGCACATTCTATTTCTGAGGCTTTCAATACTAGCCGCAAAAACATGTTTTTTGTGAGGTTGTGTTGAAGAAGATGAAGAAATGGTATGGAAGCTGGTAGGTTGCTAGCACTTTCTTGTTGATAAAACCTATATACTTTTTTGCATTCGTATTCTACGCTAGACGACACTTTTCTTTAGTTTCTTCAATAGGTAGTGGGTGATTTGGATTTTTGGGACTTGGGGGTGGTAGTACTGTTATACAATCGTAAATAGTTTCAATAAGTGATTTAGTACCGTCTATTTTAATAGTCGGATTTAATACAACACCAATAATATAAATAGTGAGAATAGGAATAAAATATTTTTTTATTTTGATAAATATTTTTAATAGCTGCCTTATAAGCTGGTTTATCCATATATTCATTAATCAGTAAAAATATTAGAGCTATATAAAACAACATAGTTGAAATAGTAAGATAATATACACCGGAAAATTCTTTGTTGCTTGAAAAAATTTCTCTAAAACTACAATAAGTTCAAAAAAATTTCCCTCAATCGCTATCTACAACCATATCAGATGGATTTTGATTATAAGAGTTAGAAAATAAAGTTATAGGTTTTCTATAGTCATAAGCAACAAGTAGTTGCTCGTACAAATAATTCCACCTAGTGGGTACTTCTTCTGGAATTTTAGATAGTTGGCAATGGTGACACATTTTTTTATATTATTTTCTTCGTTGTATTCTATTATTTTTTTTAAAAAAGTTTATAGCAAATTGTATTTTACTAAGAATGTCTTCAAAAAGTGATAGACCATACTTTACAACTAAGTTATATACATGACACACACATTTTATATGAAAATGATCTGAAAAAGATGGAGTTAAACTATTTTTTTAAATTGTAATAGCATTATTGTTAGAAGAAGCGTTATCTAATGTAATAGTCATAATTTTATCAGTTATTTTGTAATAATCGCACACTTGATAAATATTTTCTGCAATAAAAGTACCAGTGTGCCTATCATCTATATATCTATACGCTAAGATACATTTTTGCATAGACCATTTATAATCTATCCAACGACAGGTTACCGTTAAATAATCATGACTGTTAGTACTACGGCCTATATCAGAAGTGATTACCACTTTGCCATTAAAATAATATAATGAATAACGTAAATACTGTTGATATTCATGTGCAAATTTAAATACATCTCTCTTAACAATTGATCTCGAAAAATCGTTAAAAGCATGATTATACATATCTCTAATGTAATGAATAAAACCAGGAGATGAAGGAAATGAAAAAGGCAAACTCTCTACAACAACTAATTTTGCTATTGCTTCCATCTCTCTATGTTTATTGTAATTAGGGCCTACAATTTCCCCCGTCGTGGGGGCAATTTGACCCTATGTCTTGGTCCGGGACAATATGTGAACCTTGTCCCGATGGAGCAGGCGTTTGTGCACCAGGTTTTGAAGCCTCATATTGGGCATACCTAGCTGGATGAGCCCTTGCCACGTGTCTCATTAAAACCCTTATCCCACTGTGACCCTTTTTAGTTTTAAATTTTAAAATATCTTTACAAATTTTACATCTAGCTACTTGATTTTCTACGTCCCTATCAAAAAATGTCTATGCATCTGATTTTAATGGTTGTTTTGCTGGACCTCGTCTCATACTAGAGGGAATAGAAGACATTTCAGTTGAAGGTGCATTAGTGGGTGTGTTGTCATATATATTATTGGGTGTATCATCTAGATTATCGTCTAAATTAAAGTCTTATTGAGTTCTAGAAAATAGCTCCTTGTCTAAATCTAATGGTATTATAGAAAAATGTTCAGTATCAACAAAATCATATTGTGTAGGAATAAGATTTTATCTAGAAATAGAATGACTAGAAGAAGTACCCTTGCCCTTGTTGCCCCTACTAGAATAAGCCTGACTCCTACCCGTAAACATACGTTTAAATCATTCCATTATAAATTTATAATTATACTAATAAATAATTAAAATAAATGAAATTAAGTACGCTAAACAAAATAAATAGACAATAATAATATAATGAATGAACGAATGTACAAAACGCCGATGTGTAATCAAGAGGTTGAAAGTTGAAATTTTGCTCGATGGAAGATACTCAAGCTAGTTGCCAACTTCACTCCCAAATAAATAAATAAAATTCAATATTTTGTAGACAATGTAGACTTGTAGAGAGATAGATCGAGAGATTGTAGGAAGATTTGTGAGAAAGACGAAGAGAAAATGAGGTATTTATAGTTGAAAATTTGGGTTAAAGTGTAAATAGAATAACTTATGGGATAAAAATAAATATTAAGGGATAGAGGGTTGGGGGAGAGGAGGCAAAAAATGATCGTTACACAACAACCAAAATGTAAAATGGTCGTTAGTGCAATGATTATTTATGCAAAGAGGGATTTCGGGCAGGATCAGGGACGAGACCATGTCCCGTCCCGATTTGAGTCTTAACAGCGCAATTTTTTTCTAAAAAAAAAAGTGGGCTCGGGGCGGGACCGGACCGACCGGCCCAATGGCCCAATGGCCAGCCATAGGATTTAATGTGTAGCGTATTTAATGTGTGTATATATAGAGCGGAGTTACACAAGTCTTGTTCCATTTATATCTGAATTAACATAGGAAAAATCGCCCTCGTCTGTAACGCCATGGAAAACAACTCTCACCAATCGGCGGCTCAGTCCTGTGGGTACCCACCGGAACAGCAACCCTACCACCACCACCTCCTTCAGCAACAGCTAGAGATGTTCTGGAACTACCAGCGACAAGAAATCGAGGGAGTTACCGATTTCAAGAACCACCTACTTCCCCTCGCCCGCATCAAGAAGATCATGAAAGCTGATGAGGATGTCCGTATGATCTCTGCTGAAGCACCCATTGTGTTTGCCAAGGCTTGTGAGTTCTTCATTCTCGAACTCACCATTCGCTCCTGGCTTCACGCCGAGGAGAACAAGCGCCGGACCTTGACCAAGAACGACATCGAAACCGCGATTAAACGGGATGACATTTTCGACTTCCTTGTTGACGTTATTCCTCTTGATCAGAACAAGAACAAGGAAGGGGCTGTTGGCATGGTGGGCTCCACGGCAAGTGGTGCGCCCTACTATTACCCTCCAATGTGCCAGCCTGCTCCACCTGGTGTGATGATGGTCCAGCCTGCTATGCCTGGGGTTGATCCCTCAATGTATGTTCAGCCTCCGTCGCAGGCGTGGCAGTCCATCTGGCAGGCTGCTGAGGAGAATCCCTATGCTAATGGAGGCAGCAGTGGACAGGGTAACCTTGATGGTCAGAGGTAACTTTGTCATTCCCTTCACATAAAATAAATTTGTCCATTTTCCTTAAAGGTGGTAACTTTCCTCTTTTGATGAGCAGTTGAGATTGTATTTGTTTGTTAAAACTGCAATTTTGTTCTTTGTTTTAATTTCCAAATTGCAGTGAAGTACATGTATAATTTTGCATCCTTGGACTTGGAGAAAATGGTGTGGCATAACCAATTTAGGGCAACCGATCAATATGCTTTCACACGTTTATTTGATACTATTTACTATATAAAGGAGTTCATGATTGATTCTCTTAATCGGGAATTAGATAGGCATCAAGGAGATGCATGTAACATACGCAAAAGAATCATGGTTGATTCCTGAGAACATAACTTCATTTCTAATCAGGGAGTTAACCAGATATTAAAAATATGGTCTCTAAGCCATATTGAGGGAGCTAATGAAATCTAAAAGGATCACTACATGTTTACATATGCTATATCAGATTTTCTTATTCGGAAACATTAATATAACTACTTTTGTCTTATGTGCATGTTTTATGTCTTTTTGTATTATTGTTATTAATGTCACTTTTTGGTGCAGGGTTGAGAAACCTTTTCTGAAGAGAGAATTAGGGTTCCACTAAGTTTGTCATTGTTTTCTGTTCTTTCATATTGATGAGTATCTGATTTATATTATAAGTAAAATGCTTTCACTTGTTTTTTCAGTGATTGGCTAATCTTTCACTTTTACGTACTTATATACTTAAAGAAATATCATTTACTTAGGTTGGATTCAGACGGAAAGACTACTATATAGGAGGATTTTGTGAAGTTGACCTAAAAAGTGTTTTCCCTGGACAGTTGAAGAATATCAAGGAGTAGTAGTCCGATAGATGTGTTTCTTTTATGAATAGATTTTGATAAATGAGATCCCAATAAACACAATACTTTAGGTGGTTTGTCAACTGAATTATTTGTAATATTTATTATGTTCAACGTATCCCTATAGATAATTAAATCGTTGAAGGTGAGCCTTGGAGTAATCGGTAAAATTGTTGCCATGTGACCATGAAATCATGGGTTCAAGCCGTGGAAAACAGATCCTTGTGGTCCGTCCCTTCCCCGGACCCCGCGCATAACAGGAGCTTAGTGCACCGGGCTGCCCCCTTTAGAGTATAAATGTTAATTTAAGAGGTTCCCAGTGAAAATTGGCTCGGACGCCGTCATTCTTAGAAATGTTACTTTAGGAAAAGTATGTTGCGTTATTAATGCCAAAAATCACGCGTGAGCAGCATAAACGTGAATGCAGTTTAGGTTGCTAAATATCTAAGTAAACATCACATTTGGAGCTCGAATGTGATTCTAAGCCTTGCAAACTTGTCTGGTTGGCGTTTTTACCTTTATCAAAAAAGAAAAAAAAAGAAAACTTGTCTGGTTGGTTTTAATTTTCTGATGTGTATCATGTGTCATGCTTGCTCTCATTGCTCTGTAAATTCATGTACAGCGTTTTATTATTTGATATAGAAAATGCATGTGAAAATCTGATATGGCTTGTTTATAGTCTAGCTAGTTCATGGTGACTTTGCCACCAGCCTTGTGCTTTCTTCCTTTGATGCTGAACTTATCATTGTAACAACCTCTATCTACACTTGCCCTATTTATCCCTTCCCTCTTATCTTTTTTGGTTTACATTCTCATAATTAATGAGCTATTTGTATTCATTAATCCGGTTCTCATGTTATTTCACCCAATTTTGGCCATTCTTGATTTGTCTGCTATGATGTTGGCACCTTAGTTCTTAGATGACCTATGATTGCTAAGTTAATTTTTTTTTATGACAAGGGAACCCGCAGCCGCTACTCTTTGAGTGCGCACAGGGTACCCCGCTCCTGTGCAATAGCTATGATTGCTAAGTTAAATATGTAGTCTCTAAATTGTTTTTCTTACCCCACAGTTCTGTTAATGGTTGTAGTTTCTTGAAAATGTTTAACTTGCTAGGCTAAGCAGCTTATTATTCTATTTAGTACTTGTTTGCTGTAGTTATGGTTCTGTTTGATGATACAAGAATCTGGTTTCTCATTCATATGGTTCAATCATTAACTTTGTGTAATATATCTTTCTATTTGATCTTGCTGCAGTTAAAGATGATGTTCGCCGCTGATCTGGATGCTTAGTGGCACAAAGAAAGCTATTAGTTACTAATGCTACAGGTCCTCTCTAATGTGAATGCACCTTATTGGTACTGTCCATGGATAATGGCTTAACTGTAATGACTTGAATCCCTTAGTCGTTGTCTTGTCTGTATTATACTGTGTAGTTTCTCAGAGTGCTTATGGAGTTATGGAGTTCTGGTTTTCAGTATTACTATAAACTGACCTTTCTACCTGCATAACGATTGTGTATGTTATTTTAAATTGTTCTCTTTCTGCCCTATAGTGTTTTGACTATTGACCTCGTGCTATACTTGGATGATGGATCCACTAAGACTTATCGACAGTGGGATGACTAGTAAACCTCGTGGGCACCGAAGAGTATAACCTTGCAATTGACTTGCAATTGAATTAGGGTTACTTCACTCTCTTCCAGAAGTAATTGAATATTAGTCAATTTGATCTCATAGTGGGGTAGATTTAACTCTTGAAATCCTCCTTTATTTTTTTCTCTTTTGATTCCTCTTTTCGTTAGGGTTAATCCATTTGAATGAAGAGGAAGGGGAAGAAAATGGAAAAAGGAGGTTGGCTCAGTTGGTTGAGCACGGGGCTTCCGTTATGGAGGTATCAAGTTCGAAACCCCCCGCCTACGACAACAGGGGATTTGCCTTATTGGCCGAGCTCGTCGCACGGGGCTTGCCTGGTGCGGGTTATCTCTCCTGTGTGGTTTGCGAGTTGTTGTGTAACACAGGAGCGGGGTTTACGCGGGTTCCCTCGTCATTAAAAAAAATATAAAAAGGAGGGATTATGTCCCTCTACTTATCACGATTTTAAAGGATGAAGAACAATGCATAGTATGAAATTTTACTTTGTCAAAATAAAAGGAAAGATTATATGCACCGTATGTTTAAACAAAGTTGAATCTCAACTACCTATTACCTGTGGAGCTAGTACTAGTATAGCATTCTCTCTTAATAGTTTTTTTTAGAAAGGCTCTTAATTAAATAATTTATAGCATTACGTTGTTGCCATATCTCACATGACTACCTTCTATTTGAATTCTTTGCATATTAGTCACAGAAAATTCACTTTCTACATTACATTGCTTTAGTAACTAGTGGAAACTTCCATCTTCATCCAGCAGAAACCCTGTCAAATGGGTTTTCTTCTCTAAAATGGACAATAGAGGAGCTATTACTGTATTTAATAAATATGCCCAGAACATGGTTCTCTATTTAGAGTACTTCAAATAAAATAGCACGCTCTGCGACAAGCTGAAGAAATGGAGAATGCATTTGTTCCTTCTCTTCCTTGCTAAGTCTTGTCTGCTTCTGTCATTTGTTAGTGAATACAACAACAACATACCCAGTGTAATGAGTGGGGTGGGTCTGAGAAGGATAGGATGTACGCAGACCTTACCTCCACCCTTGCAGGGTAGAGAGGTTGTTTTCCATAGACCCTCGGCTCAAAAGAAACGTAATCAATACAGGGTTGCATGAAAAATAAGGCAACAAAATATCAAGATACAAAACAAATGGTACAACATAGTAATACACACATAAAGATAATGATCGACGCGATACCAAAATAATGCAACTGAGAAAAGGAGAAGAGGAGATGGAAAGGCTAGTCCCACACTTCTCTCACACAGAACGCGACAAAACACAAATATCTACTACCCTTCTATCCTAATTCTCGACTGCCAAATCTTCTATTAAGGTCATGTACTCAGTCAACTGGAGTTGAGCCATATACGGTCTAATCACCTCCCCAGTTCTTCACCTACCTCTACCTCTCCCAACTCCTACGACCGTCAATCTCTCACACCTCCTAACTGGCGCATCCTCACACCTCCTCTTCACATGACTAAACCATCTCAGTCTCGCTTCCCTCATCTTATCCTCCGCGGGAGTCACTCCGACCTTGACCCGTATATCTTCATTCCTAATCATATCTCTCCTAGTATGACCACACATTCAACTGAGCATCCCATCTCCGCTACTTTCATCTTCTGAATGTGGACGTTCTTGATTGGCCAACACTCTGTCCCATACAACAGTGCTAGTCTAACCACAATTCTATAAAAATTACCTTTCAGCCTAGGCGACTAAAGAGATAATAGCTTTAACTTTCAGCAGTGTAGGAGCCTTTGCAAAAAGACATAATAGTTTGTCTGTATGTGTATGTGATCACACAGACAGGAAAGGGTCAGATAAAGACAACAAGTTGTAACTGGCAGTTAAAGTTCTATTTTTTGGACAGTATCTGTGTGAAAAAGTTCTCTAAGCATAAATTACTATGCACATTTTTACAGAAAATACTGGTTTTCACTCTGATACAATGTTCCTTCCAGCTTTGGTTAATCAGAAGATACAAAATCAGAGTTCATTTTTTCTGTAGAATTGCAGTCTAAAACCTTAAATCTTTGGTGCAAAAGCATCGAGTAATACAACTCTCTTTTCAGCAGTAGAAAAACATGGCTAAATCATATATCAGTCATTAAAACTTTACACCAGATTCTTAATTCATCAGCTTAGTACTAACTTCATTGTCAGTAAGACAGTTGAAAAAGCTAAGGTAAATGAAACTTAAGGACTTCATTCTTGAAAAAGGAGGAAAAAGAAAACCTTCGTAAATAGTATTTTCAATTTGATATTTCAATAAGAAAAGGAAGTTAGTAGATGATGATCTGAATATTAGTATTTGCACCTTCACGAAAAACCAAAAAGAAATATCTTCAACACTAATTTTTTCCCCATATTTACTTGCTTTCTTTTAGTAAGAAAGTTATTAATTTTACGCCCCCAGGGGTTAGTTCAATGGGCAAAGGATGAGGGACTTGTGTCTTAGGTCACATGTTTAAGCGCCGCGGCAAGTGAACTAACTCTGATATTTAAGTGGAGAAGGGTAGAGGGGCGGGGACCCATCATCCCCGAGTTTCGAAGGCTGCGGTTGGCCCAAAAGGGTTGGCTCCAGATGAATTTCTCGGTCAACATAAAAAAAAGGAATGTCACTAAGTTTACTAAATCTGAAATAGATGTTAGATATTAAGATGAAATCTAATAGATCTTTTCCATATTTACTTGCTTTCTTTTAGTAAAAAAGTTTCTAAGATTACGCCCCAAGGGGTTAGTTCAATGGGCAAAGGATGAGGGACTTGTGTCTTAGGTCACACGTTTGAGCCCGCGCCATGCGAACTAAATCAGGTATTTAAGTGGAGGAAGGTAGAGGGTCAGGCGCAGGCCCATTATCCCCGAGTTTCGAAGGCTACGGTTTGCCTAAAAGTGTCCGCTCCAGATGAATTTCTCGGTCAACATAAGAAAAAGAAAACAAAAAAGAAAGTCACTAAGTTTACTAAATCTGAATTTGATTTTAGATAATAAGATGAAATCTAATATGAATTCCTACCTATTCAAGGAAGTATAATTATAGACAGAAGTTTAAAACTTTTCTCAGGATATGATTTGAAAGACAGAAGAAAATACAAGGAAAAAGATTTAGCAAGGAAATTTATAATTAATGCATATAGCCCAAAAAAACTAATTTATTAAATTTTATTTTCCAAATTACAAAAAGTTGGTTACTTTAACAATGGTTAAACATTAACCATGGTAAGGGTTTAACATCTACTACCCCCCCTCCCCCCAACTATAAAAGATCAAAATAAATAGGGCCAGGCCAAACCTGAAAATAGTATTTTATATTCAGGAAAACAAAGCCTTTTTCCTATTTTTTTCTTTTTCCAGAAAAGGGCATTTACCAGCCAACTCTCTTTTCAGCAGTAGCAAAACATGGCTAAATCATATATCAGTCATTAAAACTTTACACCAGATTCTTAATCATCAACTCAGTACTAAATCACTGTCAGTAAGACAGTTGAAAGAGTTAAGGTAAATGAAAACTAAGGATTTCATTCTTGAAAAAGGAGGAAAAAGAAATACTTCAGAAATAGTATTTTCAATTTAATATTACAAAAAGAAAAGGAAGTTAGTAGATGGTGATCTGAATATTAGTATTTGCACCTTCACCGAAAAACAAAAAGAAATATCTTCAAAACTAAAAAAATTCCATATTTACTTGCTTTCTTTTAAAAAGAAGCTTACTAAGTTTTTGCTCCCAGACTCCCAGTGGTTAGTCCAATTGGCAAAGGATGAGGGACTTGTTTGTTAGGTCACAGGTTCGAGCCCCGCACCAAGCGAACTAACTAAGTGGTAGAAGGTTAGAGGGGCGAAGCCTGCATTTTGCCCAAAAGGGTCACCTCCAGAAGAATATCTCGGTCAACAAAAAAAAAAGAAGCTTCTAGGCTTACTAAATCTGAAATAGATTTTAGATATTAAGATGAAATCTAATATGACTATCTATCTATTCAAGGAAGTATAATTATAGTCAGAAGTTCAAAACTTTTCTCACGATGTGATTTAAAAGAATGAAGGAAAAGTAAAGCTTAGCAAGGAAAATTACAACTTATGTATATAACCCAAAAACTAATCTATTATATTTTATTCTCCAACAACAACAACAGCATACCCAGTGTAATTCCACAAGTGGGGTTAGGGGAGGATAGTGTGTACGCATTACCTTACCCCTACCTTGTGCATGTAGAGAGGTTGTTTCTGATAGGCCTTCGGCTCCAGTAAAGCATAAACACTACATTTATGGAAACATACACATTAACAACAACAAGATAGTAAGGAAACTAAAGCAGAAGAGATAACAAGTAGTAATAGAAAACAAAGAATGAGATAACAGCTTTAGCTTTCAGTGAATGTAAAGAGATAATAGCTTTAACTTTCTGCAGTGTAGGAGGTTTTGCAAAAGACAATATTTTGTCGGTTTAGTGATCACATACTGTAAAGGATCAGATAAAGACAACAAATGATAATTTTGGATCCAAGTTCTGGTTTTTGGACAGTATCTGAGTGTAAAAAACACTGGTATCTATTGCTTATACAATGTTCCATCCAGCTTAGGTTAATCAGAAATCAGTGTTCATGTTTTCTGCAAAATTGCAGTCTGAGACCTTAAATACCTGGTGCAATAGCATTGAGCAATACAACTCTCTGTTCAGCAGAAGCAAAACATAGCTAATCATATATCAGTCATTAAAACTTTATACCAGATTCTTAATCATCAACTCAGTGCTAACTTCACCATCACAATGACAGTTGAAAAGGTTTAGGGAAATGAAAACTAAGGACTTCATTCTTGAAAAGGAGGAAAAAGAAAAACTGAATAAATAGTATTTTCAATTTGATATTCCAAAAAGAAAAGGAAGTTAGCAGATGGTGATCTGAATATTAGTATTTGCACCTTCACCAAAAAAAACAAAAAGAAATATCTTGAACAATAATGTTTTTCCATATTTACTTGCTTTCTTTTATTAAGAAAGTTACTAAGTTTACTAAATCTGAATTAGATTTCAGATATTAAGATGATATCTTACATGATTTCATGCTATCTATTCAAGGAAGTATAATTATAATCGGTACATGTATACGGCCGTTTTTTGGCCATGATTATGAATGAAAATACTTTTACTCTATTAAAAAAATAATTTAATCATTCCTAATTCAAAACTTCTATCAGGATTTGATTTAAAAGACAGAAGAATATAAGGGGAAAATTTAGCAAGGAAAATTACAATCAAATGTTTTTATAGCCCAAAAAATAAAAAAAATTATTCTCCAAATTACAAAAAGTTGGATAATTTTACCGGTTATTAATTAACCCTGGTAAGGGTTTAACCTCTACTAACCCCCTTCCCCCCAACTATAAAAGAACAAAATAAATAGGGCCAGGCCAAACCTGAAATTATTATTTTAAATTCAGGAAAGCAAAGCCTTTTTCCTATTTTTCTCTCTTTATTCGATATAGTTTAGGGAAATGATAACTAAGGACTTCATTCTTGAAAAGGAGGAAAAAGAAAAACTGAATAAATAGTATTTTCAATTTGATATTCCAAACAGAAAAGGAAGTTAGCAGATGGTGATCTGAATATTATAATTTGCACCTTCACCAAAAAACCAAAAAGAAATATCTTGAACACTTAATTTTTTCCATTTTTACTTGCTTTCTTTTATTAAGAAAGTTACTAAGTTTACTAAATCTGAATTAGATTTCAGATATTAAGATGATATCTTACATGATTTCATGCTATCTATTCAAGGAAGTATAATTATAATCAGTACATGTATACGGCCATTTTTTGGCCATGATTATGAATGAAAATACTTCTACTCGATTAAAAATAATAATTTAATCAGTCCTAATTCAAAACTTCTATCAGGATTTGATTTAAAAGACAGTAGAATATAAGGGGAAAAATTTAGCAAGGAAAATTACAATCAAATGTTCATAGCCCAAAAAATAAAAAAATTTATTCTCCAAATTACAAAAAGTTGGATTATTTTACCGGTTATAAATTAACCCTGGTAAGGGTTTAACCTCTACTAACCCCCCCTTCCTCCAACTATAAAAGAACAAAATAAATAGGGCCAGGCCAAACCTAAAATTATTACTTTAAATTCAGGAAAACAAAGCCTTTTTCTTATTTTTCGCTCTTTTTTTGAAAAAATAGATTTTACCCGCCGAAATAGCAGATTCCTCTAGGGCTTGTCAAATTTCTGAATGCTCAACACTCTGTATAGGTAGAAGCGGCAAAAAGTTTTTTTTTTGGGTGGAAATTCAACAGCGACTCACTCTATGCGATTCACCATTGCTTCCATTTATAGGTATACTTCATTTAATCAAATGCTTCTGCGCTGTTTTCATGCATGGCTGCATCCGGATTGCTGTAACTGTTTTCTGCATTCTTTTTGATGAGAAAGATGATTTCTGCATTGGTTTATGTATATACATGTTGTATATATGTACTTGTCTGTGTTTTTTTTGTGTGTATGTATATCTGTGTTCATATTATATATATATAACCCTTCCTTTTTCCTTTTTAATCTGTGTTGATTATAGATGACTTTGGTATTAGAGGGATTTAGTTATCTTGCTGAATTCATGTCCTGCTATGTTGATTCAAGGCTTTAGAATCTATATATTGAATCTACCTATAATCAATACATTTTTAAAGTCTATTTTGAGAGTGATGCGCACTTCTGTATTTTTTAAATGTTTGATTGTGAGATTCAGTTCTAGATTTTGTGGTGAATGTTGTTACAAAGAAGAAAAAAGTGCCATTTTTGAAGTGTCTGATCTGGAATTCTGTAACTTCTGTAAAAGGAAGTAGATTTTCAGTCTCATAAATTGGTATCTATTACTTATCAGTTTAGAATGGTTTAAGAATGAATATTTAGGATGACGTTTCTAGCTGTCAAATTTTCTAACTAGATTGGCTTGAGGCTATTTTTTGTTCTTTAAAATGGATCTCAGGAGAAATCTGTATAAATCAACTTTATTTGTACAAATGGCACTTCGAGCGTGAAATGAGCATGAAGAGATGCATCTGTGGTTTCATAGCATATTCAGTTCCTATTTATGTGCTGAGAGAAACTTGAATGATGCTGAAAATTGCTTTTTGCGCCATTGAAATTTAGGTTTTCAAAAGATCGGTAATTCAGTTTGTCGGTTTCCTATGATTGTTTGACCCCTTTCCAATAGATTTCGGCAAATGATGGGAGAGAAAGTTCAAAACGGAAGATGCATTTATTTTGTGGCTGGAACGAGTGTCCTGATCTTGTGTTACCATGTCCAATTGTACCGAGAATGTTATTTTTCAACTTCTCCATCAGTTTGGTTTTGTTTTTGGCTTCTTAAACATTCCTTGATCTAAATTTTCTTTTCTATCAAACGGAAAGATTGTTGAGATGTTTCTGAATAAAAAACTTCTGAAATTCATAGACAAGCTAAGAAAGCATGTCCCATTTCTGTGGGTTCTTCCGTTTGTGCGGAGTCCTTTATATTTGGCAAATTGATGAAATATATTTTGATTTTTGTGGACATAAGAAAATGGAGATTCTCAATAAACATGGTTAGATTTAGAAGGTGATATGCAGTTATCTCAATATAAAACGGTATCATGGTTATAGATTTAAAAAGGTCTAATACAGTTAAGTCAATAGATCGAACCGTTTGACAGACATTATTGTAAGTTTTCCTCACCTATATCAATACGTTTGTGCTTTTCTGGCGTTCGTGGAAACCAGATAGTGGATTAATTCATGATATAGGAGGGTTTTGTGAAGTTGATCTAAAAAGTGTTTTTCTTGGACATTTGAAGAATATCAAGGAGTACGTAGTCCAATAGATGTGTCTCTTTTATGAATAGATTTGGATAAATGATATACCAATAAACACAATACTTTAGGTGGTTTGTCAACTGAATTATTTGTAATATTTATTATGTTCATCGTATGCCTATAGATAACTGAATCGTAGAGTATAAATGTTAATTTAGGAGGTACCTGGTGAATATTGGCTCGGACGCCGTCATTCTTAGAAATGTTATTTTAGGAAAAGTATGTTGCTTTATAAATGCCAAAATTCATGTGTGAGCAACTAAGTTGCGTGGACTCTCCATTCTTGGTGTCGTTCACGTCTCGACACGGGTGGGATACGGGTGCGGGAGCGGGATACGATCAACCAACTTCGGATACTTGACCGGAGTCTATCTCAAAATTTATAATATCTTTATAGCTCTATTTTTTATAATTTTGAATTTTCTTAGCCGAATCCCCGCATTCATATCCATATCTAGATCCGCACCCCGAATCTTAAAATTTAGATTTTGCCTAATCCGACACTCGGATCCGTTCCCGTATCGAATACCCGCACCCGAGTCCGAGCAACTTAGGTGAGCAGCATAAAAGTGAATGTAGTTTAGGTCGCCAAATATCTAAGTAAACATCACATTTGGAGCTCAAACATGATTCTAATCCTTGCAAACTTGTTTGGTTGGTGTTGTTACCTTTATCAAAAAAGAAAAAAGAGAAAACTTGTCTGGTTGGTGTTAATTTTCAGATGTGTATCATGTGTCATGCTTGTTTGGTTAGTACTACACGATGATCTACGCGATACCTAAACAATATGACTAAGAAAAGGAGAATAAGAGGCTAACCCCCTACCTCTCTCACACACTGCGACATAAACTCAACTACCCACTAACCTTCTACCCTAATTCTCGACCTCCAAATCTTCCTATCTAAGGTCATGTCCTCAGTCAGTTGGAGTTGTGCCATGTCCTTTCTAATCACCTCCCCCAGTTCTTCTTTGGCCTACCTCTACCTCTCTCCTAACTTCTGCTACCGCCAATCTCTCACGCCTCCTGACTGGCGCCTCCTCACACCTCCTCTATCCCTTCCCTCGTATCTTTTTTGGTTTACACTCTCATAATTAATGAGCTATTCGTATTCATTAATCCGGTTGTAATGTTATTTCACCCATTTTTGGCATGTCTTGATTTGTCTGGTATGATGTTGGCACCTTAGTTCTTTGATGACCTATGATTGCTAAGTTAAATATGTAGTCTCTAAATTGCAAATCTCAAAAAAATAGTCTCTAAATTGTTTTTCTTATCCCGCAGTTCTGTTAATGGTTGTAGTTTCTTGATGATGTTTTACTTGCTAGGCTAAGCAGCTAATTATTCTATTTAGTACTTGTTTGCTGTAGTTTCTATGATTCTGTTTGAGGATAAGAGAATCTGGTTTCTCATTCATTTGGTTCAGTCGTTAATTTTTTTTAATAATTTTTCTATTTGATCTTGCTGCAGTTAAAGTTCACGTTCGCTGCTGATCCGGATGCTTAGTGGCACAAAGGAAGCTATTAGTTACTAATGCTACAGGTCCTCTCAAATGTGAATGCACCTTATTGGTACTGTCCATGGATACTGGCTTAACTGCAATGTCTTGAATCCTTTAGTCGTTGTCTAGTCTGTATGAAATTTTGTGTAGTTTATGCGAATGCTTATGGAGTTCTGGTTTTCAGTATTATTATAAACTGACCTTTCTACCTGCATAACAATTGTGTATGTTACTTTAATTAGTTCTCTTTCTGCCCTATAGGGTTTTGACTATTGTCCTCGTGCTATACTTGGATGATGGATCCACCAAGGCTTATCACGAAAACCTAGTGTGCACTGAAGAGTGTAGCCTAGTAATTGAATCATGGTTACTTCAGTCTCTTCCAGAAGTAATTGAATATTAGTCAATTTGATCTCATAGTGGGGTAGATTAAATTCTTGAAATCCTCCTTGATTTTTTCCTCTTTTGATGACTCTTTTCTTTAGGGTTAATCCATTTGAATGAAGAGGAAGGGGAAGAAAATTTAAAAGGGAGGGATTATGTCCCACTACTTATCACGATTATAAAGGATGAAGAACCATGCACAGTATGAAACTTTACTTTATCAAAATAAAAAGAAAGATCTAATGCACCGTATGTTTAAACAAAGTTGAATCTCAACTGCCTATAACATGTGGAGCTAGTATCAATAGAGCATTCCCCTAATTAATATCTGTACATTGATTCCATATCTGACTTGAGTACCTTCTATATGAATTCTTTGCATATTAGTCACAAAAGGTTCACTTTTTGCATTACATTGGTTTAGCAACTAGTGGAAACTTCCATCTTCATCCAGCAGAAACCCTGTCAAATGGGTTTTCTTCTCTAAAATGGACAATGGAGAGCTATTGCTGTATTTAATAAATATGCCTAGAACATGGTTCTCTATTTAGAGTACTTCAAAGAAAACAACACCCCTTGCTGCAAATTGTTTGAAGAAATGGAGAATGCATTTGTTCCTTCTCTTCCTTACAAGTCTTGTTTGCTTCTGTCATTTGTCAGTGAATGTAACGAGATAATAGCTTTAAATTTCAGCAGCGTAGGAGGTTTTGCAGAAAGATACAATAGTTTATCTGTAAAAGAGAAACTGATAGTTTGAATCCAGCTTCTGTTTTTTGGACTGTAGCTGAGTGAAAAGGTTCTCTAAGCATAAATTACTATGCACATTATTACAGAAAACACTGGTTCTCACTCTGATACAATGAAAACTAAGGATTTCATTCTTGAAAAAGGAGGAAAAAGAAAAACCTTCATAAATAGTATTTTCAATTTGATTCCAAAAAGAAAAGGAAGGTAGTGATCTGAATATTAGTATTTGCATCTTCACCAAAAACCAAAAGGAAATATCTTCAACACTAATTTTTTACCATATTTAGTTTTAGTCTTTTAGTAAGAAAGTTACTAAGTTTACGCTCCCAGGGGTTAGTTCAATGGGCAAAGGATGAGGGACTCGTGTCTTAGGTAACAGGTTTGAGCCCGCGCCAAGCAACTAACTCTGGTATTTAAGTGGAGAAGGGTAGAGAGTCAGGCCCATTATCCCCGAGTTTCGAAGGCTACGGTTGGCCCAAAAGGGTCCGCTCCAGATGAATTTCTTGGTCAACATAAGAAAAAGAAAACAAAAATAATGTCACTAAGTTTACTAAATTTGAAATTGATTTTAGATATTAAGATAAAATCTAATATGAATCCTATATATTCAAGGAAGTATAAATAGTCAGAAGTTCAAAACTTTTCTCAGGATGTGATTTAATAGACAGAAGAAAATATAAGGAAAAATATTTAGAAAGGAAAATTACAATTAATGCATATAGCCCAAAAAAACTAATTTATTAAATCTTATTCTCCAAATTACAAGAAGTTGGTTACTTTAACAATGGTTAAACATTAACCATGGTAAGGGTTTCACATCTACTAACCCCCTCCCCAACTATAAAATAGGGCCAGGCCAAACCTGAAATTATTACTTTAAATTCAGGAAAACAAAGCCTTTTTCCTAATTTTTTTTCCTTTTTCCAGAAAAGGGCATTTACCAGCCAACTCTCTTGTGGGTTTAGTGATAGGATAGACTGTAAAAGGATCAGACAGATAGCGCCAGGACAAACCTGAAAATATAACTTTAAATTCAGGAAAACAAAGCCTTTTTCCTGTTTTTTTTTTTGCTTTTTCCAGAAAAGGGCATTTACCAGCCAACTCTCTCGTCGGTTTACTGATCACAGACTGTAAAGGATCAGGGAAAGACAACAAGTGGTAGTTTTGAATCCAAGTTCTTGTTTTTGGACAGTATCTGAGTGTAAAAAACACTGGTTTTCACTCTGATACAATGTTCCATCTAGCTTAGGTTAATCAGGAAACAGAATTCAGAGTTCATGTTAAATATCTGGTGTAACAGCATTGAGCAACAACTCTCTGTTCAGCAGAAACAAAACATAGCTAAATCATATATCAGTCGTTAAAATTTTACACCAGATTCTTAAGCATCAACTCAGTGTTAACTTCATCATCACAATGACAGTTGAAAAGGTTTAGGGAAATGAAAACTAAGGAGAATATTAGAATTTGCACCTTCACCAAAAAACCAAAAAGAAATATCTTGAACACTTAATTTTTTCCATATTTACTTGCTTTCTTTTAAAAATAAGGTTACTAAGTTTACGCTCCCAGACTCCCAGTGGTTAGTTCAATTGGCAAAGGATGAGGGACTTGTGTCTTAGGTCACAGGTTCGCGCCCCACACCAATCGAACTAACTCTAGTATTTAAGTGGGAGAAGGTTAGAGGGGCGAAGGCTGCATTTTGCCCAAAAGGGTCAGCTCCAGAAGAATATGTCGGTCAACAAAAATAAATCTACTAAGTTTTCTAAATCTGAAATAGATTTTAGATATTAAGATGAAATCTAATATGACTTCCTATCTATTCAAGGAGACCGGCTCTCTCTCTCTCTCTACTCTCTCGGTGTTCTAGGGATTTGTCATATCTTTCTTCGATAAATCATCTTGAATCTGTTACTTCTCATTATCAAACAAGAAAAAGAGGAGAAAGAAAGCATTTATTTGGGTGGTTTAAGTAGCATTTACCTTTTTTGACCGCATTCCACTGTTGCGCTCTCTTTCTCCCTTTCTTCCCCTCCCTCGTGTGCGTGGTCTCGGAACTGCGAATAACAATGCGATCCAATCAACCCCCCCCCCCCCCCCCATGAATTTCTCCTATTCCGGCATCGTGTGGACAGTCCTCGACTAAACCCAACCCAGGTTCTATCGTTTCTTGCTCTGATTTCTATTTAGATATTTTGTTATTCTTGCCTGACTATCTTGGCGTCTTTATCTGCTATTTGATTATTTTTATTTTGCAATTGTGATTCACCTTACGTTGATTTCTATTCACTGCTCGTCTATTTGAAATCATGCTAGTTGGTTGTTACTATTTGAAATTGGGAATTACCTATTGATTTCTACTCACTGCTTGTTTTGCATATTTAGTTCTCGTCTGCTTAGTTTGTGATTTAGCCGTTGTCTTGAGTTCTTGCTCTGCATTTTTGTTCTTGATTTAGCCTATTCAACAGCTGATTTCGAAATCCACTTTATCTTCTGTTTAAGCCTTATACAACCCTGTTTTTAGTCTTGTTTAACATTTATTTTAATTCTTATATGCTATACTGTTAGGTGAATTTAGTTAGTTTGTTCCAGATATTGGATTAACCTTTAGTTTGAAGAATTAGAAGTAGGTTTAAAGAATTTTAGAATAGGTTCCTGGGTTCTCTTAGAATTTTAGAATCCTGAAAGAATTTTAGAATAGTTCTTGTTGCTAATTTATCTTTGCTTGGCTGTCGAATTCGTTTCATAATATATTGATTCCTGCCCTTAGTATATTACGTTCTTGCATTTACTCTTCTTGCCTTTAGTTATATCATTCTTGGCGTTCCTGTTTTAGGTGTAAACCTTTGATTAGTCTATTAGTTTATATCCGCTTTAGTGACTTTGGTGACTGAGGGTAGGCTAGGGTCATGTTCTCGGTCGGGGACGGGGGCGAGGGTTAAGGGGGTAAGTGGGGTAAGGGAGATGCTAGGCTGAGAATAGGGTCTTGGAACATTGAGACTTTAACGGGGAAGTCCATAGAGCTAGTTAAGATTCTTAAGAAGAGGAGGATTAATATATCCTGTGTCCAGGAGACCAAATGGGTAGGACCTAAGGCTAAGGATGTGGACGGTACAAGTTATGGTTCTCGGGTAGGTCGAGGTATAGGAATGGGGTAGACATTTTGGTAGACAGCGAGCTAAGGGATCAGGTGGTAGAGGTTAGGAGGGTCAATTACAGGATGATGGCGATTAAGTTGGTAGTTGGAGGGTTCACTATGAACATTATTAGTGCTTACGCGCCGCAGGCGGGCTTGAACGAGGAGGAGAAGAGACGCTTTTGGGAGGATTTGGACGCGGTGGTAGGATATATACCACCCACTGAGAAGTTATTTGTAGGAGGGGATTTCAATGGACATATCGGGTCACTTCCTGGGGTTATGACGACGTGCAGGAAGGCTTTGGCCTCGGGGACATGAACGGGGGAGGCGTCTCACTTTTGGAGTTCGCTAAAGCTTTTGGGATGGTGATAGCCAATTCGAGGTTCATGAAGGAGGAGCACTTCGTGACTTTTCGTAGTTCTGTGGCTAAGTCTCATATAGACGTTTTGCTCCTTAGAAGGTTGAAAACGGTCTTTGTAACGACTGCAAGGTTATTCCGAGTGAGTATCTTACAACCCGACATAAGCTTTTGGTGATGAATTTGGAAATCAAGATGGAGTAGAAGAGGAGGGTTCTGGATGACAGGCTAAGAATCAAATGGGGGAGTTTGACCATGGCTAGTGCAAAGGAGATGGGGGAGAGGTTGATGGCCAGGGGGCTTGGGAGAGTAGTGGGGATGCGATCGGTATGTGGGACAGGACGGTCCGTTGCATTCGGGAGGTAGTTAGAGAAGTACTAGGGGTGCCGTGGTGGGCATCGAGGAGACTGGTGGTGGAATGGTAAAGTTGAAGAGAAAATAATTTTGGATCCAAGTTCTGGTTTTTGGACAGTATCTGAGTGTAAAAAACACTGGTTGTCACTCTGATACAATGTTCCATCCAGCTTAGGTTAATCAGAAAACAGAAATCAGTGTTCATTTTTTTTCTGCAGAATTGCAGTCTAAGACCTTAAATATCTGGTGCAATAGCATTGAGCAATACAACTCTGTGTTCAGCAGAAGCAAAACATAGCTAAATCATATATCAGTCATTAAAATTTTACACCAGATTCTTAATCATCAACTCAGGGCTAACTTCATCATCACAATGACAGTTGAAAAAGTTTAGGGAAATGAAAACTAAGGACTTCATTCTTGAAAAGGAGGAAAAAGAAAAACTGAATAAATAGTATTTTCAATTTGATATTCCAAAAAGAAAAGGAAGTTAGCAGATGGTGATCTGAATATTAGTAATTGCACCTTCACCAAAAAAACAAAAAGAAATATCTTGAACAATAATGTTTTTCCATATTTACTTGCTTTCTTTTATTAAGAAAGTTACTAAGTTTACTAAACCTGAATTAGATTTCAGATATTAAGATGATATCTTACATGATTTCATGCTATCTATTCAAGGAAGTATAATTATAATCAGTACATGTATACGGTCATTTTTTGGCCATAATTATGAATGAAAATACTTCTACTCGATTAACAAAATAATTTAATCAGTCCTAATTCAAAACTTCTATCAGGATTTGATTTAAAAGACAGTAGAATATAAGGGGGAAAATTACAATAAATGTTCATAGGCCAAAAAATAAAAAAAATTATTCTCCAAATTACAAAAAGTTGGATAATTTTGCCGGTTATAAATTAACCCTGGTAAGGGTTTAACCTCTACTAACCCCCCTCCCCCCAACTATAAAAGAAAAAATACATAGGGCCAGGCCAAACCTGAAATTGTTACTTTAAATTCAGGAAAGCAAAGCCTTTTTCCTATTTTTCTCTCTTTATTCGAAAAAATAGATTTTACCAGCAGAAATAGCAGATTCCTCTAGGGTTTGTCAAAATTCTGAATCATCAACACTCTATAGGTAGAAGCGGCAAAAAGTTTTTTCTGGGTGGAAATTCAACAGCGACTCACTCTATGCGGTTCACCATTGCTTCCATTTATAGGTATACTTCATTTAATCAAATGCTTCTGCGTTGTTTTCATGCATGGCTGCATTCGGATTGCTGTAACTGTTTTCTGCATTCTTTTTGATGAGGAAGATGATTTCGGCATTGGTTTATGTATATACATGTTGTATATATGTATGTCTTTTTTTTTGTGTGTATATGTATATCTGTGTTCATACAACAACATACCCAGTAAAATCCCACAACGTGAGGTCTGGGAGGGTAGGGTGTACGCAGACCTTACCTCTATCTTGGTAGGTAGAACGGTTGTTTCCGAGAGACCCTCGGTTCAAGACAGCATAAGCACAAGCAAAGCAAAATCAAAGCAAGCAAGAGAAACGGTCAGGAAAAATTTAAAGCAGTATGAAAATGCTGGTATCAAAAGCAAATAAGTCATGATAGCGCATTCCGAAAAAATTAGCAGTAATTAGCGCAGGTAAATAAGCTAAACAAAGTACACTAAAGGACACATATCACCAGAAGACAAGCTAAAGGGGACTATAAAGCAATACTGTGCTATTAGTATGATAGGCTAAGCAGGCCTACAATAATAACATTATCACTACTAGTTTGCAAGCGTAAGTAGGATTACGCTCGACTACCCACTACCCTTCTACCCTAATCCGTGTCCTTCACAACCCCCTATCTAAGGTCATGTCGTCAGTCCACACCGGGGCATTTGTGTCTCCTCTGCACATGCCCAAACCATCTCAACCCCGCTTCACGCATCTTATCCTTTACCGATGCCACACCCACTCTGTCCCGGATATCTTCATTTCTAATCCCAGTCAACACTCCGCCCATACAACATAGTCGGTCTAACCACCGCCCTATAGAACCTGCCTTTAAGTTTTGGTGACACCTTTTTGTCGTATAAGACTCCAGATGCGAGCCTCCATTTCATCCATTCTGCTCCAATACGATGTGTGACATCGTCATCAATATCTCCATCCCCGTGGATAATAGACCTAAGGTACTTGAAACTTCCTTTCTCTGAATGACCTGAGTACCAAGCCTCACCTCCATGTCTGTCTCAAGGTCGCTCCCGTTACTGAACTTGCACTCCAAGTATTCTGTCTTGGTCCTACTTAGCCTGAACCTTTTAGATTGCAGAGTCTGTCTCCAAACCTCCAGTTTAGCAATCACTCCGCTGCAAGTCTCATCAATCAGGACTATGTCGTCTGCGAATGACATACACCATGTCACCTCCCCTTGGATTTGTCGCGTCACTCCGTCTATCACCAAGACAAATAAGAATGGGCTAAGAGTTGATCCCTGGTGCAGTCCTATCATCACTAGAAAGTGCTCCGTGTCTCCTCCTACTGTCCGTACCCTGGTCTTGGCTCAATCATACATATCCTTGATCGCCCTAGTGTACGCCACAGGTACACCTCTAACCTCTAAACATCTCCATAGAACCTCCCTAGGAACTTTGTCGTATGCCTTCTCGAGGTCGATGAATACCATATGTAAGTCTCTTTTCCTCTCCTTGTACTACTCCACCAACCTCTTAATTAGATGAATGGCTTATGTGGTCGAACGCCCCGGCATGAATCCAAACTGATTCTCGAAAATAAACACGCCTCTTTTCACCCTCATCTCCACAACCCTTTTCCAAACTTTCATAGTGTGGCTTAGCAGCTTAATACCCCTATAGTTGTTACAACTCTGAATATCACATTTGTTCTTGTACAAAGGGATCACTGTACTCCGCCTCCATTCTTCGGGCATTCTCGCCGTCTTAAAAATGATGTTAAACAACTCAGTCAGTCACTCCAAACCTGCCCTGTCTGCGCTCTTTCAAAATTCAACTGAGATCTTATCAGGCCCGGTCGCTCGTCCCCTACGCATCCTGCGAACAACACCCTTAACCTCCTCTACTTTAATGCTTCTACAATACCCAAAATTCCGATACCTACCAAATTGCTCCAGGTCTCCCAGCACAATGTCTCTATCTCCTTTTTCGTTCAAGAGTTTATGGAAGACTGCCACCTCCGCCTAATATGGTCGTCATCCACCAGTACTTTGTCATTCTTGTCCTTGATGCACCTCACGTGATCTAACTCATTGCCCTCTCTTCTCCCTCGACTTGGCTAGTCTGTACAACTTCCTATCCCCGCCTTTCTCCTCTAATTCCACATACATGCATTCAAAAGTCGTCTTTTTCGCCGTCGTAACCGCAAGCTTTGTCTTCTTCCTCGCCATCTTATACAGTTCCCCTTTCGTCCACTTCTCCACCTCATCCTTGCTTTCTACCAATTTCGCATACGCCGCTTTCTTCGCTTCCACCTTCTCTTGAACTTTACCATTCCACCACCAGTCCCCTCTATGCCCACCACGGCTACCCGTCGAGACCCCAAACACTTCTCTAGCTATTTCTCGAATGCAACTGGCCGTTTTGTCCCACATATCGGTCGCATCCCCACTACTCCCAGTAACCTCTCCCCATCTTCTTTGTACTAGCCATGGTCAAACTCTCCCATTTGATTCTTAACATGTCCTCTTCTTCTCCATCTTGATCACCAAATCCATCACTAAAAGCTTATATCTGGTTGTAAGATACTCCCTCGTAATAACCTTGCAGTCTTTACAAAGACCGTTGTCAACCTTCCTAAGGAGCAAAAAGTCTATTTGAATCTTAGCCACCGAACTACGGAAAGTCACCAAGTGCTCCTCCTTCTCCGGGGACCTCGAATTGGAGTCACCAAGTGTTCCTCCTTCTCCGGGGACCTCGAATTGGCTATCACCATCTCCAAAAGTGACCCGATATGTCCGTTGAAATCCCCTCCTACAAATAATTTCTCCATAGGTGGTATACCACCCACCACCTCGTCCAAATCCTCCCAAATAACTTCTCCTTAGCCTCATGTCCTACCCATTTGGTCTCCTGGACATAGGCTATATTAATCCTCCTTTTCTTAAGAATCTTAACTAGCTCTATAGACTTTGCCGTTAAGGTCCCAATGTTCCAAGACCCTATTCTCAGCCTAGCATCTCCCTTACCCCACTTACCCCCTAACCCTCGCCCCTGTCCCCGACCGAGAACATGACCCTAGTCTACCATCAGTTACCAAAGCCACTAAAGCAAATATAAAATAATAAACTACTCAAACGTTTACCCTAAAACAAGAAGGGATCAAGCACAAGTTAACAATAATCTCGAGGTAAGTAAAACCACTGCGCCAAGAAGGGTATATGCAAGAAGTAAAGTCACAAATCAATACAGCGAAGCGGTAAAATTTAACCAGGACAAAGAATGGATATGGGTAACCGGAGGTACCAACTCCAGTTTAGTCGAAGTTTAGTCGAACCAGACGGTACTGTTCACCGGCACCGGAAGTACTGTTTACTTGAGTTTTCACCAAAATTCGGGTACCACACTGTGAAATGCTACACAAACGCACGAACAACTATAGGCCACAACATAACACGAAAACTTGAATATAGCAAAATTCGAGCTTTGAAAGTAGCCGACTGAAACCCAATTTCACGAATTAAAGATTTCTTACAGTTTTCAGAAATCAAACTTGATTATTCTAACTGTTGGACATAAAACACCAGGATAATCAACGGGATAATAGGAAAAAAAACTGAGCGAAAGGGAACAAGAATGACAAACCGAGGAAAAGCAATGTGTTCATATTATATATATAACCCTTCCTTTTTCCTTTTTAATCTGTGTTGATTATAGATGACTTTGGAATTAGAGGGATTTAGTTATCTTGCTGAATTCATGTCCTGCTATGTTGATTCAAGGCTTTAGAATCTATATATTGAATCTACCTATAATCAATACATTTTTAAAGTCTATTTTGAGAGTGATGCGCACTTCTGTTTTTTTTTGTTGAAGGTTTCATTGTGAGATTCAGTTCTAGATTTAGTGGTGAATATTTTTACAAAGAAGAAAAAAGTGCCATTTTTGAAGTGTCTGATCTGGAATTCTGTAACTTCTGTGAAAGGAAGTAGATTTTCAGTCTCATAAATTGGTATCTATTACTTATCAGTTTAGAATGGTTTAAGAATGAATATTTAGGATGACTTTTGGATCTGTCGAATTTTACTTTTGTTTTTGAGAAATTAATTAATGCTGAGAATTCATACAGCCAGCCCTAACTAGATTGGCTTGAGGCTATTTTTTGTTCTTTAGAATGGATCTCAGGAGAAATCTGTATAAATCAACTTTATTTGTACAAATGGCACTTCGAGCGTGAAATGAGCATGAAGAGATGCATCTGTGGTTTCATAGCATATTCAGTTCCTATTTATGTGCTGAGAGAAACTTGAATGATGCTGAAAATTGCTTTTTGCGCCATTGAAATTTAGGTTTTCAAAAGATCGGTAATTCAGTTTGTCGGTTTCCTATGATTGTTTGACCCCTTTCCAATAGATTTCGGCAAATGATGGGAGAGAAAGTTCAAAACGGAAGATGCATTTATTTTGTGGCTGGAACGAGTGTCCTGATCTTGTGTTACCATGTCCAATTGTACCGAGAATGTTATTTTTCAACTTCTCCATCAGTTTGGTTTTGTTTTTGGCTTCTTAAACATTCCTTGATCTAAATTTTCTTTTCTATCAAACGGAAAGATTGTTGAGATGTTTCTGAATAAAAAACTTCTGAAATTCATAGACAAGCTAAGAAAGCATGTCCCATTTCTGTGGGTTCTTCCGTTTGTGCGGAGTCCTTTATATTTGGCAAATTGATGAAATATATTTTGATTTTTGTGGACATAAGAAAATGGAGATTCTCAATAAACATGGTTAGATTTAGAAGGTGATATGCAGTTATCTCAATATAAAACGGTATCATGGTTATAGATTTAAAAAGGTCTAATACAGTTAAGTCAATAGATCGAACCGTTTGACAGACATTATTGTAAGTTTTCCTCACCTATATCAATACGTTTGTGCTTTTCTGGCGTTCATGGAAACCAGATAGTGCATTAATTCATGATATCCATAAAAAATGTAATCAAACTTAGTTTGACACTTAATCCGGCTTGCCTTTCTTTTTTTAAGGCGTTATTACTTTGCATTACTAGTATCCTTATTTCTTTTATGGTATTATTTCCCGCTTTCAAGTTTAATTTGTGGTTTTCTGACTTGCATTTGTGTAATGTTTGTGTGCTAGGGTTTGAAGAGTTGAAGACAGTTCTCCATAATTAACTTCACGCAATAACCAAGTTGTCGAGTGTTCCTCCATTTGCTGGTTGAATCTGAGGGAGACAATAAAGTTGGCTTATTTGCAGCCTGTCAAAGTTGTAGGCAAATGGAATGCAATAAAGATGAAGCTGTTAAGGCCAAAGAAATTGCTGAGCGGAAATTAACTGAGAGGGACATTGCTGTAGCTCAAAAGATTTGCTTTGAAGGCTCAAAATATGTTTCCAGGCTTTGATGGTCTCTCTCAGTTCCTGGAGGTGGTCAACGTTTATGTTGCTTATGAGAAGAAGATTGACGGTGAAGTGGATTTTTACGGTGTCCTTTCTGTAGATTCCTCAGCTGATGATGAAACAATAAGGAAACATTACAGAAAGCTTGCTCTAGTTCTTCACCCTGATAAAAATCAATCTGTTGGGGGCAGATGGGGCGTTTAAGATGGTATCTGAAGCGTGGAGTTTGTTGTCTGATAGAACCAAAAAAAATGGTGTATGACAATGAGCGAGCAAAGAGGGATGCCATAAGGAATATGTCCATGCAAGGCAACCGGCACGTCCCCATGAACCCAGCATCAGCTAGGCAAGCTGCACACCCCGGCCAGCCAGCTGGTGGGAATTTGAAGAGAGCTCATGCAGAAGCAGCTATGAGTGCACTGAATCAAGAGGCTCTTCTGAAGAAAAAGAGACGCACAGCTGAGTTAAAGTCAGAGTTGGATCCTGCTGCTCTGCCCTTAGAACTTCTTAGAGTCGTGACAGATGCTGAAATAGAGGCTCAAGAGAAAAGCTGCAGATACTTCAGACTCAGAAAGCACATGTGGTGAAAGCAAAAGAGGAGGAGAAGTCCCATGTGCTTGGCGACAGAAATATGACAAAGCCCATAGTGACATATTCAAGAAGGAAGAAGGCAGAAGCAAGTACTGTTGAAGCCAAGAGATAAACAAGCTCAGTTGCTGCCTGAGGACTCTAGGCATAGTGGGCTTTGCCCTTGTTTGATTGCCGATGATAGAGTAGTGTAGATGAAGAAGAAAATGAATCCAGCACCCGAGGGAACGTTTGGGCTTGAGTTTTTTTTGCTTCTGTAGGTTTACCAAATTAAGAAAGAGCTATACTGTTAAATTAAAACTTGAAAATACTGTATATTTGTAGTTTTTCTCTTAAGTAACTTTTGGACAACAAATTTTCTTGACCATCTTAAGTTTATAAACTGTTAATCATTTCAAATTCTTTTTTAGTGGTTTTGATGGACTATGTGGTGCTGTTGTTGTGAAGGTGCAATACAGGGATTCAAATCATTTTTAGCATATAAACTTGTTAATCATTTCTCATTTACTGCCGTAGTCCAAATGATTTATTTTCTGCTTCTTTTTTCTCCGTTTGAACTTCAGTTTCTTAGCTTTTCTTATTTGCTGGTTTTTTATATTGCTACATTATGCATGGAGCTGGCCCATGAATTTGAAGTGCTTGCATATGCACACGTGCTTGTAGAAATAACGCCCACTGACCACTTTTTTCCCTAAAAAGTCATTGTCACGGAATTGCAAATTCTACAAGTAAAAACTTTGGAGTTTCACATGTGAAATTAGGAATTCCACAACAATGGTTATTTGTGAATTTTGGCATGGGTGCATATCGTTGAAGAAATTTTTTGTATAAAGGTTTGAGTATTATATTTTTCGGCAAAGACTTGAATATTAAATCAAAGTGTAATTGGAACTCCATTTATTGAAGTAATAATATGGGAGTCGTATTCACCATCGACTTGCTTTTTTAATTGATCTAATTATTCTCCTTTAGAGAACTGTCTAGGACATCTAACACAATATTATAAAAAAAGAAATTAATGAATCATTTAATTAAAAAAAAATTCCAAATACTATAGAATCAATAACTTCTCTTTTTTACATTAACTGTGTGTTTGTACATAAATGTTATGCTAAAATTATCATCACCGCATAAGGAAAAGAAATAAATCAACGTGTTAGTATGGAGAACGGATCCAATAACAATAATAATATATCCAGTGTACTTCTACAACTATGGAAACGGATGCCCTCCGGTATAAATGCCTCCAGTAATGTTCAATGACACTAGATCGATGCCACTTATCCACTTAAAACTTTACGGCTGGGATAATTTCACAGTGCAATATTTATTAGAGCAACTAAAATGGTAAAAAGCTTTGGTCGGAGCTAATGGCACTCGTTAGTCAGCCCCTCGTCGTTCTTAATTTATCTTCAATCTAGCTTTACTTTGAAGTTTTTTTTTAAAAATAAAATAAAAATTAAGATGGCGAAAATTCAGTTGACCAGTTTATTTTATTAACTTCTTTTTGTGCTTCTTTAAATAATTGACATGCCATTTCAATATTACCATAATATCTTTAGAACATAGAAAATACCCTTGCCTTCATAGATGAATCAGGAAATTCATTCAAGTTGTTGTTATTCAAGAAAGAACTCCTAAACCTGATTATGTCAAAGCTGTTTTCAAAGAGTTCAAAGACGCAGCCTTGAATGGTGCAAAATGAAAAGAATATATAGAAAATCAAGTAATGGCAGCACTTGGGGATCCGTTCCGTTAGTATGAAGTTGTATACAAGTAATTGCTCATATTAGTTAACATAATTGCTTGCAAGGAGAATAATAGTACAAATTAATAAGGAACATGAAAGAAAAAGTATGAGAAAAGCCTCATTTGTTTTAGTTAATATTAAAACGTCCGAATATGAATGCACATCTGAGAGATGTTATCTCTAGATTTGGACACTGGATGATTAAACATGTTTGTTTTGAAACACATCTGAATGTGCATAATGTATTTATTTAAATATAATAAATATATAATTCAAATAAAAAGTAATAACTAAATACTAGAAAATAAATATAAATTTAATAAAATAAAAAAATTATTTGATAAAAAATAAAATATTTATGTACTCTAGTTATGGTGGAGATGATTTGTAGTGGTGATGGTGGTTGGTGCTTGTGGCTAGTAATGGTGGTGGTAATAGATGTGATTATGGAGGTAGTTGGTGTTGTAGTGACTAGGCGATGGTGGCGGTTGGTAATAGTGATGGTGGTTGAAGAATATGTGGTGGTTGATGATGTTGGTGGTGGAAGTTGACAGTGGTGCTAGTTATGTTATGATGGTAGAGGTGGTTAGTGATGGTGGGTGGGATGATTAGTGGTGTGTGAGGTGGGGGTGAAGGGTGGGTGGGTAGGAGGTGGTGGGGTTGGGAGGGTCGTGATGGTGTGGGGTTGGGGCGGTGGGGTGGAGTTGGTGGTTGTGGACAGAGTGTTGGTAAAAAATATTCATATAAAAATATCTCTTAATGATATTAAGACTTTGTTTAAGATTTTAATAATTAAAACTTATGGAAATTAAATAAGTGCATAAATCTTAATGTAAACAAATGCATTTAATGACCTAAGGTCTGAACTCTTCAGAGTCACACATCCATTAAGTACAAACAAATGAGATCTAAAATAGCGCCTAAGCTATGGTCGAATTTGCAGTAACACACTGAGACTTTATGAGTCTTATTACCCTCTGTATATATTTTTCAAGAAATTTCTTTGACATTTATTGGGTGAGTTGGATAACTAACTAAACACACGTTGAATAAAAGGCGAAAGACAAACGATTTCGGTCATTTTCAAGTCGTTTCACTCGTGGAACAAAATAAAAAATTGAAACCTTCCCCTTCACTCTTAAAATTGTTCACTAAGAAATAAGTTGATTCTTTTGAAATTTAATCAATTTTACTGTACAAGCATATGTACATTTGTTATACATAAGGTAAAAAAAAATACCGAACAAGCTATAATTAATGCATGTATTAGTGTCTGATTTTAAGATATAAGGATTTAATGTGCAGCGTATTTAATGTGTGTATATACTATATATAGAGAAGAGTTACACAAGTCTTGTTCCATTTCTATCTGTATTAACATAGGAAAAATCGCCCTCGTCTGTAACGCCATGGAAAACAACTCTCACCAATCGGCGGCTCAGTCCGGTGGGTACCCACCGGAACAGCAACCCTACCACCACCACCTCCTTCAGCAACAGCTAGAGATGTTCTGGAACTACCAGCGACAAGAAATCGAGGGAGTTACCGATTTCAAGAACCACCTACTTCCCCTCGCCCGCATCAAGAAGATCATGAAAGCTGATGAGGATGTCCGTATGATCTCTGCTGAAGCACCCATTGTGTTTGCCAAGGCTTGTGAGTTCTTCATTCTCGAACTCACCATTCGCTCCTGGCTTCACGCCGAGGAGAACAAGCGCCGGACCTTGACCAAGAACGACATCGAAACCGCGATTAAACGGGATGACATTTTCGACTTCCTTGTTGACGTTATTCCTCTTGATCAGAACAAGAACAAGGAAGGGGCTGCTGGCATGGTGGGCTCCACGGCAAGTGGTTCGCCCTACTATTACCCTCCAATGTGCCAGCCTGCTCCACCTGGTGTGATGATGGTCCAGCCTGCTATGCCTGGGGTTGATCCCTCAATGTATGTTCAGCCTCCGTCGCAGGCGTGGCAATCCATCTGGCAGGCTGCTGAGGAGAATCCCTATGCTAATGGAGGCAGCAGTGGACAGGGTAACCTTGATGGTCAGAGGTAACTTTGTCATTCCCTTCACATAAAATAAATTTGTCCATTTTCCTTAAAGGTGGTAACTTTCCTCTTTTGATGAGCAGTTGAGATTGTATTTGTTTGTTAAAACTGCAATTTTGTTCTTTGTTTTAATTTCCAAATTGGAGTGAAGTACATGTATAATTTTGCATCCTTGGACTTGGAGAAAATGGTGTGGCATATCCAATTTAGGGCAGCAGATCAATATGCTTTCACACGTTTATTTGATACTATTTACTATATAAAGGAGTTCATGATTGATTCTCTTAATTGGGAATTACAAGTTTTCTCACAGCGGTAACTGTTATGGGTGTTGATGCCAAGATGGAACCAAAGCGTAAGTTCTCAATTTTCCTACCAATGCAATGATTATATATACATGCTTGGGATATGCCATCCATAACCGTTACCTATTATCCTGAGAAAAAACTCTGATGTCTTTATTAAGTACTTATTGGTTACACTAATGCATATTGAACACGTGGCTGGTAGGTAAAGTGGGAATAAATTCGTTACTAATTCTGTCGGCTTAGAGTATGTCTTATAGGAAAGCAAATCCACAGCAAGTCGAAGAAGGATTCCTTATCACGCCACACATGGAGATCTTTCCATTGATAGATCAGTTATAACCATTTCTTTTCTCCTTGTATGTCGTTTGCGTGAATGCCAAGAAAGAGAAACCAGGACAGCTATGGTACCAGATACTGCGCGTTGCGTGAGCAATTACCGCGTCATTTACTTTCTCTTCTTGGTAGAAGCTCATCTATATACCGTCAGACCTTAGCTGCACCACGAATGATATAAATACTACTGTTGCTTTGTCTTTACTCACATAAGTAAGTATATTTCTATGCGTATTTTTTGGTACCACTCTCGCGGCTCGCACCGAAATAGTGCTTTACCCCTAGATGTCCAGTCAGCTGCTGCGCATCAACACATTTCGGGAGAACCAGCTAGCTCTGGGTTCGAGTGACATTTCACCCCTAACCACAACTCCTGCATATTTTTCAACATCAATTAGTTCGGACCTTTGTGGTCCGGCTCTTCCCGGACCCCGCGCATAACGGGAGCTTAGTGCACCAGGCTGCCCTTTTTTTTAGTCTGTTCGGACCTTGACTTAGTTTCACCCAAGCTTCATCTTGGTCATAGGTAGATTACCCAAGTTCGGTTCCATAGATAATTATCCTATGAAGACTCGCTTTCGCTATGCTCCGATGGGTTCCCTTAACCAATACACTTCCGTATAAGTTGCCGGCTCATTCTTCAGCAAGCACGCGGTCTTTCCACTGCTTGGGAGCTTACAGTTTCATGATCTATTTCACTCCCCGATGTGGTTCTTTTCGCCCTTCCCTCATGGTACTACTTCGCTATTGGTCACCCAGGAGTATTTAGCCTTGTAAGGTGGTCCTAGCTGATTCACTCTATGACAACACCTCAATATTAAAGCCAAGTTTTTCTCGAAACCAATTTTGTATGTTATATTTTTTTATGAAATAAGATGTTATATTAGATAGGCATCAAGGAGATGCATGTAACATACGCAAAAGAATCATGGTTAATTCTTGAGAACATAACTTCAATTCTAATCAGGGAGTTAACCAGATAGTAAAAATATGGTCTCTAAGCCATATTGAGGGAGCTAATGAAATCTAAAAGGATCACTACATGTTTACATATGCTATATCAGATTTTCTTATTCGGAAACATTAATATAACTACTTTTGTCTTATGTGCATGTTTTATGTCTTTTTGTATTATTGTTATTAATGTTACTTTTTGGTGCAGGGTTGAGAAACCTATTCTGAAGAGAGAATTAGGGTTCCACTAAGTTTGTCATTGTTTTCTGTTCTTTCATATTGATGAGTATCTGATTTATATTATAAGTAAAATGCTTTCACTTGTTTTTTCAGTGACTGGCTAATCTTTCACTTTTACGTACTTATATACTTAAAGAAATATCATTTACTTAGGTTGGATTCAGACGGAAGGACTACTATATAGGAGGATTTTGTGAAGTTGACCTAAAAAGTGTTTTTCCTGGACAGTTGAAGAATATCAAGGAGTAGTAGTCCGATAGATGTGTTTCTTTTATGAATAGATTTTGATAAATGAGATCCCAATAAACACAATACTTTAGGTGGTTTGTCAACTGAATTATTTGTAATATTTATTATGTTCAACGTATCCCTATAGATAATTAAATCGTTGAAGGGGAGCCTTGGAGTAATCGGTAAAATTGTTGCCATGTGACCAGGAGATCATGGGTTCAAGCCGTGGAAATCAGACCCTTGTGGTCCGTCCCTTCCCCGGACCCCGCGCATAACAGGAACTTAGTGCACCGGGCTGTCCCCTTTAGAGTATAAATGTTAATTTAGGAGGTACCTGGTGAATATTGGCTCGGACGCCGTCATTCTTAGCAATGTTACTTTAGGAAAAGTATGTTGCGCTATAAATGCCAAAAATCATGCGTGAGCAGCATAAACGTGAATGTAGTTTAGGTTGCCAAATATCTAAGTAAGCATCACATTTGGAGCTCGAATGTGATTCTAAGCCTTGCAAACTTGTCTGGTTGGTGTTAATTTTCTGATGTGTATCATGTGTCATGCTTGCTCTCATTGCTCTGTAAATTCATGTACAACGTTTTATTATTTGATATTGAAAATGCATGTGAAATCTGATATGGCTTGTTTATAGTCTAGCTAGTTCATGGTGACTTTGCCACCAGCCTTGTGCTTTCTTCCTTTGATGCTGAACTTATCATTGTAACAACCTCTATCTACACTTGCCCTATTTATCCCTTCCCTCTTTATCTTTTTTGGTTTACACTCATAATTAATGAGCTATTCGTATTCATTTATCCAGTTCTCATGTTATTTCACCCAATTTTGGCCATTCGTGATTTGTCTGGTATGATGTTGGCACCTTAGTTCTTAGATGACCTATGATTGCTAAGTTAATTTTTTTTTTTGACAAGGGAACCCGCAGCCGCTACTCTTCGAGTGCGCACAGGGTACCCCGCTCCTGTGCAATAGCTATGATTGCTAAGTTAAATATGTAGTCTCTAAATTGTTTTTCTTACCCTGCAGTTCTGTTAATGGTTGTAGTTTCTTGAAGATGTTTAACTTGCTAGGCTAAGCAGCTAATTATTCTATTTAGTACTTGTTTGCTGTAGTTATGGTTCTGTTTGAGGATACAAGAATCTGGTTTCTCATTCATATGGTTCAATCATTAACTTTGTGTAATATATCTTTCTATTTGATCTTGCTGCAGTTAAAGATGATGTTCGCCGCTGATCTGGATGCTTAGTGGCACAAAGAAAGCTATTAGTTACTAATGCTACAGGTCCTCTCTAATGTGAATGCACCTTATTGGTACTGTCCATGGATAATGGCTTAACTGTAATGACTTGAATCCCTTAGTCGTTGTCTTGTCTGTATTATACTCTGTGTAGTTTCTCAGAGTGCTTATGGAGTTATGGAGTTCTGGTTTTCAGTATTACTATAAACTGACCTTTCTACCTGCATAACGATTGTGTATGTTATTTTAAATAGTTCTCTTTCTGCCCTATAGTGTTTTGACTATTGACCTCGTGCTATACTTGGATGATGGATCCACTAAGACTTATCGATAGTGGGATGACTAGTAAACCTCGTGGGCACCGAAGAGTATAGCCTTGCAATTGAATTAGGGTTACTTCACTCTCTTCCAGAAGTAATTGAATATTAGTCAATTTGATCTCATAGTGGGGTAGATTTAACTCTTGAAATCCTCCTTTATTTTTTTCTCTTTTGATTCCTCTTTTCGTTAAGGGTTAATCCATTTGAATGAAGAAGAGGAAGGGGAAGAAAATGGAAAAAGGAGGTTGGCTCAGTTGGTTGAGCAGGGGCCTTCCGTAATGGAGGTATCAAGTTCGAAACCCCCCGCCTACGACATCAGGGGATTTGCCTTATGGGTCGAGCTCGTCGCACGAGGCTTGCCTGGTGCGGGTTATCTCTCCTGTGTGGTTTGTGTATGCGAGTTGTTACACAGGAGCGGGGTTTACCCTGTGCGCACCCGAAGGGTAGCGGCTGCGGGTTCCCTCGTCATTAAAAAAAATATAAAAAGGAGGGATTATGTCCCACTACTTATCACGATTTTAAAGGATGAAGAACAATGCATAGTATGAAATTTTACTTTATCAAAATAAAAGGAAAGATTAAATGCACCGTATGTTTAAACAAAGTTGAATCTCAACTACCTATTACCTGTGGAGCTAGTAATAGTATAGCATTCTCTCTTAATAATTTTTTTTTAGAAAAGCTCTTAATTGAATAATTTATAGCAGTACATTGTTGCCATATCTCACATGACTACCTTCTATTTGAATTCTTTGCATATTAGTCACAGAAAGTTCACTTTCTACATTACATTGCTTTAGCAACTAGTGGAAACTTCCATCTTCATCCAGCAGAAACCCTGTCAAATGGGTTTTCTTCTCTAAAATGGACAATAGAGGAGATATTACTGTATTTAATAAATATGCCTAGAACATGGGTCTCTATTTAGAGTACTTCAAATAAAACAGCACGCCCTGCTGCAAATTGTTTGAAGAAATGGAGAATGCATTTGTTCCTTCTCTTCCTTGCTAAGTCTTGTCTGCTTCTGTCATTTGTTAGTGAATACAACAACAACATACCCAGTGTAATGAGTGGGGTCTGGGGAGGATAGGATGTACGCAGACCTTACCTCCACCCCTTGCAGGGTAGAGAGGTTGTTTTCGATAGACCCTCGGCTCAAAAGAAAATAAGGCTGCAAAATATCAAGATACAAAACAAATGGTACAACATAGTAATACACACAAAGATAATGATCGACGCGATACCAAAATAATACAATTGAGAAAAGGAGAAGAGAAGATGGAAAGGCTAGTCCCCCACCTCTCTCACATAATGCAACAAAACACAAATATCTACTTCCCTTCTCTGCCAAATCTTCCTATCTAAGGTCATGTCCTCAGTCAACTGGAGTTGAGCTATATCCTGTCTAATCACCTCCCCCAGTTCTTCGGCCTACCTCTACCTCTCCCAATTCCTACGACCGTCAATATCTCACACCTCCTAACTGGCGCATAACATGCTCAAACCATCGCAGTCTCGCTTCCCTCATCTTATCCTTCACGGGGGTCACTCCGACCTTGACCCGTATATCTTTATTCCTAATCATATCTCTCCTAGTATGACCACACATCCATCTGAGCATCCCACCCATCTCTACTTCTTTCATCTTCTAAACGTGGACGTTCTTGACTGGCCAACACTCTGCCCCATACATAAGTGCTAGTCTAACCACAACTCTATAAAAATTACCTTTCAGCCTAGGCGACTAAAGAGATAATAGTTTTAACTTTCAGCAGTGGAGGAGGCTTTGCAAAAAGACATAATAGTTTGTCTGTATGTGATCACACATACAGGAAAGGATCAGATAAAGACAACAAGTTGTAACTGACAGTTAAAGTTTTATTTTTTGGACAGTATCTGAGTGAAAAAGTTCTCTAAGCATAAATTACTATGCACATTTTTACAGAAAATACTGGTTTTCACTCTGATACAATGTTCCTTCCAGTTTTGGTTAATCAGAAGGCAAAATCAGAGTTCATTTTTTCTGCAGAATTGCAGTCTAAAACCTTAAATCTTTGGTGCAAAAGCATAGAGTAATACAACTCTCTTTTCAGCAGTAGCAAAACATGGCTAAATCATATATCAGTCATTAAAACTTTACACCAGATTCTTAATCATCAACTTAGTACTAAATCACTGTCAGTAAGACAGTTGAAAGAGTTCAGGTAAATGAAAACTAAGGACTTCATTCTTGAAAAAGGAGGAAAAAGAAAAACTTCAGAAATAGTATTTTCAATTTGATATTCCAATAAGAAAAGGAAGTTAGTAGATGATGATCTGAATATTAGTATTTGCACCTTCACCAAAAACCAAAAAAAATATCTTAAACACTAATTTTTTTTCCATATTTACTTGCTTTCTTTTAGTAAGAAAGTTATTAATTTTACGCCCCCAGGGGTTAGTTCAATCGGCAAAGGATGAGGGACTTGTGTCTTAGTCACAGGTTTGAGCGCCGCGGCAAGTGAACTAACTGTTATTTACGTGGAGAAGGGTAGAGGGGCGGGCCCATCATCCCCGAGTTTCAAAGGCTGCGGTTGGCCCAAAAGGGTCGGCTCCAGATGAATTTCTCGGTCAACATAAAAAAAGGGAAGTCACTAAGTTTACTAAATCTGAAATAGATGTTAGATATTAAGATGAAATCTAAAGGATCGTTTCCATATTTACTTGCTTTCTTTTAGTAAAAAAGTTTCTAAGATTACGCCCCAAGGGGTTAATTCAATCGGCAAAGGATGAGGGACTTGTGTCTTAGGTCACATGTTTGAGCCCGCGCCAACTAAATCTGGTATTTAAGTGGAGGAAGGTAGAGGGTGAGGCGCAGGCCCATTATCCCCGAGTTTCGAAGGCTACGGTTGGCCTAAAAGTGTCCGCTCCAGATGAATTTCTCGGTCAACATAAGAAAAAGAAAACAAAAAAGAAAGTCACTAAGTTTACTAAATCTGAATTTGATTTTAGATATTAAGATGAAATCTAATATGAATTCCTACCTATTCAAGGAAGTATAATTATAGACAGAAGTTTAAAACTTTTCTCAGGATATGATTTGAAAGACAGAAGAAAATATAAGGGAAAAAATTTAGCAAGGAAAATTATAATTAATGCATATAGCCCCAAAAAACTAATTTATTAAATTTTATTTTCCAAATTACAAAAAGTTGGTTACTTTAACAATGGTTAAACATTAACCATGGTAAGGGTTTAACATCTACTAACCCCCCTCCCCCCAACTATAAAAGATCAAAATAAATAGGACCAGGCCAAACCTGAAAATAGTATTTTATATTCAGGAAAACAAAGCCTTTTTCCTATTTTTTTTCTTTTTCCAGAAAAGGGCATTTACCAGCCAACTCTCTTTTCAGCAGTAGCAACACATGGCTGAATCATATATCAGTCATTAAAACTTTACACTAGATTCTTAATCATCAACTTAGTACTAAATTCAGTGTCAGTAAGACAGTTGAAAAAGTTTAGGTAAATGAAAACTAAGGACTTCATTCTTGAAAAAGGAGGAAAAAGAAAAACTTCAGAAATACTATTTTCAATTTAATATTCCAAAAAGAAAAGGAAGTTAGTAGATGGTGATCTGAATATTAGTATTTGCACTTTCACCGAAAACAAAAAGAAATATCTTCAAAACCAAAAAAATTCCATATTTACT
Source organism: Anisodus acutangulus (assembly GCA_029783415.1). NCBI lineage: Eukaryota > Viridiplantae > Streptophyta > Magnoliopsida > Solanales > Solanaceae > Anisodus > Anisodus acutangulus. The sequence continues at coordinate 12,406,100 of CM056506.1, read as the reverse complement.
TGCTTTCTTTTAAAAAGAAGGTTACTAAGTTTACGCTCCCAGACTCCCAGTGGTTAGTTCAATTGGCAAAGGATGAGGGACTTGTGTCTTAGGTCACAAGTTCGAGCCCCGCACCAAGTGAACTAACTAAGTGGGAGAAGTTAGAGGGGCGAAGGCTGCATTTTGCCCAAAAGGGTCAGCTCCAGAAGAATATCTCGGTCAACAAAAAAAAAAAGCTACTAAGTTTACTAAATCTGAAATAGATTTTAGATATTAAGATGAAATCTAATATGACTTCCTATACATTCAAGGAAGTATAATTATAGTCAGAAGTTCAAAACTTTCTCACGATGTGATTTAAAAGAATGAAGGGAAAAAAAGCTTAGCAAGGAAAATTACAACTAATGTATATAACCCAAAAACTAATCTATTATATTTTATTCTCGAACAACAACAACATACCGGTGTAATCTCACAAGTGGGGTTAGGAGAGGATAGTGTGTACGCATTACCTTACCCCTACCTTGTGCATGTAGAGAGGTTTCTGATTGGCCCTCGGCTCCGGTAAAGCATAAACACAGCATTTATGCAAACATACGCATTAACAACAGAAAGATAGTAAGGAAACTGAAGCAGAAGAGATACCAAGTAGTAATAGAAAACTAAGAATAAGATAATAGCTTTAACTTTCAGCAGTGTAGGAGGTTTTGCAAAAGACAATATTTTGTCGGTTTAGTGATCACATAGACTGTAAAGGATCAGATAAAGACAACAAATGATAATTTTGGATCCAAGTTCTGGTTTTTGGACAGTATCTGAGTGTAAAAAACACTGGTTGTCACTCTGATACAATGTTCCATCCAGCTTAGGTTAATCAGAAAACAGAAATCAGTGTTCATGTTTTCTGCAGAATTGCAGTCTAAGACCTTAAATATCTGGTGCAATAGCATTGAGCAATACAACTCTGTGTTCAGCAGAAGCAAAACATAGCTAAATCATATATCAGTCATTAAAATTTTACACCAGATTCTTAATCAACTCAGGGCTAACTTCATCATCACAATGACAGTTGAAAAAGTTTAGGGAAATGAAAACTAAGGACTTCATTCTTGAAAAGGAGGAAAAAGAAAAACTGAATAAATAGTATTTTCAATTTGATATTCCAAAAAGAAAAGGAAGTTAGCAGATGGTGATCTGAATATTAGTATTTGCACCTTCACCAAAAAAACAAAAAGAAATATCTTGAACAATAATGTTTTTCCATATTTACTTGCTTTCTTTTATTAAGAAAGTTACTAAGTTTACTAAATCTGAATTAGATTTCACATATTAAGATGATATCTTACATGATTTCATGCTATCTATTCAAGGAAGTATAATTATAATCAGTACATGTATACGGCCATTTTTTGGCCATGATTATGAATGTAAATACTTTTACTCGATTAAAAAAAAAATTTAATCAGTCCTAATTCAAAACTTCTATCAGGATTTGATTTAAAAGACATAAGAATATATGGGAGGAAATTTAGCAAGGAAAATTACAATCAAATGTTTATAGCCCAAAAAAAAAATTATTCTCCAAATTACAAAAAGTTGGATAATTGTACCGGTTATAAATTAATCCTGGTAAGGGTTTAACCTCTACTAACCCCCCTCCCCCCAACTAGAAAAGAACAAAATAAATAGGGCCAGCCAAACCTGGAATTATAATTTTAAATTCATGAAAGCAAAGCCTTTTTCCTATTTTTCTCTCTTTATTCGAAAAAATAGATTTTACCAGCAGAAATAGCAGATTCCTCTAGGGTTTGTCAAAATTCTGAATCATCAACACTCTATAGGTAGAAGCGGCAAAAAGTTTTTTTTGGGTGGAAATTCAACAGCGACTCACTCTATGCGGTTCACCATTGCTTCCATTTATAGGTATACTTCATTTAATCAAATGCTTCTGCGTTGTTTTCATGCATGGCTGCATTCGGATTGCTGTAACTGTTTTCTGCATTCTTTTTGTTGAGGAAGATGATTTCTGCTTAGGTTATATATATACATGTTTTTGTGTGTGTATATGTATATGTGTTCATATATTTATATATAACCCTTCCTTTTTAATCTGTGTTGATTATAGATGACTTTGGAATTAGAGGGATTTAGTTATCTTGCTGAATTCATGTCCTGCTATGTTGATTCAAGGCTTTAGAATCTATATATTGAATCTACCTATGATCATTACATTTTTAAAGTCTATTTTGAGAGTGATGCGCACTTCTGTTTTTTTTTTTTTTTTGTTGAAGGTTTCATTGTGAGATTCAATTCTAGATTTAGTGGTGAATATTTTTACAAAGAAGAAAAAAGTACCATTTTTAAGTGTCTGATCTGGAATTCTGTAACTTCTGTAAAAGGAAGTAGATTTTCAGTCTCATAAATTGGTATCTATTACTTATCAGTTTAGAATGGTTTAAGAATGAATATTTAGGATGACTTTTGGAGCTGTCGAATTTTACTTTTTTTTTTTATGAGAATATAATTAATGTTGAGAATTCATACAGCCAACCATAACTAGATTGGCTTGAGGCTGCTTTTTGTTCTTTAAAATGGATCTCAGGAAAAATCTGTATAAATAAACTTTATTTGTACAAATGGCACTTCGAGCGTGAAATGAGCATGAAGAGATGCATCTGTGGTTTCATAGCATTTTCAGTTACTATTTATGTGCTGAGAGAAACTTGAATAATGCTGAAAATTGCTTTTCGCGCCATTGGAATTTAGGTTTTCAAAAGATCGGTAATTCAGTTTGTCGGTTTCCTATGATTGTTTGACCCCTTTCCAATAGATTTCGGCAAATGATGGGAGAGAAAGTTCAAAACGGAAGATGCATTTATTTTGTGGCTGGAACGAGTGTCCTGATCTTGTGTTACCATGTCCAATTGTACCGAGAATGTTATTTTTCAACTTCTCCATCAGTTTGGTTTTGTTTTTGGCTTCTTAAACATTCCTTGATCTAAATTTCCTTTCCTATCAAACGGAAAGATTGTTGAGAAGTTTCTGAATAAGAAACATATGAAATTCATAGACAAGCTAACGGTTTTCATCGACCTCGAGAAGTCATACGACAATGTCCCTAGGGAGGTTCTATGGAGATGTTTGGAGGTTAGAGGTGTACCTGTGACGTACGCTAGGGCGATCAAAGATATGTATGATGGAGTCAAGACCGGGGTACGGACAGTAGGAGGAGAATCGGAGCACTTCCCAGTGATGATGGGGTTGTACCAAGGATCAGTTCTTAGCCATTCTTATTTGCCTTGGTGATGGATGGACTGACGCGACAAATTTAAGGGGAGGTGCCATGGTGTATGTTATTCGCAGATGATATATTTTTTATTGATGAGACTCGCAGCGAGTTGAGCGCTAAGCTGGAGGTTTGGAGACGGACTCTGGAGTCTAATGAATTCAGGCTGAGTAGGACCAAAACAGAAAACTTGGAGTGCAAGTTCAGTGACGGGAGCGACCACGAGACAGGCGTGGAAGTGAGGCTTGGTACTCGGGTCATTCCAAAAAAAGGAAGCTTCAAATACCTCGTGTCTATTATCCAAGGGAATGGAGAGATTGATGACGATGTCACACATCGTATTGGGGCAGGTGGATGAAATGGAGGCTCGCATCTGGAGTCTTGTGCGATAAAAAAGTGCCACCAAAACTTAAAGACAAGTTCTATAGGGTGATGATTAGACCGACTATGTTATATGGGGCGGAGTGTTGGCCAGTCAAGACTTTGCACATCCAAAAGATGAAAGTTACGGAGATGGGGATACTGAGATGGATGTGTGGGCATACAAGGATGGATAAGATTAGAAATGATGATATCCGAGATAGAGTGGGAGTGGCCTCGGTGGAGGATAAGATGCGGGAAGCGAGGTTGAGATGATTTGGGCATGTGCGGAGGAGAGATACAAATGCCCCAGTGCGGAGGTGTGAGAGGTTGGCTATGGACGGGTTCAGTAGGGGTAGAGGTAGGCCGAAGAAGTATTGGGGAGATGTGATTAGACGGGATATGGCGCAGGTGCAACTTACTGATGACATGACCTTAGATGAGGGGTTGTGGAGGACACGGATAAGAGTAGTAGGTAGTTGAGCGTAGTCCTACTCACGCTTACAAACTGGTAGTTGTAGTGGTATTATTGTGTAGGTCTGCTTAGCCTATCATACTAGTAGACGCAATATTGCTTTATAGTCCCCTGTTGTTTGATTTCTGTTGCTATGTGTTCTTTAGTATAATTGTCTATCTTATTTACCTACGTTAGTGAATGCACTATCATGACTTATTCGCTTTTGTTATAAGCATTTTCATAATGCGTTAAATTTGTTGTCCGGGTCTGACCATTTCTCTTGCTTTGCTTGTGCTTATGCTTTGTCTTGAATCGAGGATCTTTTGGAAACAACCACTCTACCTACCAAGGTAGAGGTAAGGTCTGCGTACACTCTATCCTCCCCAGACCCCACGTTGTGGGATTTTGGGATTTCACTGGGTAGCTTGTTTTATAGACAAGCTTAGAAAGCATGTCTCATTTCTGTGGGTTCTTACTTCCGTTTGTGCGGAGTCCTTTATATTTGGCAAATTGATGAAATATATTTTGATTTTTGTGGAAATAAGAAAATGGAGATTCTCAATAAACATGGTTAGATTTAGAAGGTGATACGCAATTATCTCAATATAAAACGGTATCATGGTTATAGATTTAAAAAGGTCTAATACAGTTAAGTCAATAGATCGAACGGTTTGATAAGACATTATTGTAAGTTCTCCTCGCATATATCAATACCTTTGTGCTTTTCTGTTGTTCGTGGAAACCAGATAGTGCATTAATTCATGATATCAATAAAAATGTAATCAAACTTAGTTTGACACTTAATCCGGCTTGCCTTTCTTTTTTAAGTCGTTATACCTTTCTTTTTTAAGTCGTTATTACTTTGCATTACTAGTATCCTTATTTCTTTTATGGTATTATTTCCCGCTTTCAAGTTTAATTTGTGGTTTTCTGACTTGCATTTTTGTAATGTTTGTGTGCTAGGGTTTGAAGAGCTGAAGACATTTCTTCTCCATAATTAACTTCACGCAATAACCAAGTTGTCGAGTGTTGCTCCATTTGCTGGTTGAATCTGAAGGAGACAATAAAGTTCGCTTATTTGCAGCCTGCCAAAGTTGTAGGCAGATGGAATGTAATAAAGATGAAGCTGTTAAGGCCAAAGAAATTGCTGAGCGGAAATTAACTGAGAGGGACATTGCTGGAGCTCAAAGATTTGCTTTGAAGGCTCAAAATATGTTTCCAGGCCTTGATGGTCTTTCTCAGCTCCTGGAGGTGGTCAACGTTTATGTTGCTTGTGAGAAGAAGATTCACGGTGAAGTGGATTTTTACGGTGTCCTTTCTGTAGATTCCTCAGCTGATGATGAAACAATAAGGAAACATTACAGAAAGCTTGCTCTAGCTCTTCACCCTGATAAAAATCAATCTGTTGGGGCAGATGGGGCGTTTAGGATGATATCTGAAGCGTGGAGTTTGTTGTCTGATAGAACCAAAAAAATGGTGTATGACAATGAGCGAGCTAAGAGGGATGCCATAAGGAATATGTCCATGCAAGGCAACCAGCACGTCCCCATGAACCCAGCATCAGCTAGACAAGCTGCACACCCCGGCCAGCCAGCTGGTGGGAATTTGAAGAGAGCTCATGCAGAAGCAGGTATGAGTGCACTGATTCAAGAGGCTCTTCTGAAGAAAAAGAGACGCACAGCTGAGTTAACGTCAAAGTCTCGAAGAAAAGGGAGTTCAAGGGAGTTGTCTAATTCAGAAATTCACAATATGCTGGCGAAAAAAGCTAAGATGGAGATTAGCAAGAAGCTTAAAGAATGGAGTGCAGCTGCTGCTTCTCGGGCTTCATGTAAGGAGAAAAAGGATGTGGAAAGGAAGAAGCAAACTGCCCCTGAAGTTACAAATGATCCAAGAAGGGATAAAACTTCTGATGATGCAGTGGTGGAATCCAAAAGATTAAGCGAGCAGAAAAAGTCTCCTGTTCATTTAGAACCAGGAGTTAAGTCAATGACTGTTCCTGATTCTGACTTTCATAATTTTGACAAGGACAGAACGGAAAAGTCATTTGAGGGTAATGAAGTCTGGGCTGCATATGACGATGATGATGGCATGCCCCGCTATTATGCTCTGATCCACAATGTGCTATCTAAAAAGCCATTTAAAGTGGAATTCAGCTGGTTGAACTCCAAAAACAACTCTGAATTTGGCCTAATGAATTGGGTTGGTTCTGGATTCCTCAAAACCAGCGGAAATTTCAGTATTGGCAAGCATAAAATCAATAAGACGCTGAATTCTTTCTCCCACAAGGTCAAGTGGGTGAAAGGGGCTAGAGGTGCTATCCAAATTTTCCCCAGAAAAGGGGATGTTTGGGCTCTGTACAGGCATTGGTCTCCTAAATGGAATGAGCTAACTCCGAATGATGTGATACAAAACTATGATATGGTGGAAGTGCTTGGAGACTACTCTGAGAAGGAAGGTGTCACAGTTGCTCCATTAGTCAAAGTAGCTGGCTTCACGTCAGTATTCCGTCAGCTTTTGGACCCTAAATATATTCGCCATGTTCCAAGGGAAGAGATGTTTCGCTTCTCTCATCAAGTTCCTTCATACTTGCTCACAGGCCAAGAAGCTCCCACTGGTTGCTGGGAGTTGGATCCTGCTGCTCTGCCCTTAGAACTTCTTAGAGTCATGACAGATACTGGAATAGAAGCTCAGAGAAAAGCCGCAGATACTTCAGTCTCGGAAAGGACATGTGGTGAAAGCAAAAAGGAGGAGAAGTCCTATGTGGTCGGCGACAGAAATGTGACAAAACCCATAGTGACATATTCAAGAAGGAAGAAGGAAGAAGCAAGTACCGTTGAAGCCAATAGAGAAACAAGCTCAGTTGCTGCCTGAGGGCTCTACGCATAGTGGGCTTTGCCCTTGTTTGATTGCCGATGATAGAGTAGTGTAGATGAAGAAGACAATGAATCCAGCACCAAAGTGAACGCTTGAGCTTGAGTATTTTTTGCTTCTGTAGGTTTACCAAATTAAGAAAGAGCTATACTGTTAAATTAAATTCAAGTTTTTTTCTCAAGTAACTTTTGGACAACAAATTTTCTTGACCATCTTAAGTTTATAATTGCTTTCCTTTTCAATTTCTCTTTTAGTGGTTTTGATGGACTATGTGATACTGTTGTTGTGAAGGTGCACTACCGGGATTTCAAATCATTATTAGCATATTAAGTGTTAATCATTTCTCGTTTACTGCCATAGTCCAAATGATTTATTTTCTTCTTTTTTCTCCTTTTGAACTTCAGTTTCTTAGCTTTTCTTATTTGCTGGTTTTTATATTGCTGCATTATGCATGGAGCTGGCCCATAAATCAACCAGCTTCGCATTCAGGCTCATTATTGAATCCAGAGATCATTTACCTGTATATAGATATATGATTCTTTTCCCCCCCTTTTAAGTCCATAAGTAGTGTAATTCAGTAATTCTTGTTACTTGCTTATAGTTTATGAATTTGAACTGCTTGCATATGCACACGTACTTGTAGAAATAACGCTCATTGACCATTTTTCAGCTTGTTTTTTAAATATGGCCTTGTCACGGAGTTTCAAATATTTATAAGCAAATATCTTGAAGTTTCACTTGTGAAATTTTAAACTTTTTGACAGTGGTATTGTGTGAATTTTGGCATGGGCTTAGGAAGATCAAAGTTGGGATCATTGCATATGTGGAAGAAAATACTTGTATAAAGATTTGAGTATTAAATTTTTCTATAAAGACTTGATTACTAAATCAAAGTGTAATTGGAATTTGGAACTCCATTCATTGAAGTAATAATATGGGAGTCTGTATTCACCATTGACTTGCTTCTTTAATTGGCCCAAGTATTCTTCTTTAATGAAGCGTCACAAATAGTATTGTAAAAAAAATCATTTAATTCAAAAAGAAATCCAAATACTACAGAATCAATAACTCCTCCTTTTACATTAAATGTGTGTTTGTACATAAATGTTGTGCTAAAACTATCACCACCACAGAAGGAGAAGAAATAGGGGATCAACGTGTTAGTATACAAGTAATTGCTCCTATTAGTTAACATAATTGCTTGAAAGAGAACAATATGTACAAATTAATGAGGAACATGAAAGGAAAAAAAAATTCAATGCTTCTTATCAATCGTCAGCTTAATATAGTAAGTATTAGCTAAATTGAAGGTGTATATTACTTAAACTCTTTATTTAATAATGACCTAATAATCTAAGAATTTATTTACACTAACGATGTATATTACTTAAACTCTTTCTTAATAATGGATTTAGGACGCGAAAATTACTACTTAACCATATTGTTTACGATGAGAATTAGTTAGCTAATTAATCTAATAGTTTGCACATAGTAGAAATTACGGAAAAGGAGGATCATATAAAAATAATTAAAATTAGTTGCCACCACGGATCGTGACAAAATATAATCATTGTATGCTCTGGAATATAGATTCATTCCAAGTGAAAAATCGTCTAGCAGTTCTGCATCTCGCCGTTGATGCAAAGGTCTTTTGCATTTTTTTTTTCCAGTTGTGTATTACGCAAGACAAAAAAATTAGCAATTGGCATATTAAAAACCTAATTGCTTGCGAACAAACAAAACTCAGCTAATCAACATATATAACTCCATGCATAGACAACTTGACATAATATGAAAGAATATTATCACTTGATTATTTTCATTAATGAAGAGTTATATATATAAATATACAATATTTAAATATGAAAAATAAATCTACTTTTTTCTAATACAAGACTAATACATTTTTCTACTATAATACTAATATCATAATTACACTTGTACAAGAATTCTACAAACATGGTACATGGTATATTAATTTTCGGTCCATGTGGTATTATACCACTGTCTATCACCCCCGCAGTCATAGCGGGTGGTTGTCGTATGCTGAGATTGTCCCTAAAATCTTCAAACAGAACCCAGGAATACCCTTAGTAAAGATGTCAGCAATTTGGTACCGTGAAAGGACATGCAAGACACGTACTTGTCCACGAGATACCATTTCACGAACAAAGTGAATATCCATCTTGATATGTTTAGTACACTGATGTTGGACCGAATTCTCAGAGAGATAGACTGCACTCACATTATCACAGTAGACCAAGGTAGCTTTCTGAATAGGGAAATGTAGCTCTAATAGAAGATTACGCAGCCAACATGACTCAGACACCACATTGGCTACCCCTCGATACTCGGCATCTTCACTAGATCGCGATAAAGTAGCCTGACATTTTGCTGACCAAGAAACCAAGTTATCACCAAGAAATATACAATAACCAGAGGTCGAATGCTTGGTATCTGGACATCCACACCAATCAACATCTGTATAAGATACGAGAGTAGAGACGGATGATGGATATAAATGTAAACCATAATCAAGTGTGCCTTGTATGTATCGTATAATGCGTTTGAGCGCATGCATGTGCTCAACCCTCGGATCATGCATAAATAAACACACATGTTGGACTGCATAAGTAATATTTGGTCTCGTGAAGGTAAAATATTGAAGAGTCCCTGCAAGACTGTGATAGTGGGTGGGATCCTCGTATGGTGTGCTAGTATTAGCACTCAGTTTCGGTTTGGTATCAACCGGAGTAGAATAGGACTTACAAGATGACATGCCAGCTCTCTCAATGATCTCAACAACATACTTCCCATGTGATAAAAATAGACTATATGCCAAAAAATAACTTAAGGGCCCCAAGTCTTTCATAGCAAATTCTGAACTAAAAAGGGACATGATAGACTTGCGCAGATTATCAGAAGAGGCAGTCAATATAATATCATCCACATATAACAAAATGTATGTCATAGAAGTACCACGATGATAGATGAACAGAGAAAGATCAGACATGCTGCGAGAAAACCCAATAGTAGACACATAATCTGCAAACCTCTTATACCAAGCCCGTGGGGTGTGCTTAAGCCCATACAAGGACTTTTTTAGCAACCAGACATGATGAGGATAATTGGGGTCCCTAAATCCCAAGGGTTGATGCATGTATATTGTCTCCTTAAGATCATCGTGTAAGAAAGCGTTTTTCACATCCAACCGATGAATGGGTCATGCTTTCGAGAGAGCCAGACTGAGAACCGTGTGAATGGTAGCCGGTTTGACCACCTGACTAAAAGTCTAACCACAATACACGCCAACATGTTAAGTTTTACCATCACCTACAAGACGGGCCTTATGCCTCTTAAAATAACCATCAGAATTTTCCTTATGAGTAAAAATCCACATAGAACTAATAATATTGACACCATGCGGACGGGGCACCAACTCTCACGTCTTATTTTCAATAAAAGCATTATATTCATCGTCCATGCCCATTTTCCAATTTGGGTCATGAAGGGCAAACACTGGGTTACGTGGTAAGGGTGATTTATTGACATTAAATTTAAATTAAAATGTCATTTAGGTTTAAAAATACCCATTTTGCTACGAGTAACATGCCCTTGACTCGAAGCAAACATCGACCGGACGTTGGCGGATCGCCGGATTCGCCGCCAAGAGTAATCGCGGCTCGCCGCCATGAAACTGGGTCATACGGGTGAGTTACTGGGCCAGTAGGCAGTGGGCTTACTGGCTTGGAAAATTCAACGGAACTGGAGGTATTTGGGCCAGTGGCTGATTCGGTAGTGAATGGACCTGGGTCACGTGACTGTTCGGCAGTGAGATTATTTGGGACAACAGGTAGTGGGCCTGTTGGCATAGTTGACTCACGGGGTAGGTGGGCCCACTGTTGGATAATGTACGGGGAGCATCATCCAAAAAATTATAATTACTAGACACGGAATTAGATAATTTAGCAAACGGAAATTGAGTTTCATCAAAAAGAACATGACAACTAATTATGATTTTATTTGAAGATAAATCAAAACATTTGTAACCACGATGATTAGACGAATAACCCAAAAATACACAAGCGGTAGACTGGGCTTGATGTTAATTAATTGTAGTAGACGAAAAAAGTGGATAGCACAAGCACCCAAACACCCTAAGATGAGAATACGATGGATCTTTACTGTAATGAATTTTAAGCGGGGATTGATATGCTAAACCTTTGTTAGGGATAATGTTAAGGAGGTAGGTAGTCATTTGTAACGCATGATGTCAAAAAGAATGAGGTAACGAAGCATGGGCTAGCAAGGTTCAGACAATATTATTAATGGTACAATTTTTTCTTTCGCCCTTCCCATTTTGTGAGGACGTATGACGACAAGAAAACCAAAAAGATATGTCATTAGTGTCACAAAATTCTTGAAACGACCCATTATCATATTCCTTTCCATTATCACATTGAATATTTTTAATTTTTCGTTCAAATTGAGTACGGATGAACGCTCTAAATTTTAAAAAGGCTGAAAACACTTAAGACTTTTTAGACAAAGAAAAGGTCCACAAAAAATTAAAATAATCATCCAAGAATAACACATAATAACGATGACCCAAAGAACTTAAAACGGGAGATGTCCATAAATCATTATGAATAATGTCAAAAGGCATCAAAGCACTAGAAGAAGAGGCTATAAAAGGTAATCTAACATATTTTCCAAATGGACAAGAAGGACAAATATGAGTACTACGCGTACTCTTACAATCAATAAAAAATTTATTTTGAAGAGAAGAAATAATATACAACCCTGGATGACCCAAACGTGCATGCCACAAAGAAGGTGCAAGGGCGGCAAATGTTGATGGAGTGGCTTGACTCGCGGAAATGGTGGTGGTGGTGATTGGATAAATCTCTCCCCGACTATTACATCTCATTAGAGGTATCCCCGTCGTGAAATCCTTCACAGAAAAACCAAATGGGTCAAAGTTAACAAAAACCTAATTATCATTTGTGAATTTTCTGACATATACCAAATTTTTAATTAAGTGAGGGGCATGAAGAACATTTTATAGGAATAGAGATGGATGTGGGGGGACAAATTTGTGTGACCATAACACGAATTGGAATTGAATTGTCATTACCAACAATTATGCCATGATTATTGCTCAAATTGAAATAAGACGAGAGATTACCTTGCGCGGATGTCATATGAGAAGTGGCTCCGGTGTCCATATACCAATTTACGTCCGGGGGATTTAATTCAAGTGTGTGTATCGCTACCTCAATATCAGTGGGTGACGATACCGAGGTTGGGACTGCAGCAGCGAAGGCCTGCTGAGGCCGAGGCCCAAGCAGGCCAGCTTGCTGCCAGGGCCCAATTCTGGTATGCTGGGCTACCTGCTGTTGCTGGCTGAAATTGGGCATGGCCCAAGATGAAGGACTAACTAGGTAAGGTGGGTAAGGTGACGTGGGCCACTGGCCACTGGCCCAGCCACCGCCATCGCAAGAGCTCAAGGTCGCCGCCCGGTGGTGTTGCGACCATCGCCCCTCTTCCGCCACTACCACCACTTTTTCGACCACCGTTACTACCGCGGCCGCCGTCGCGGTTCTTGCCACTATTTTTCTGATTTTGACCCTTTTTGTCGCCACTGTTGTTACGATTTTGGCTAGAATTATTCGAGAACGAGTGAGGGTTATCGGATGTGGCCATCATCATGACGAAATTAGTTCTGGTAGATACATGTTTAGCCAAGCCGACCTCTTCTAATGTGAGCATGGAACGGGCCTGGTAAAATGGTGAAAGAGGATTACTTTGATGAAGAAGTGTCCCAACGTCATTATAAGCCTCGGATAGGCCTGCAACCATCTGAAGAACAAGACGATCATTAGTGACTGGCGCACTAACGTTCTTGAGTTGATCCGCCAATTCCTTCAGCATTTTACAATAGGTTGAGACATTCGGAAATCCTCCACGTTGACATGGGAAAATTTTTGCTCAAGAGTGACAACACGAGAATTTTTGTTATCTTAGAATATATCACACACCCTATTCCAAGTTTCCATCGCCGTGGCGTCGGGCTCAATAATCGTCTGCAAGAGGTCCGTAGAGATAGTGAAATAAATCCACTAGAGAACTGTAGCATCAAGAGTTGTCCATAACGCAGGGTCATCCTCGGCGGTAGACACCTTCTCATTGCCTGTTACCGAGGGGATGCTGTGATGAAGGACTTGATGCGTGCGTGCGTGAACTTTAAATAATTCTGCTCATATCGCGTATTGGACGTTTTTCATCTCAAGAACGAGAGAGATGTGGTTTTTGATGTTGGAGACTGTAAGGGCAAGATGAAACGTGTTCTTTGAGAAAGACATGAGGAAAGAACAAGAGGAGAATTAGGGGTTTTTGGAAGAAAATTTAGAAGAAAAAGGTGTCGGATTCGCGGAATCCAAGGGTGCTAGTCGGCGGCGAAAGTGTATTTGGGAGAAGGAAATTTTGTCCTAGACTTCTGATACCATAAAAGAATATAATCCTTTGATTATTTTCATTAATGAAGAGGTATATATACAAATATACATAATCTAAATATGGAAAATAAATTTACCTTTTCCTAATACATTTTCCTACTATAATACTAATACCATAATTACACTTGTACAAAAATTCTACAAACATGTTACATAGTATATTAATTTTCGATCCATGTAGTATACCGTGTGCATACCACTGTCTATCATAATAAAAGAACTTGGGTAGCCATCTTTGAATGCAGATTCGTCTTCAAATTGACGAGCTTTTTTTTGGACTTCTGGGGAATTAGATGGGATCATTGAATGTGCCTGGGAAAATAAAATGGGTTTAAGTTTTGTGTATAGTTAGTATAAAAAATGTTTTTGCATAAAAAGTACGGATGACAAAAATAGTATAGAGACAATTAAAAGTTGTGATATTTTATGATGAGCATTTTAGATATTACAAAAATATTATGAATGCAATCGAAAAAAGTTCGATCAAATAAAATACTTATAATTAGAAGACATAGAATGAGATGAATAAGGTCCCACCTGGAGTCAAACCTAGGTCGTTGGATTCAAAGACCAGTCACTACACCATGGAACCAATTGATGTTGGAAAGGTAGCAAGCTACCCAAACACAACAATATTACAAAGTATATAACTGTGAATTAGAGAGGTTTTGCTGATTTGTTTGTTTGCATAAATTGGTGCAGAAAACGAGGTACATGAAAAAAGACAATTAGTTCAGCTAACTATGTTCTTTTCTACTCCCTCCGTCTAGTTTTACTTATCCACTATATTAAAAATAGTTGAAGAATTTTACTTGTTCACTTTAAAAAATCAAGAGATAATTTTTCACTTTATACTTATTTTATCCTTATCATTTATTATTGGGTTGACAAATTGAATGAAATTTTAGTGGTTGCACTACTTTTAAAGTATGTTTTATTATTTATTTCAATCATTAGATTACTTAGCAATAATTAAGGATGATATAGTAAAATTATTATTCTATTTTTGGCTCTTTAATAGGCGTGCCAAGTTAAAATGCGGCAAGTAAAAATGAACGGAGGGAGTATAAATAAAACAAAGTCGAAATATAAAACTTGACCCTAAACCTAATTGCTCTCACGAAAAATAAGAAACATGAAACAAAAGTTTGAATATTATTTTAAGTATTATTTATTATGTAAATGCTATAAATGTTTTTATTTTATGAATTTGCTTTCTAAACAAACTCAAGATACGATAGCTGTTTAAAGTTTGTGTGACGATAATAACAAGATAAATATTATTTTCTTCGAATGATCTGTCAATTCCGCTAATTTAATTATGTTTGCAAAAAAACGTGATAGGAACATATATTACTTGAAAAAGACTAAATTTCGGATTGTCTCTTTTATCTTTGATCCCTTCTTTTTAAGGATTATAGGGACATAACACGAAGACAAAGATCAAGAGAGATTTCACCTGAAATAATTGTTCTATCAATTCTAATCAGAAAATATCTAAACTAGTCCCTTCCTATTATTTTATAAGATAAAACGCTAATTCTACTCTTTTTGACTACTTAACTTTCTTCAAGTGTCTCAAAGTATAAAGATAAAGTGTGTGTTTGGTATGGAGGAGGAAATTTTTTATTTTTTTTTATCATATTTGGTTGGTGTGAAAAATTGAAAACAATATCTAGGAAAACACATTACTTAACAATAATAACAAAAATATTTTTACTAGTGGAAATAGGTATATAAGTTGCATCTCATTGTCTCCACACCACCCCACAACCCGCACTCCCCCCCCCCCCGCCCCAACTTCAGTCTTTCAATATTTTTTTATATCATATTTAAATATTCGTTGAAACAATAATCTTTGACCTACTTACCAAATATCATAGAATAAGTAAAAAAAAAACACTTAATGTTTATTTCTAAACAAGAAGACATTTTCCTTTGCATCAAACACACTTTTTTTTTGTTGAAACAAACACACCCTAATTATATATGTCTTTGATATAGATGCTTTGGACATTCTCTTTGGTGAAATACCACAAAAAATATCATTTAAATTTGTTTGAAATACAATAGTAATTAAGAAACAAATTAGGTAACAGAAATAAAAAGAATAGAAGAAAAAAGGAAAGAGCGAAAGTGTGATAGAAGGGGTTGTAAAGGAATGTGAATATATGTATAGGGCATCTAATTCTCCCCGTACGAGATGTCTGTATAATAGGAAAAAATACTTCATTTGGCAAAATAAAGGAATTTTTGTAAAAAGAATAATTAAATGTATAATGTATTTGGAGAAAAAGAAAAAAAATGAATGTTTGACCATATATTATTTTATAGATACTATATTTGTCATGTATTATTTTGTTAATTCGTTGCTCGTTTTTATACGAGTGTCATAGTTTATTATGATGTACACGAAGAAGTCGTAGTTAAACAATGAAAAAAACTCAACAAATTCATTATTTGTTAACTTTCTCATAATTTCCCCCCTCATTTCTCAACAAAACATTAGAAGTTTGATTATTACATATATACACACTATACGTAAGTTTCGTTAAGACAGTCACATGCATTAGTTATTGTGGCTAAGGATTTGAGCATTTCATACCAACTTTAGAATAATTGGTTAATTAGCTCATGATTATTATAAACTTCTTTAAGAATCTTTATATGAACAATAAGACGAATATATTCTTTATGTGGTAACTTTTTTTTTGTGAAGATCTTTATGTAGTACCTTCACACGTATAATTAGGTTCTAGTGTTTAGATGTGGATTTGAAAATTTCTCCGTATTTTCTTCCCTTTCTTTTTATATAATTAATTTTTATGAATGTGTGTTGCACGTTAATATTGTGACAAATTATTGAGTGATTGGACACAAGAACAAAGAATTGTTATAAAAATGTAATTGATATCATACATTAGTGATTGATAGGTGTATTAAATCAAATGATGTTTTGTAAAGCATCATAATGAATAATTTGATAGTAACCTAAAGGGAAAGTACATATAAAGCGATTGTGGAACATAATTTGTCAGATTCTCGCATCAATTGTGAATAGGGATTTGATTTCTTTATATATAATTCTCACATCATGAGTTACCTTTTGAATTTAATTTAAGTTGAATATTTATTTTATTTTGAACCCTCATGGTACGTTATTCACACTCTACAATTGTGTGTAGGGGATGCCAAATGTCATATCGATTGTGGATATTGAGGATTTGGTCCCGATTTTAGATAATTATCACATTATGTAGTTTTAGGGTTAAATTATGTCCAATGTACATTTTTTTATTACATTTCGATTTGATTATCATGTTAAACAATTTCAATGTCTAGTGCAATACATTAAGATAACGTGTGAAATAACTTAAAATTATTATAAACATCTATAAAAACACCTCAACAAGAGATAAACACATGCATATTCCCTTTTATAATTATAAGTTTAATATTTCCTCTGTCTCATTTTGACTGTCATTTTTGCTTATTCACACCATTAAAAAATAATAAATACAAGGGATAGTTTAGTAAGTTATTCTTATCTAATAAAAACTAACTTGATCATATCCCTTTAAATACCATGTATTCTTCTTTAATATTAAAAATATAATTAAGAACAATTATGAACTTTAATTTTGAATCTATAAAATGATAATTTTTTTGAGATAATTTTTTAGATAACGCAACTATTAAAATTGATCAAAGGAGTATTTGACCAATATTTGTTATAATATCTAACTCGAATTAATCTTATATCAGTATATAATTAATTGAATTTTTTAACTATCACTTCTTTTTATGAGGAAAAAGGGACACAATTTATGGACTCAAAAACTTAAGATTTAGACCCATTTTTTTCCAACAAAAAATTTTACATTTTCATTATTATTTACTTTTTTAAGAGATGTGTCAACCTATAACAATATTTTATTTTATTTTGGACATAAGGGGGGGCCACTTTAGCTTAAGTGAGTCCACGTGTTGCATGAGAGCCTCTCCGTGTGGCAACATGAAGGTAAAGGAAGTAAGGATAAGCCAATAGTCTTCAATCTCTTTTTATGTGGTCCCCACTCCTTCCTCCGGGTAATAATAAACAAATTAAATAGGAATAATATATTAACCTAATAAGATTTTCATTTAGATTGAATTAACTGATAAAATTACTGATATGTGATCAGCAGGTCATGGATTTCAGCCGTTTAAACAACCTCAAATGTGAGTTAAGTTTGCGTATAATAGACATTTGTGGTCCGGCTCTTTCCCGTACCCTCGCATAGCGGGAGCTTAGTGCACCGGACTGCATTTTTAGTAAGATTTTCATTTAATTAAATATCCCCATTTGCCAATCACACTTGTACCTCAAGCTTCCAAACATATTCCTTCGTTAAAAAAAATATCCAAAATTAGAGATTTAAAAAATCTGGAGTAATTAGTTTTTTTTTTCTCTAAATATATATTGCATAGCTACAACAGTCTTGTTCCATTTCTATGTGTGTCTTAAAAAAAGTAGAAAAATATCGCCGGTAAACCACCACCTCGTCCAAAACGCCATGGAAAACAGCCCTCAACAATCGGCGGCGAATGCAGCGGCTCAGTCTGGTGGTTACCCACCACAGCCACCCTACCACCACCTCATTCAGCAACAGCTAGAGATGTTCTGGAACTACCAACGCCAAGAAATCGAAGGAGTTACCGATTTCAAGAACCACCTACTTCCCCTTGCCCGCATCAAGAAGATCATGAAATCTGATGAGGATGTCCGTATGATCTCAGCTGAAGCACCCATTTTGTTTGCTAAGGCATGTGAGCTCTTCATTCTCGAACTCACCATTCGTTCTTGGCTACACGCCGAGGAGAACAAACGTCGGACTTTGCAGAAGAATGATATTGCTGCAGCGATTACGCGGACTGACATTTTTGATTTTCTTGTTGATATTGTTCCGAGGGATGAGATCAAGGAAGAGGGTGGTGGGCTTGGGCCAGTCATGGTGGGCTCCACATCAAGTGGGGTTCCGTACTATTACCCTCCAATGGGCCAGCCTGCTCCACCTGGGGTGATGATGGGCCGGCCTGCTATGCCTGGAGTTGATCCCTCAATGTATGCCCAGCCTCCCCCACCACCGTCCCAGGATTGGCAGTCCGTTTGGCAGATTTCTGAGGATAATAACTATGCTAGTGGACAGGGTAACATTGATGCTCAAAGGTAACTTTTGTCATTCCCTTCAGATCTGGTGTAAGCTAGGGTTAGAAAAAATAACATTGTCAAGTGGAATTACCTTCTTCCATTTTCCTGAAAGGTGGTAACTTTCTTCTTTTTTCCGAGAAGAAACTGCAATTTTTGTTCTTTGCTACTCCCTGTGTCCCAATTTATGGGATGTAGTTTTTCTGTATATCAAGTTTAAGAGAAAAAGGAAGACTTTTGAATCTTGTGGTCTAAAACAAGTCAAAGATATTTGTGTGGCTATAGATTATCTCGTTAAGCTTAAAAGATAAGTTTAAAGTTAAATTATAGTCAAATAAGGAAATGTGTCATTCTTTTTTGGACGGACTAAAAAGTAAGTTGTGTCATATAAATTAGGAATGAAGGAGTATATATATTTTTACTTTTTATATGTTTGCCTAACTTGCGTGTTGAACACATTTAGGGCAATCTTTACTAAATTAGAGTAAACTACTTGTATAATTTCGTGCATTCTCTCTTTACTTAGTAAAGAGCAAATCTTTTCTGCAATATCTCATTGATGTTGCAACATAGAGATAGAAGTTGCACTCTAGACTTTCATCAATCAATTTCTGCTTCATATTTTGCATCCTTGGAGAAAGAAAATTCATTTTCTTATGATTCATTTTTAGGGTGTGAGTGGAAGTTATATTTAACCTTCAAGAGAACAAATCATCTTACCTAATTAATATGCTAATATGGTGATGAAAATTTTGAAGGGACTTTCTTTCTGGTGATCGTGTTTTCATCGTAATTTAAATGTCAATGCAACAGCTGAATGTTACATTGTACTCTTAATGTTACTCATCCATTGTTTGGTTCATTTTATTGCCAGGTCCAAGAACTCTGTATAAGCTAATAAAAAAACTTATTCTAGTTTTAGATTGAACTGTATGTGGTCGGATTTTCCAAACTTATTCTTTCTTTGTTTCAATTGCAAACTTAACAAGAGTTACTTCAAACACTTGCTCAACTGAAATTATATATGGTTAATGGGTGATCATTTTGATTTGTTAGCAGCAGTCAAATTTTCAAGAAACCAACAAGCTCATTGGTTTACACAGGCCTAAAAATTAACACACGTCAGTAACTAACTTACAAAGATTAATCCATCTACTACAAAGAGTTTAAGGGAACACTTCAAATTTCTGAAATGAGCAGCAGCAGCTAACATCTTCTCTAATCATCATCTCCATCGAAATCAGAATCATCAGAAGGTTCAAAATCATTGTTCTCCTCATCTTCAGTACCAGAATAACTGATAACATATGTTGTCTTCTTCCCACGATTTACCCTCTGTGGTCTAGCTTTTGGAGCCACAACAGCTTCGCAGACTTGCTCTTCTAGACTGCCCAAGGAAGAACTTTGAAGAACAGCTCCACTTTTCTTGTTAAATGGAGATTCCCTCATTTTCCTCACTTCATGTGGTGAGACACCAGCATCCTCTGCAGGCTGCTGCTGCTGCTTTTGCAGTTGCTGGTTTCTTCCCTCCTTCCTTTTTCCCTTCCGCAGCTACTCCTGGCTCAAACTCATCATCATCACTAATTTCAACCTCATCCTTATCATCAGAAACATCTGCACTGGATGGCACAGTCTTCTTCTTTTGTGCAGCAGCTCTTCTAGCAGGTGCTTTCTTTTGAGCTTTTGGCGCTTCAGTCTCCATAACTTCTGAGCTATCTGGAGAAGAGTTGAGGTTGTAAGCTGCAAGTCTCAGTTTCAACGCTAGCACTTCATCATCTTCTTCTTCATCATCTTCAACAGCAATAGGTTGTTTTGCCTTTGGTGGAGCTTTCTTTGAACCTCCTCCTCTTCCTTTTGGTTTCACAACCTCAGTAACGTTGGCTGTTTCCGCCGTTGAAACAACTGACACATCCATTAGTTCGGCTGTAGACTCCGCTACAGCAGCATTCTTAGTAGTTTTTCGGGGTTTAGGCTTGGGTGCGTTTAATCCAGCTGCATTCGTCACCTTCTTCTTTATCTTCTCTCTAGCTTCCTCAGTCTGGATATCAATTTTATCTTGTTCATCAAGGACATCAAGATCTTTCATTCACAAAACCTTTGGAGTTGCATTTCTCATATCTTCAACCTCACCATTCAGTTTATCCCTCTCAGCACACAGCTCTTGAACCTTCTCAAGAGTCAATGTTCCTCTTGCCATCGACAGCAAGTAGTCATAATCACTTGCCCTAACTCTTCTACTTGACTCCTCTGAACTCTCTTCGCTATCTTCTGCATCATCAGTTGTGTCTGCAGCAACAGCTTCAACAGCCTTTTTCTTTGGGAAAGGATTAAACCCTTTATTCTTCAATTCAAGCAAGAGATCAGCTCTCTTCCTGTTGTTCACAATGATTTTGCCTTTCACAACTCCAAGGATGAATTTCACCTTGTTCTCAATCCTCAGCTACTCCAATTCGAGAATCTCCAATAGAGCTCTCTTTCTTTTCTCATAATACTCGAGTCGTACATGGTAGAACTCCTCAAGAATCTCTTCTGGGGTGTCATATTTCTTAATTTTCCCCTAGAGTCGTAATGGTGCATATTGCTGGTGCTTATTTTAGTAGTCAGCTTAAACTTTTTAAGCAAACCCTCTTGCTGGGCCAATAGCAGATTCTCCTCAGACAAGATCACTTCAAAACATACAGAGTTCTCAACACCATAAGCTCTGACTTCCTTTATGAAGGAATCCTTGGCTTTGTCAGTTGAGACTGTCATGGATTCCAAAAATTGCTTATAATCCTCTGTCCACCTCCGGACTGGCAACTCAGAAATCCTAAGAATTGTCTCATTGACCTCCTCTATAATGCCAGTGTCAGTGTAGGTAGCTCCAGTTTCTTTAGTTGCTGTTTACTCTATTTTTCCTTTGAAACCTTTATACCATGGATCCATTGGCTTCATTAGCTCATCATTCAGTAAACGCCTTACATTTGCAACAAGGTCCCTTGGATTATAGTTTGGAACGTATGAAACTCCAACCTGTCCCTATACCTTCACTGCCATTCACGAGTACCATTGGAATGATTGGTACATACCAAGTAGGTTCAACAGATTGCCCATCTTCATTCAAGTAATCAAGATGATCATTGTTTATATTTATCTTGGTTTCATTTGGAAAATGAATAAGGGTTACTTCAGTGCCTTCCAGAAGATAATTAAATATTACTCCCTCTGTCCCAAAAAGATTGGCCTACTTTCCTTATTAGTTTGTCTCAAAAAGATTGGCTCCTTTCTATACTTAGAAATAATTTAACTTTATGAGATCATTTACAACCACACAAATATCTAAGATTTGTTTTGGACCACACATTTCAAAAGTCTTCCTTTATTTCTTAAACTTTGTGCCAAGTCAAACTAGGCCAATCTTTTTGGGACAGAGGGAGTAGTCTGTTTGATTCTCATAGTCGGGTAGATTAAATTCTTGAAATCCTCCTTTATTTTCCTCTTTGACCCCTCTTTTCTTTAGGGATAGTCTATTTGAATGAAGAGGAAGGGGAAGAAAATCAGAAGGAAATGGAAAAGGAAGGATTATGTCCAGTACTTATCATGGTTGTAAAGGATGATAAACAATGCACAATATGAAACTTTACTTTTTTTTTGATAGTTAAAGTTTTTATTAATATGCTACCAAGATAGTACAGGACCAAGTACAAGACAAAGCTACAACATCTCCACAATCGTACTACATTCTCCCCCCTAAAAGATCCAAAAAATCCAAATATTGGTCCCTTCTATCTAGAGTACTCTGCTATAACACCAAAAAAATAATTTTTTGATACATTTGTTTTTTACTCTAGCAATCTGTAGATTTTCCCCTCAAAGCATGTCTTGTTCCTTTCCAGCCAAACAGTCCATAATATGCAAATGGGAATAGTCCTCCGTATCTTTTTTTTTTTTTAAAAAAAACTTGGTACAAAAATTTGGACCATTTCTCGATTTGTGCGTGTCATCCTTGTGCAGTGGCCATTCTAATCTTCTCTGTATTGTTCCAATTTTATCGGATGTCCCCGAAGGGACATCTTTTTCACATTTCTTTTAACTCTTTGAGCTTGCCAAACTTCCAACAGATTGTTGATCTTCTGTGGTATAACCAGAGACACGCCCATAATGTTCAGAAACAATTCCCAGCATTATCTTGAGAAATTGCAATGTAGGAACAAATGCTCAACTGTCTCCTGCTCCCTATTACAAAAAAAAAACATCTACTGCACATGGAATAGCCTCTCCTTTGCAGGTTATTTTGGGTTAAACAAGCATCCCTGGCGGCTAACCAAAATAAAAAGAAAGACTTATTGTGCGTTATGTTTAAACAGAGTTGAATCTCAACTGCCTATAACCTGTGGAGCTAGTACCAGTACAGGCATTCCCTCTTAATTAAATAGTAATTAATAGCAGTACATTGTTGCCATACCTCACATGACTACCTTCTATTTGAATTCCTTGCATGTTAGTCACAAAAAGTTCACTTTTTGTATTACATTGGTTTAGCAACTAGCGGATCGTCCAGCGGAAACTATGTAAAAATGGGTTTTCTTCTCTAAACATGGACAGTAGAGGAGCTATTGCTGTATTTACTGAATGTCTAAAACATGGTTTTTTAATTAGTGTTCTTCAAACAGAACAACACACCCTGATGCAAACAGTTTGGGACTGAATTTAAGGTAAATTACCAGTAAGTGAGTTTGTGTCGGCTAGATGGAAACTAGACATGTCATCATAAGGTGTAGAACTATAAATTCCTTGATAAAAAAAGTGTGTAGAACTGTAAATTCAGATTTAAAATGTGCTGACATATCTTAAAGTATTATGGTGGGAAGCCTTGGAGTAACGGGTAAAGTTGTTGCCATGTGACCAGGAGGTCATGAGTCCGTGGAAACAGCCTCTGGCAAAAATGCAAATGCAAGGTAAGGCTACGTACAACAGACCCTTGTGGTCCGGCCCTTCCCCGGACCTCGCGCATAGCAGGAGCTTAGTGCACCGGGCTGTCCCTTTTCATTATGGTGGGAACTCACTGTAGTGTTTACCAGGAACCATCCTTCAACAGAGATATACTTATCTCGCTTGCGATGTGGTACTTTTTAGAGATAAAGACAGTAAGATTGGACTATTTAGAAGCTGACACAAGTTACTTTTTGTGCTTTCCGGCTCAGCTTGCTCAGTTTACAATGTAATTCTGCTTGCTTTATTCTCAAAAAAAGTCTACATGATATGGACTACAACAACAACATACCCAGTAAAATCCCACAACGTGGGTCTGGGAAGGATAGAGTGTACACAGACCTTACCTCCACCTTGATAGGTAGAGCGGTTGTTTTCGTAAGACCCTCGGCTCAAGACAAAGCATAATCACAGGCAAAGCAAAGCAGGAGAAACGTACAGATTCAGACGAGACATACAGGTATAAAATCGAATACGCCATGGTACTGCATTATAAAAACAGGGAGCATTAGTTAACACAGCTAAATAAGATAAACAAGTTCCACTAAAGAACACATAGTAGCATGAATCAAATTACATGGCAGTACAAAGCACTAATGCGCCTATAAGTTTGATAGGCTAATCGAGCCTACAATAATAACACTACACTATCATTTTGTAAGCGTAAGTAGGGCTACGCTCGACTACCTACTACCCTTCTACCTTAATTCGTGTCCTCCACAACCCCTTATCTAAGGTCATGTTTTCAGCAAGTTGCACATGCGCCATATCTCGTCTAAGCACCTCTCCCCAATACTCCTGTCCCTAGCCAACCTCTCACACCTCCGGACTGGGGCATCCGTGTCTCTCCTCTGCACATGTCCGAACCATCTCAACCTCGCTTCCCGCATCTTATCCTCCACCGAGGCCACTCCCACTTTATCCCGGATATCATCATTTCTAATCCTATCTCTCATTGTATGCCCACACATCCATCTCAGCATCCTCATCTCCGCAACTCTCATTTTTTGTATGTGCGAAGTCTTGACTGGCCAACACTCCTCCCCATACAACATGATATGGACTACGATTTAGAAGTGCTGCCAAAGGCATAGGGTCATGCGTGAATCTGATGATTTTCTTTGTTCGGCAACTTAGGGAGGATCAGTACATGTTTCCATATGCTCTATAGAAAATTTTCTTCTGCGGAAACAATATTATAACTACTCCATTTTTTGTCTTATGTGCATGTTTATGTCTTCTTGTGTAATTGTTATTATTATTACTTTTGGTCCAGGATTGAGAAAACCTATTTTAAAGAGAGATCTAGAGTTCCACTGATTTTGTTAGTTTTTTTTTTCTATTCTTCTATATTGATGAGTATCTGATTTATAATATTAGTAAAATACTTTCATCCGTTTTTCCATGATTGGCCAATCTTTCACTTTGTGTAATTAAATGATTAGTAGCATTTACTTAACTTGGGATTCGGATTGCAAGGACTAATATAGGAGGGTTTTGTGATGTTGACCTAAAAAGTGTTTTTACTGGACAATTGAAGAATATCAAGGATTTGTGGAGGTATAACTCATAATCTTACTTAATGTAGATCTGATCTAAAGATTTAGTGCTAGTTTGAAAAATGGAGTAGGTCTGAGAAATGTGTCTCTTTTATTAATAGATTTTTATAAATGAGATCCCAATAAACTCAATTGTTTAGGTGGTTTGTCAACTAAATTATTTGCAATATTTATTATGTCCAATGTACCCCTGATTCCCTGTAGATAACTAAATCGCAGATTATAAATGTCAATTTAGTAGGTACCCGGTGAATGTTGGCTCTGACACCATCATGCTTAGAAATGTCAATTTAGGAAAAGTATGTTGAGTTGTAAATGCCAAAAATCATGTGTGAGCAGCATAAACGTGAATGCAGTTTAGGTTGCCAAATATCTCAGCAAACATCACATTTGAAGCTCGAATGTGATTCTAAGCCTTGCAACTCGGCTGATTGGTGTTAATTTTCTGATGTGTGTCATGTGCCATGCTTGCTGTCATTGCTATGTAAATTCATGTATGGCATATTATTATTTGATAGAGAAAATGCACGTGAAAGTCTGATATCGCTTGTTTATAGTCTAGCTAGTTCATGGTGACTTTGCCACCATCCTTGCTTTCTTTGATGCTGGACTCATCATTGTAACAATCTCTATCCATTGCCCTATTTATCCCATCCCTCTTTCTTTTTTTTGGTTTAGACTGTCTCATAATTAATGAGCTATTCGTATTCATTAATCCAGGTTTATTCATGTTATGTCACTCATTTGTGGCATCCCTTGTTTTGTTTAGTATGATTTTGGCATCTTAGTTGTTAGATGATCTATGATTTCTAAGGTTAAATATGTCGTCTCTAAATTGGTTTTCTTACTCCACAGTTTTCTGTGGGCTGTAGTTTCTTGATGTTGTTTTACTTGCGAGGCTAAGCAGCTAATTTTTCTATTCAGTATTTGTTTGCTGTAGTTTCTTAATATGGTTCTGATTGAGGATACAAGACTCTGATTTCTTATTCATATGGTTCGATAATTAATTGTTTGAAATAATTTCTCTATTTGATCCTGCTGCAGTTAAAGATCATGTTTGCTGCTGATCCCGGATGCTTGGTGGCAAAAGGGAAGCTATTATCTTACTAATGCTACAGGTCTTCTCAAATGTGAATGTACCTTATGTTGTTGTCCATTGATACTTAACTGTAATGACTTGAATCCTTTAGTCGTTTTGTCTGTATTAAAAGGTGTAGTCTATCAGAATGCTTGAGGAGTTCTGGTTTTCAGTGTTATAATAAACTGATCTTACTTCTCGCATAACAATTGTGTTTGTTACTTTAATTAGTTCTCTTTCTGTCCTTCAGTGTTTTGACTATTGTTCTCTTGCTATACTTGTATGATGAATCCACCAAGACTGGCCTACTGGTTCCTACTTGTCTACTACTTTTAGAGGGAGATAAAAGGTACCCGGTAAAGTAGTAGGCATGTGCGCAAGCTAGCTGAAACACTACCATTCATGAGAGGAAAAAAGAAGAAAACATTAGCAAACCTAGTGGCAACAATGCCACAATGCCTTACATGTAGAGTTTTCTTTTCATTTCCTTTTTCTCACCTTTTTTCTTGTTTGGTTCAGTATAACTACAAAGATGAGCTCAAGTATTCACTTTGATGTCACAAGAGTTCTTTATCAGCTGAATTGACTGGAATAACCTTAATCTTGTAGCATAGTTGCATGCAGGTCTGCATCAGAAAACAGGAAAGACCCTTTAAAAGGATTTGCAGCATTAAAGGAGTATAGATTTTAACATTCTTGCTTAACATAAACAAGTTAAGCGCTTCCTGTCGAGCCGTGCTTGTAGTTTCAAAATACCAGTCGTGCAGTAAATTTTAAATATCAAATGATTAATTGGAAAAAGAAGTTTCAAACAGACTTTTTCCTTGAATTAACTGATTCACATGTGAAAGGAAGTTCATGCATGTAGTGTAATGTATTCAAGAATCGCAGTTCAAGGGCACCTAATTTCAAGGCCATTCTTGTAAATCACCCTAGTGTCCGTCTTGACGATTGTGAATAGCTCTAGACAAACTATGTGATGAAACATGAAAGTGGTGGATTTAGTTGAGCATTTTAAGCTCATAAGTCATAAGGTGGGGAGAAATGGTTTTTTAACCCTTTACAAACTTTTTAAAGTTTTATGATCTTTTAACAAGAGATCTTCATCTTTTATGAAAAGGTCATTTGGTTCTATTTAAATGGTAAGAGGGTGCGACAGTACTCTAATTTAGAAAGTCATTCCCATGTTTATAGTAGTTACCTCTTGAAACCATGGATCGCGAAAAACAAAGGTTAAAAGTATTTTCTCGCTTTTTTTTTCCTGCTTAAAGATATCTTAACGCTTTTTTTTTCCTGCTTAAAGATATCTTCTGCTTCTCCTTCTTGATGGTTTTAGAGGAACCACTAGGTAAAAGAAAAAGAGCAAGTGTTTAAGAGAGGAGGATTTAGTCGTAAAGGAAGTGCGAGTAAGTTCAAAAGATTAATTGTTGAAAGCTTTTCTAGCAGCATTTAAATTCACAATAGACTCAAAACTAAATGAATAAGATGTTATTGAACTAAACTTCACATCAGACTCAATTTCAACAACATCATACCTAGTGTAATCTCACAAGTGTGATCTAGGCAGAGTAGGATTTACGCAGACCTTACCTCTACCTTCGCGGGGTAAAGAGGCTATTAAGAGAGTGTTTGCATTGACTTATTTTAAATGTTTATTGGTTTTTAAGCCCTTTTCTACTATTTGTGGTGTTTGAGAAATTTAAAAAGTATTTTTAAGTACTTACTTTTAGACTTAAAAAGTACAAAAATAAGTCAAAACCCAAAAATTATGTATTCCGTTTTTAATTTATAAGCTACTTTTGAAAAGTCAATCCAAACACCCTCTAAATGTATTGAATAGAACTAAGGATGGCAAAGGGCTAGCGAAATCCAAGGCACGTTATCCGTCAAAACAATACCCTCATTCTTCATTCTTAATTACGTTTCATAGTAAAACATCTTTCATGAAAACATTTTTCAAAGAAAACATTTACCCCTGTACCAAATGCACCAGAAAAGTTAAACTAAGAAATAAGCGCTTTGATCTGAAAGAAAGTGTACAAGATTTCAATATGAGGGGTGCAGGGAGACGGTGGGAGGTGAGGAAGGCAATTTGAATGCTATTAACTCATAAGAACAAGGAGGTTCAGAATAAGAAATCATAGATGTCCAACAGCTACAGGTTACAAAATTAAACTAAATTGGGAGGAACTGACATGTTTGCTTCCTTCTATATCTACATTTAGTTTCTCCTTCACATGGCCTGCAGTTTAACAAAACAGTTTCAGTTTTCTTGTTGAAGAGCACCATAATATACACTCTGAAGAAGAACAGGGATTAAAACAGTAGTTCCAGATACTACACTGCCATGGAGTTGTGAAGGCATTTTACAATCCATGGAGCAAAACACTCGAAGCCACAACAGGATCCATATTCTGAAAGCAAAAGACCAATGATAGGTATCAAATAAGAAAAAAACTAGAAGAGGTTGACTATTGCCATTTTCTTCATGTTGGGACAAAGATGACAGTACTTGTAAAGCAAGGTCGATTATATGTTGCCAAGAAACCGTGCTATTAATTTGAAGCTAAAATGGGCTAACAGATACTAAGATTCAAATCAACATAGAGACAATAAACGCCAGGTGATTCTTTCCTTGGACAGGGTTACCAAATACTTGTGTTGGTAATAAGTATTTGGTGGACTAATCAAGGTGCGAGCAACTTGGCCCTGACACCACCATGATAAAAAAATATTTGCGTATTTTGTTTCTTTCGAATTACTCCTAGAACATTTTCAACTTTTTCTTTTCTTTATGGAATCAAATGATAAATGAAGGTTGGACAGATTCATAACTTGAGGATATCTTCCCTATTTGATATCACCCTTCCACATACAATTGTAACAAAGGAATACAGATTGGAGGTTTTGGGAAGCGTATGGAAGGGAAAAAAAAAGGAGAGGACAAGGAGTTCTCTACTTATTGAAATTCTTTCAAGGGCTGAGGTCAGTATGGAATTAGGATCTATAAAGGAAAAACATGAAGTCTGTTTATTTAACAATACTAACAAAGGTTATCATACTTCCTAGTATCCCAGAGAAAAGCATGGGATTAATTTTAGGTGACAGAATGAGACCTTTTTCACTGAACTAATAAATTAAAATGCAAATTATAACTTCCAGAACATCACATCTCTTATTTCTTCATATTCTTCTGTAATGAATCTAATTAAATAGCAGCTAAATAATTAAGAGAACATCTAACAAAAGCTCATGATACTATTGAAATGAAGGTTAAGCTGACAATACGATAGCAATCCACACAAAAAATGCATCATAGGAACAATGACATAGTTAAATTTCACATGCTTACATAGCACTAGATTTACACAGCCCTTGAGCACCAACAGATAACTGGACATATTTTGTGTATTCATGATGAAATCCCCACAGTAGAAAATAACTTTTTATGTCGGGAATATGCATATAAAGGAAACTGCCCCTCATTCTTCGTAACCAACAAAAATCCTTCTTTTATGTGTGTTAAACATAGCAATATACCCGTGATATACACCCAATATACAGAAGTGTATATCACGGGCAAATGATCTAGACAGTGGGCTTCAGCCCATCTCGGTAGTAGCTGAAGCCCATCTCGGACAGTGGCTTCAGCCCATCACGGGCAGAAGCAGTGTGGTATATTTGGAATGTATATTTGTAGTATATTGTAGTGTAAAGGTTACCTTAATTAGTCTTATACACTTACCATAATTGTATAGTTAGAATTATGGTAGAATAAGGTTTTAGGAGTAGAATAGGAATAGGTTTCTCCTATTTTGTAACTTGTATATATACCTTTCAATTAATGAAAATAATCATGTGTATTATTTCTTTTATGGTATCAAGAGACTAGGTCTAACAAAAATTTTCTCTCCCAAATTTTGTGCCCTTTCTCGGCCGAACCCACCCCCCCTCGGGTTTCTTGTCCAAATTCCGTCTTCCGCTCTCAAAAATCTCTCTTACTATTCCCAAATTTCCCCTCATTTGTTCTTTCAATATGTCTAAGAACAATTTTCATCCTGCCCTCATGGTTTCTAACGTCAAGAACAATATCACTATTGTGCTTGAGATGGAAAACGTCCAATATACGACGTGGGCAGAATTGTTTAAAATTAGGGCTGGCCAGTGGGCCGGGACAGCCCGACCCCGACCCGAGCCCGTCCCGAGCCCGCCCCGACCCCGCCAAAAAAAAATTTTTTACGGGGGCGGGACTCGAACTCGGGACGGGACGATGTCTCGTCCCGCGAGACCCGAGCCCGCCCCAGGCCCGCGAGACCCGAGCCCGTCCCAGGCCCCGCCCCGACCCCGACCCCGACCCCGCCCTTTGCAAAAATGGCCGTTGCACCAACGGCCATAATCTAAAATGGTCGTTGGCCAACGACCATTTTAGCCCCCCCCCTACCCCTTAATATTTATTTTTAACCCATAAGTTATTATATTTACACTTTAACCCAATTTTTCAACTATAAATAACTCATTTTCTCTTCATCTTTCTCACAAATCTTCCTACAATCTCTCTAATTTCTCAATATATCTCTCTACAAGTCTACATTGTTTGCTAAATATTCAATTTTATTTATTCATTTGGGAATTGGTAGTGAAGTTGGCAACTAGCTTGAGGATCTTCCATCGAGCAAAGTTTCAATTTTCAACCTCTCGATTACACGTTGGCGTTTGGTACATTCGTTCCTTCATTAAATTATTATTGTCTGTTTATTTAGTTTATATCACTTATTGTCTTTAATTATTTATTTATTTATTTATTTATTATCATAATTAAAATGGAAGGATTAAAAGGTATGTTTAAGGGTAAGGATAAGGGTGCTTCTTCTAGTAGGGGCAACCAGGGCAAGGGTACTTCTTCTAGTCATCTTATTCCTACACAGGATGATTTTGTTGATACTCAACATTTTCCTACAATACCATTAGATTTAGACCAGGAGCTATTTTCTGGAACTCAAGAAGACTTTAATTTAGACGATGATCTAGATGATATACCCACTAATGTTGATGACAACACACCCACTAGTGCACCTTCAACTGAAATACCTCCTATTCCCCCTAGTATGAGACGAGGTCCAGCAAAACGACCATTAAAATCAGATGCATGGACATTTTTTGATAGGGACGTGGAGAATCAAGTAGCCATATGTAAAATTTGTAAAAATGTTTTAAAATTTAAAACTGGAAAAGGTCACGGTGGGACGGGGGGTTTAATTAGACACGTAGTAAGTGCTCATCCAGCTAGGTATGCCCAATATCAGGCTTCAAAACCTGCGCAAGAACGCCCGCTCCATCGGGACAAGGTTCACATATTGATCTTGTCCCGGACCAAATCTGGTCAAATTAACCCTATGACGGGAATTGTAGGCTCTAAATACAATAAACATAGAGATAGGGAAGCAATATCAAAATTAGTTCTTTGTGGAGGGTTTGCCTTTTTCATTTCCTTCATCTCCCAGTTTTATTCATTACATTAGAGATATATATAATCCTGCTTTTAACGGTTTTCCTAGATCAACTGTTAAGAGAGATGTATTTAAATTCGCGCATGAATATCAACAATATTTACGTTTTTCATTATATCATTTTAATGACAAAGTATCCATCACGTCTGATATAGGTCGTAGTACTAACGGCTATGATTATTTAACTGTAACTTGTCATTGGATAGATTATAAATGGTCTATGCAAAAACGTATTTTAGCGTATAAATATATAGATGATAGGCACACTGGTACTTTTATTGCAGAAAATATTTATCAAGTGTGCGATTATTACGGAATTACCGATAAAATTATGACTATTACATTAGATAACGCTTCTAATAACAATTACGCAATTACAATTTTAAAAAATAGTTTAACTCCGTCTTTTCCAGACCATTTTCATATAAAATGTGCGTGCCATATATATAACTTAATTGTAAATGATGGTCTATCACTTTTTGAAGACATTCTTAGTAAAATACAATTTGCTATAAACTTTATTTTTAAAAGTAATAAAGTACAACGTAGAAAAGAATATAAAAAAATTTGTCATGATTGTGGACTACCTTTTAGAAAAATTCCACAAGAAGTATCCACTAGGTGGAATTCTTTATACGAGCAACTACTTGTTGCTTATGACTATAAATTACCTATAACTTTATTTTTTAACTCTCATAATAAAAAGCCAGCTGATATGATTTTAGATAGTGATTGGAAAAAAAATTCGAACTTATTGTATTTTTAGAGAAATTTTTTCAAGCAACAAAAGAATTTTCCGGTATATATTATCCTACTATTTCAACTATGTTATTTTATATAACTCTAATTTTTTTATTACTTAGTGAATATATGGAAAAACCAGCTTATAAGGCAGCTATTAAAAAAATGTTTCTCAAAATAAAAAAATATTTTATTCCTATTCCCTCTATTTATATTATTGGTTCTGTATTAAATCCTACTATTAAAATAGACGGTATTAAATCACTAATTGAAACTATTTACGATTGTATAGAAGTACTACCACCTCCAAGTCCCAAAAATCTAAATCACCCACCACCTATTGAACAAACTAAAGAATAAGTATTGTCTAGCGTAGAACACCAATGCAAAAATATATATAGATTTTATCAACAAGAAAATGCTAGTAACTTACCAGCTTCCATACTATATTCTTCATCTTCAATACAACCTCACAAAAGACATGTTGTTTCTGCGGCTAGTATTGAAAGCCTCAGAAATAGAATGTGCGGTCGTACCTCTACTACTAACCAAATTAGCGAGTTGGATATTTTTGTTTTGCAGGGTTCTGTACCGTATCAAGAAGTTATCAATGAAGATGGACATGAAGACTTGCTGAAAAACTGGAGGGGGAATGAGAAGACTTTTCCGACACTTTCATTGATGGCTCGAGATGTTTTGAACATTCAAGCGTCGTCAACTGCGTCTGAAAGCGCTTTTTCTGCAGGCAGATATCAAATAGGAGACCACAGACACTCATTAGCCGGAGACAGCTTGGAAATTGCAGTATTATTCAGAGATTGGATACGAGCGGAGCGGAGAAGGTGCGGTCAACCGGAGATCAACGAAGAAGATGATGAAAACTACAACGAAATCTTAACCGAAGGTAGTGGAAGCGACGTGGATAAATTTGACCAACAAATATCAATTCCAACCGAAGAACCACATGAAATCATCAAGCAATTAGAACAGGTTTTTTTGAGAATGTAATTTTTTTAATTGTAATTTTATTATGTAATTTGTAACTTTTGGACAACACCACAAAGTTGCAATTTAGATTTTAGACAATTGTATTTGTATTACAAAAAAATCATATGTCTATTAAATAATATAAGAGGCACAAAAACAGCCTTGGGATGTTTTTATTACACTATCTTATTTTGTTTATTGAGTTTTTTTTATACATATGTTATTTAAAAAATAATAATAATAAATGAAAACCCGTCGTATCCAGCCCCGAGCCCGAGCCCGACCCGAGCCCGCCCCGACCCGAGCCCGACGGGATCGGGATCGGGACGGGACTTGCTGCAGTCCCGCCAGACCTGACCCCGCCAGAGCCCACCGACCCCGACCCCGACCCCTTCTCCCGTCCCGCCCCGACCCCGCCAGACCCGGCCCGCCAGACCCGAGCCCGGCCCACTGGCCACCCTTATTTAAAATTCACGCTATCTCTCATCGTTATCCATCACATAATTCCTCCCGCTATACCTCTTCCTGCGGAGGATCCTCAGTTATGGATTACTCTTGATGCTACCGTTCTCCAGTGGATTTATTCCACTATTTCGGTTGACCTCTTACAGACGATTATTGAGCCGGATACCACGGCTATGGCTACCTGGAATAGGTTGCGTGACATATTCTAAGATAACCAACATTCACGTGTTGTCACACTCGAGCAGGAATTCTCTCTAGTTCGCATGAAAGAATTTCCAAACGTCTCTGCATATTGCAAGAAACTCAAGGAGTTGGCGGACCAACTCCGTAACGTTGGCGCACCCGTGACAAATAATCGTCTGGTTCTACAATTGGTTGTCGGTCTTTCTGAGGCCTATAACGGCGTTGGGACTCTCCTTCGTCAAAGCAACCCACTTCTCGCTTTTTATCAAGCCCGCTCCATGCTTACTTTGGAAGAAGCCGGTTTGGCTAAAAAGGCAGCTACCGGAGCAAGCCCCGTCGTCCTAATGACGTCCTCCACAAATTCTTTTGGTTTTGTTGATAATTCGGGCCAAAACCATACTCATGGTGGCGGCAAAAATAATCGTAAGAATAATAACAAAAACCGTAGTGATTCCGGTGGGCAGCAAGCAGGCAGTGGGCCCCGTTCAGTGAACAGTGGCCCACCACTCTACTGGTCCCATCAGTGGGGCCCATAGCAGTGGGGCTGGGGCAATGGGCCATGGGCCAGCAGCCCCTACTTTCCAGCAACTCCCGGCAGCCAGTGGGCTGGCCAGCCTTTCAGGCCCAACCATCAGCAGTCGCGGCCCACTGGCCACTAGCCTAGTAACGCCAGTTCCAGCAGCTACAGCCCAGTTCAGCCCACTCCTGGAATACTTGGGCCCCGACCTCCGCAAGCTCACCATGCAGCAGGCCCCACTCAGATCGATATCGAGGTCGCGATACACACATTGGGTTTGGCTCAACCAGACCCAAATTGGTATGTGGACACCGGTGCCACTACCCACATGACTTCCGATTCAGGTACTCTCTCATCTTATTCCAATTTGCGAAACCCTCGGGGTATAATTGTTGGTAATGGCAACTCTATTCCAATTCAGGGTTATGGTCAGAAAACGTTGTCTCCCCCAATCCACCCCTTGTCTTGAAAAATACTTTACATGCCCCCAAATTGATTAAAAACTTAGTGTCTGTCCGAAAGTTCACCACTGACAATTCCTTTTCTGTTGAATTTTATCATTTTGGTTTCTTTGTGAAGGATTTCAAGATGGGGAGTCATCTCATGAGGTGTGATAGTATGGGGGATCTTTATCCTATCACGCCCGGTTTCAGTCCATCGAGTCAAGCTTTGCCATTAGTCTTTGCAGCCATTTATCCTACTTGTGGCATGCTCTCCTTGGTCATCCGGGATCCTCTATTTTATCAGTTTTAGATTAAAATAGTTTTATTTCTTGTAAGGATACGAGTCGTACTCCAATTTGTCAATCTTGTTCATTAGAAAAAATTATTAAGCTGTCATTTGTAGACTCAAATTCTCATACTTCAATGACATTTGATATTATTCATAGCGACCTATGGACGTCTCATGTTCTCAGTTCGTTGGGTCATCGATATTATGTTCTCTTTTTAGATGATTATTCTAAATTTTTGTGAACGTTTCCAATTGCAAATAAATCTCAAGTGTTTTCAGTCTTCATAAAATTTAGAGCGTTCATTCGTACCCAATGCAAAAGAGAAATAAAAAATATTCAGTGTGATAATGGGAAAGAGTATGACAATAGGGTGTTTCGGGAGTTCTGTGCTAATAATGGGATCAATTTTCATTTTTCTTGTCCTCATACATCTTCGCAAAATGGGAAAGCCGAACGCAAAATTCGTTCCATAAATAACATTGTCCGCACTCTCTTAATTCATGCTTCCATACCCCCATATTTTTTGCACCATGCTCTACAAATGGCCACATATCTGCTAAACATAGTTTCGTCCAAAGGTCTGACATATTCTTCCCCCATCCAAATTTTATATAATAAGAATCTTTCTTATTCTCATCTTCGGGTTTTTGGGTGCTTGTGTTATCCGTTATTCCCGTCCACCACAATTAACAAACTTCAGGCCCGGTCCACTCCGTGTGTGTTTTTGGGTTATCCATCTAATCATCGTGGTTACAAATGCTTTGATTTATCCTCCAAGAAAATCATCATTAATCGCCATGTAATTTTTTATGAAACTCAATTTCCCTTTACTAAAGTTCATACTCCCGAGTCTAGTTCATATAATTTTTTGGATGATGTTGTATCCCCGTATATTACTCACCATTTTTTGGACATATCCCGCACCCAAAATTCTCCAATGGCCCATCGCCTACCGGGCCCCACTATCCGTCACAATTTCGGTTCTTGGATCGGTCGATGGTGGGCGATCCACCCACTGGGCGGTCCAATGGCTGCTCCAGATTGCCGATTTGGGCCAGCAGGCCCATTGCACGCTGGTCAGTCCATCCCGAGCCCAGCAAATTTCCAAAATTCACTCAATTCTTCCTCGAGTCATAGACCGGTCACTCGTAGTCAGCGGTGTATTTTTACACCTAAAAAACATTTTAATTTACATTCTAATGTCTCTAAATCCCCCTTGCCCCGTAATCCTGTATCTGCCCTAAACGACCCGAATTGAAAAATTGCTATGACTGATGAATATAATACTCTTATTGATAATAAGACGTGGGAGTTTGTGCCCCGTCCCTCTGGTATTAATGTCATCAGGTCTATGTGGATTTTTGGTTATAAGGAAAATTCAGATGAGTCATTTGCTCGACATAAGGCGCGGCTTGTGGGTGATGGTAAGATTCAACAGGTTGGGATAGATTATGATGAGACGTTTAGTCCGGTGGTCAAGCCGACTACCATTCGCACTGTGCTTAGTTTGGCTCTTTCGAAGGCATTGCTTATTCATCAGTTGGATGTCAAGAACGCTTTCCTACATGGTGATCTCAAGGAAGCAGTCTATATGCATTAGCCATTGGGGTTCAGGGATCCCAACCGTCCTCATCATGTATGTTTGTTGAAGAAGTCCTTATACGGGCTTAAGCAGTCACCACGACCCTGGTATACAAGGTTTGCGGACTATGTATCGACTATTGGGTTCACTCACAGCCGGTCAGATAATTCATTGTTCATCTACCGTCGTGGTTCATTCTTGGCCTACATTATGTTATATGTGGATGGTATCATTTTGACTGCCTCTTCCGATGCCTTACGTCAGTCTATCATGACCATGCTCAACTCTGAGTTTGCTATGAAAGACTTAAGGCCCTTGAGTTACTTTTTGGGGATTGCCGTCAAGTGTCATTCAGATGGATTATTTTTGTCTCAACGAAAGTATGCAGCTGAGATCATCGAGAGAGCCGATATGTCATCCTGTAAGTCCACTTCCACTCCAGTTGATACTAAGCTCAAGCTTGGTGCCGTAGCCGACGTCCCTTACGAGGATCCGACCTGCTATCGCAGTCTTGCAGGGCCATTCAGTATCTTACCTTTACCAAACCGGATATTACGTATGCAGTTCAACAGGTGTGTTTATTCATGCATGATCCCAGAGCTGAGCACATGAATGCAATCAAACGCATCATCCAGTATAATCAGGGTACACTGGACTATGGTTTGCATTTGTATCCTTCATCGACATCCACACTTGTCTCATACACAGATGCTGATTGGGGTGGTAGTCCAGACACCAGACGTTCTACGTCTGGCTACTGTATGTTCCTTAGCAACAACTTGATCTCCTGGTCTGCGAAACGTCAGGCGACTCTATCCCGCTCAAGTGTCGAGGCTGAATATTGAGGGGTAGCCATTGTGGTCTCAGAATCATGTTGGTTACGTAATTTGCTTTTAGAGCTTCATTGTCCAATTCAAAAGGCAACCTTAGTATATTGCGATAATATTAGTGTCATCTACCTTTCAGGTAATCCGGTTCAGCACCAACGCACTAAACATATCGAAATAGACATTCACTCTGTCCGTGAAAAGGTTGCTCGGGGTCACGTTCGCGTATGCCATGTCCCGTCAAGATATCAGATTGCAGACATCTTTATAAAGGGTCATCCCTCGGTACTCTTTGGAGATTTTAGGGATAGTCTCAGTGTTCGAAGGCCGTCCGCTATGACTGCGTGTGTGTGTTAAACATAGCAATATACCCGTGATATACACCCAATATACATAAGTGTATATCACAGGCAAATGATCTAGACAATTGGCTTCAGTCCATCTCGGCAATAGTTGAAGCCCATCTCGGACAGTGGCTTCAGCCCATCACGGGCAGAAGCAGTGTGGTATATTTGGAATGTATATTTGTAGTATATTGTAGTGTAAATGTTACCTTAATTAGTCTTATACACTTACCATAATTGTATATTTAGAATTATGATAGAATAAAGTTTTAGGAGTAGAATATGAATATGATTCTCCTAATTTGTAACTTGTATATATATCTTTCAATTAATAAAAATAATGAAGGAAATTATTTGTTTTAATGTGTATAAACATCTATATTCATTTGTAAAGCAAACTCCAAATCATGGGTTCACCTCAGTTAGAGTTCACTCGACTCTTTTCAGCAATTGGATCATTTTCTTTTCAAAATATAAAAACATATTTGACACCAATTTATCTGTGCATATGCATGAACAAAAATACTGTGAAAGAAGCCCTGTGACAAAATATCTTTAGATAATGTAATTAACATCAAAATACTTAACTATCATTTGTTCATTTTTGCTACGTACCTGATAATTGAGGTAGAAAAAGTGAATAAATAATAGTTGAGGTGTATTTTGCTAATTAATTGGTGATAGTTTAGGTAGAAAACTTAAAAAAATATAATATTTGAAATGTGTTTTGACCTTTATCTCTTTAATTAAAGATAAGTTTTATATTTATCAATTTTTACTCAAACGGCGTATATAATAAATGGTGCAAATTAAAAATAACTACCGTAAATCTGCGGAAATGCATAACAGTCAATTAAATTTAATGTATTAGGACTTAAAGACAATAATAAGAGCTCTGATTTTTTCTTTTGGATACTAATAATCAAAGACGTTGAAATTAAGAATGTTATGAGCTAAAATAAATGCAGGAGTAGAAAAAAAAATTCACATTGTTATTCTTAAAAAGAAAAATTAAGTCAAGGTAAATTCTAATTTATACAGTTAAGTGTGATGAATTTATCATTTCTCATGTTGTCCCAATGCTTAGAATTTAAACACGAGAAGGATAATTTTATTTTTATTCTTATGATATAAACTTATAAAGAGAGTGTCGACAATTTCATTCAATTATGTAATAGAAAGAGCACGCAATAGGTTTATCTAATCAAACATATATTTTATCACTTAAATTAGTCTCATTACCCCCAAAGAAAAATACAGTATCACAAAGAAAATTAATGTTACAAAACACATATCACACTGTATACTTTGATCCCTAAAATACTCCGACTTACTCTTAATATTAATTACAAAATATATAATAAATATTTATTATAATTATACATTATTAATAATTATAAAATATATGAGAAATATATTGTAATATTCCCGATACTCAGTTTGTTGTGTTAACCGGGAAAAAGCTCTCAAAAATTTCACCCCAAAAGGAGCAAAGCAGAAGCTAGGTTACTTTGTAAGCCTTTCTCTTTTTCTTGCTTTATCTTGTTTTATTTTCTCCTAAATCGTTAACATATTCACAAAATGTGGGGCTGCACTATAGGTTTTGTGTTTGTTTTTAAGTAATCTTTGTGGGTTTTCTTCATTCTTAACAAATCTATCTGATTGATATCAATATAGCTATAATGCAGTTTGTTCTGCAAATTCTTTTTAGGGGTTTAGTATTTACAAGTTGGTGAATCGGAAAAGCACTGGGGTTTTACAGAGATGAAACTGATTTTAGCTATTTTTGCAAGTAGAAAGTAAAAAAAAGGCAAATACTTCTTGCATGTCGAGTTCTGTTTCTGTTTTCATGCTTTTAGAGTTAGGGGTTTAAAGTGAGCTGAATGAAACCCCAAAAAGTGAATTTTAAGGGTTTTCTTGAGGTGCAAAAGAAATGAAAGGATTTTTTTTTGTATTTAAGGTACCAATAGGTCACAGGTTCATGCTTTTAGGGTTAGGGTAGGCTGTCTACATGGGTCTTTCCCTAGGCCGTGCTAACGCGGTATGCTTTGTGCACCAGGCTGCCCTTTAAGGTAGCTTATACTTTCAGAAAATGTTGAAGGTATTTTATGGGTTTTCTAGAGGTGAAAAAAAGTAGGAAAAGAAGAGATCTTTTAAGGTAGCTTATACATTTCAGGAAATGTTAGAAAGCACTTTAGGGTTTCCTTTTAAAATAAGTTTGTACTGTGGGTCAAATAAGATTATACATTTCATTTAATGTTTTGTTTTCTGAAATGCTGGTGAATGTCTTGGGTCTTTGAGGTTTTCAGTTTATATGACTTGATGGATAAATGCTAAGTGTAAATTCAAGTCGAGCTTGTTTTCCTGTTATTCTCTGTTGGCTCTCACCATAACTCGAAGTGATTTTGGAATTTCTCACAATTTCTTCAAAAGACATTAACAAACTTACATATACATCCAATTTTCAGAGTGAATAGATACTGGTTCTTTATCTTTTAAAAGTAACATTTACATATTCAAAAGCTACATAAAAGATACTCTTAAGTCACAACCTTTCATAGTCTCTATATTTTTTAGCTTTTACTTTCTTTTAAATAGCTCAGCTAGAGAGTAGAAGTGGGTTGTCAAAAACACAGTTTACATTCAAGAGTAAATTTCACCAAGCAATCCCAGTTTACACCTATGGACTTTTGTTCAGTCTTTTGTTTTGTTTCTTTGTTAATTTTATTGTTTTCTAGATAAAACCCCTTTATAGTTAGAAATGAAAGACCAAGCCTTAGCCCTTCCTCTTTTTTCCTTTTAGAGAAAATACTCATTTGGCCTTCCTAGAAGGACAATATTTCGCACTTTCAGATGGGCTATCTAAAGACTTAGCTGAGAGATCATGTTTGTGCATATGAGTACACGTTGGAATATAATTAATATCGGCTAGTTGCACTTTGAGTTTGTTTTTGATGCAGGCATTTCATTCACATGACAATTTCTGACTTCATGGAAGAAGTGGGATGTAGTAGTGGTAAGGAGAAGATATCCAATGGATCAGCAAGGATGGATTTTGATATAGATGGTCTCTTTGAAGTAGATGATGATGATTGGGACGAGGACAATGATGAGGATGAGGATGAGGATGATAGCGTTGATGTTGTTTCAGTTAAAGAGTTGGGTGAAAGTTTCTTGAAAAACTTCTGTAAAAAGGCATCAACTGATTTTTTTGATAAGTATGGTTTGATCAGTCACCAAATTAATTCATATAATGACTTCATCAACTATGGAATCCAAAGGGTGTTTGCCTCGGTTGGAGAGATCCATGTTGAGCCAGGTTATGATCCATCAAAGAGAGGTGAAGGTGATTGGAAGCATGCTTCTATAAAGTTTGGGAAAGTAAGCCTTGAGCGGCCGAAGTTTTGGGCAGGGGAGAAGTTTTCTGTGGACGGTGGGAAAGAGTACCTGGACTTGTGGCCACGTCATGCTCGCCTTCAGAACATGACTTATTCTGCTAGGATTATGGTTGAAACTCATGTTCAGGTTAGGAATTTGTTTTTGCCAAATATTAAAAAAAAACAATGGGTTTTTGTCTAAGTCTATAGTTGTATATGTATCAATTTCTTTCTGTTTATTGATATACATCCATTTTCTTATTATTCTCAATTTTGAATCAGCCAGCCTGTAGGTTTTCTACTCTTTTTTTTTGTTGGTATACTTATTGTATACAAGTGACTTTTTACAAATTTTTTTGAATTAGCTAGCTATGCTCTTGATTAAGTTGCCAATCTTGTTGGTCTCTCTTGAACAGTTCTTTGTTAAATGCATTGTCCATCTGTTGAAAAGTAAGAAAGTGGTCATCACAAAGGAAATAAGAGGCTCTGAGCTGCATGCATCCTAATCCTTATTACATAGATACCATTTTCTTAAACTTCACAAAATTCAACCTTTATCTGGAGTACTACTAATATTGGAAATATAATCCCTTCTTATGTCACATGTCATTTATTTTCCCTCTATTAGTTTCTTATTCTTTTAATTTCATTGGCTGCCCTTTTATATGATTTCAGGTGTATACAAAAAAGCTAGTTAGAAGTGACAAGTTCAAAACTGGGGTAGATCGGTTTGTTGACAAGGAGTGTGAGATGGAAGATAAAAGAGACGTCTTGGTTGGGAGAATCCCTGTGATGGTGAACTCAGAGTTGTGCTGGATGAATAGTGTTGACAATCCTGATTGTGAATTTGATCATGGGGGATACTTCATAGTCAAAGGGGCTGAAAAGGTAAGATCTTCCTGCTAGCACCTCACTCTTGATGCCTCCCTCTCTTCTACCTAAAGAGGGCATAGAAAACAAGGCTGGACAGTTGTTGTAGTTAGTAGTATTTAAGCTCTAATGAGTCTAAAGGGAAAACTAAAGATACCATTCAAATTACTTCCATGTAAATTGTTTTTCTACACATCAACCTAGCATAACTCAAAACAGTGGAATTTCACTTGTTAATGTTAAAATTTATGTTTCAAATTAAATATCTTAGCTTAGTTTGGATTCAGACACCTTTTTCCTACAAGACAATATATTTGAGTATTGGAATGAAATGAGTCCAAAGAGGTGGAACGCATATAGATGATTTGTTTCGTCGAGCTCAAATTGAGGCGTAGTGTTGTGCTAGTAATTGTTGTTGCCTGAATAGTAGGTGTGTCTTTTGACTGATATTGTAATTTTGAAAATTCAGATAATTGCAACAGTTGTGTCCCGATAATGGAAGATGTAACAAAAGAGCATGAAAGAGAGAAGAGAAAATTTAACTTTCATGTTAGACGTTGTGAGGTCGTTCTGAAGGTGCTAGCTGGTTTGTTTATTTGTCTTAATTGAAGATACTGTTGAAGATTGATCTTATGAAGGTGATATTATGTATCACTTTACTCTGCACAACTTGGCTGGTGGTGACAGTGAACCAACATTTCGGTATATTTAGACAAATAACATTTTTCAGCTTCTGTCGTCTTGGGGAAAGGGGGTATATATGCAGGAATGAGCTTGATGTATACTTCCATGACAACCCTTTTCTAACTTCTGGGGACAGGATAAGGAGTCATTCGCTGTGGCTGCTTCATGTCAATTCTATTACATCTTAAAGCTGTTGCATATGGAACAGGGATCAGATTAAGAATTGAAGAGCAGCAAAACTTCATGTTACCTGGTTTAACTTAATTTGGAGACTTTAAAATGTCTCGAGGACTATATCACTTAACCAAACTATTTACTCAAAATTTTGAACTGGTAATACAAAGTATTATTATTACATTGGAAAAGTCATTAGCTACTCTTATATGGAGAAGTTCTTTCTCAAGCTTCAAGCTGAGTAATACAATCTTTTCCCTTGTCCGACTATAAAGTACTCCTTTGTCCAGAAAAGAATGACAAAGTACTACTTTGGGAAGTCAAACAGTTTGTTTCTTGACTACAAATTTCAAACTTTTCTAAGTACTCTTAGCAATAAAAACTAGTGTTTTAAGTGTGTTTTATGTTGTTTCTGAATATGCAGGAGTAATACTTATTTCAGTAAAAGAAAAAAGAATGGATACTTCATATCGAAAATTAAATGTGTCCGACTCTCGATCCACCATTCTTTTCGGGATTGAGAGAATATATGTAACTTTGGCATGCATTCTACACTTGTGCTATTACTATAGTGATATAGAATATTGTTTAATCTTTTTGCCTTTTATAAGTAAATTTCCTATCACAGTTCTTTAAATATTGAAACCTCTTGCATTTCCTTTTCAGACCTTCATTGCACAGGAGCAGCTTTGTTTAAAAAGACTCTGGGTGTCAAACAATCCCACTTGGATGGTTGGATATCGCCCAGGTGAAAAAAGGAAGAGAGTCTACATTAAACTGACTGAGACCTTGAAGCTCGAGCACATTAAGGGAGGAGAAAAAGCCCTCAGTGTGTACTTCCTGGCAGAAATGCCAATTTGGATCTTGTTTTTTGCTCTAGGTGCATCCTCTGACAGGGAGGTAGTAAATTTAATTGATGTGGATATTGAAGATAGTAGTATCGTCAATATATTAATGGCTTCAATCCATGAGGCTGATAAGAATTGTGAGGATTTCAGGAAGGGGAAAAAGGCTCTCGCTTATGTTGATAGACTTATAAAGGGTTGTAA
This sequence comes from Anisodus acutangulus, assembly GCA_029783415.1. Lineage (NCBI taxonomy): Eukaryota > Viridiplantae > Streptophyta > Magnoliopsida > Solanales > Solanaceae > Anisodus > Anisodus acutangulus. The sequence goes on along the minus strand of CM056506.1, from coordinate 12,361,793 downwards.
ATTTCCACCTCAAGAATCTGTTGAGGAGTGCATAAAAGAATACCTGTTCCCTAATCTTAGTGGTTTCAAGCAGAAGGCTCGCTTCCTTGGCTATATGGTAAAGTGCCTCTTGCACTCTTTCATTGGTCGCAGAAAGGTTGACAACAGAGATGATTTTCGAAACAAGAGATTGGAGCTGGCTGGTGAGCTCCTTGAACGAGAGCTCAGGGCGCACATTAAACATGCTGAGAGGCGTATGGTGAAGGCAATGCAAAGAGATCTTTATGGAGATCGACAAGTGCAGCCAATTGAGCACTACTTGGATGCATCAATAATTACCAATGGTCTCTCCAGGGCTTTTTCCACTGGACACTGGTGTCACCCTTACAAGAGAATGGAGAGGGTTTCTGGTGTAGTTGCAACTCTTAGACGAACAAATCCATTGCAAATGACTGCTGATATGAGGAAAACGCGTCAGCAAGTTACATACACCGGGAAGGTTGGCGATGCTAGATACCCGTAAGTGTTTGTAAGTTTGTATCGGCCATTTTTTCGCGCTTTCCATTAGCAAAAATGGTCTTTTGTCTTGCTTCCTGATCTGGTGCTCATTCTGTCATAATGTTTTTGGTATATTTTGTTTCTGTTTTTTTAACTGAAGTATGATGATGTAATGACTGTTAAAATAACTTATGCAGACATCCTTCACACTGGGGAAAGGTATGTTTTCTATCTACCCCAGATGGAGAAAATTGTGGCCTGGTGAAAAATTTGGCTAGTATGGGTCTTGTCAGCACAACTATTTTGAAGCCACTTCTTGAGACATTGTTCCGGTGTGGGATGCAAAAGTTAGTAGACGATAGTGCCACCTCCCTCCACGGAAAGCAAAAGGTACTACTAGATGGAGAGTGGGTCGGAGTATGTGAGGATTCTGCACTCTTCGTTTCAAAGCTAAGACGTAAGCGCCGCAGGAATGAAGTTCCACACCAGGTTGGCTATGACCATTTTCATTTAATTATGTACAGTAGAATCATGGAACCTTGCTGTTGAATATTTTTTTTATATCTCAAGTTTGTTCTTTTATCCACCAAAAGGATGGTTATAAAACTGTCAACTGAACACAGAAACTAGGCTTTTTCTCTTTTTTTTTCCTCAAGTAGGTTGTAAATATTTTGGTATAGTGTATTGGATGTATTATATCATGTAAGTGCCGCTGGAATTAGGTCCCACATCAGGTTGTTTCATGATCATTTTGATTTAGTTATGTTCAGATTCTTAAGACTTCAGTTTAGAATATCTGTTTTGTGTGCGCGTGTGCACAGACGTGTTTATTTGATTTATTTGTTTGGGATAAAGTAGAATACTTGTTTATATCACAAGTATGATAATCAATATAATACTTTTTTTTGATAAATTGATTATCATTTTTTTTTGAGACTGGCCCTTTTGATATATTGATTATCATAAAAAGGGGCAGTCCGGTGCACTAAGCTCCCGCTATGCGCGGGGTTGTGGTCCGGCCCTTCCCCGGACCCCGCGCATGGCGGGAGCTTAATGCACCGGGCTGCCCCTTTTTATGATAATCAATATATCAAAAGGGCCAGTCTCAAAAAAAATGATAATCAATTTATCAAAAGGATGATTATCAAACTGTAAGCCAAATGTCTTGGTAATTGCATTGAATGTAAAATAATATTTGGTTATATTGCAAATACATTCATTAAAAGGTGATTATAAAACTATTAACCAAATGTGAAAGACTCGTCTTTTTCTCTTTGTGTTCCTGAAATAGACGTGACTTTTTGGGTATATTGTATTGAATGTAGAAGAACTTTTGTATGCTGTTAAACTCTGAACCCTGAAATTGCCAACAGTAAGTTGTGCCTCTTTCCTCCAGTGGTGACCTGAACTCCCAACTTCTTGGTTGGAAGTAGAGGGTCTACCGGTAGAGAAACCCTCTCTTGTCATTGCCGAGTTTCCTTAAATGGAAATAGATGCGATGTGTTCAGAGTAGATGGAATCCTTGAACTCTGTCCATTCCACTTCTGTGATACTTTTTCCTTTTTGGAAATATCTCTTTTTTTAATGGTGGTGTCCGAGCTAACTTCCGTGCACCTCGGCTATTCCACCGGGTACTTGCTACCTCCTACCAGCACAATTACCATCAACTCTGCCCACCATGGCTCAGGTAGATGGGAAAAAATCACCTTGTGGAGAATCTCTTTGCAATGTGAAGAAATTCAGACCAACCAAAATAAAAATTATAATATTTTAAAAAATCTGAAGGATTCAAACAATGTAATTAAATCCAAGAGTTCTCTATGAGATGACGTTTATCACAGCTTTGGCAGAACTATAAAATTAAGTTTAAGAGTTCTCTATTAAATAACCTTTATCACAAATTTGGAAATTAATTTGATGTCCTCTTCTAACACTAGTAGATATACCATGCAAGTTAAAATCATGGAATGATGTGGCTTTTTGACTGCTGAAGTTTGACCCAACACCTTTTTCAGTGGCACTGGGTGTGCTGCAAAAAGTCTCATTATACATGGATATTAAAAATTCGGTCTAGTATATTTTCCTTGAGAGGATGTTTGTCATAAGTTTTTTCAATTTGATTCTCATACACTGAACAATCTAAGATCTTGTTCTAGGTTGAAGTGAAGAGAGATGCGCTGCAGGGTGAAGTTCGCATATTTTCTGATGCGGGAAGGATTCTGCGCCCTCTTCTTGTTGTTTCAAATCTAAAGAAAATCAAAGCTTTGAAAGGGGGAGATTATGGCTTCCAATGTCTTCTGGATAATGGGATTATTGAGCTCATAGGACCTGAAGAAGAAGAAGACTGTCGAACTGCATGGGGAGTTGAATACATCTTAAAAGCAGATAAAGAGAACCCACCCGCAAAGTATACCCACTGTGAGCTGGACATGTCATTCCTGTTAGGCTTGAGCTGTGGTATTATCCCATTTGCAAACCATGATCATGCTAGGAGGGTCCTCTATCAATCTGAGAAGCACTCTCAACAGGCGATTGGGTTTTCAACAGTGAATCCAAACAGTAGAGTTGATACGAATACCCATCAATTGTATTATCCTCAGAGGCCACTTTTCCGGACAATGTTGTCAGATTCCCTCGGGAAACCAAAAAATGCTCGTCACCAGAAGGGAATGCTTCCACGGCCTGAATACTACAATGGGCAATGTGCTATTGTTGCAGTTAATGTTCACCTTGGCTATAACCAAGAAGATTCATTGGTTATGAATCGTGCTTCACTGGAACGCGGAATGTTTCGATCTGAGCATGTTAGGAGCTACAAGGCTGAGGTCGACAACAAGGAAGCTGTTGCTAAGAAGCTGAAGGTTGAGGACTCTGTTAACTTCGGGAAAACCCAGAGTAAAATTGGACGAGTGGACAGCCTAGATGATGATGGTTTTCCGTTCATTGGGGCAAATCTCCAGAGCGGAGATATCATAATGGGGAAATTTGCTGAATCAGGAGCTGATCACAGTGTCAAGCTGAAGCATACGGAAAGGGGCATGGTTCAGAAGGTTATGCTCTCCGCTAATGATGAAGGGAAGAATTTTGCTGTTGTATCTCTCAGACAAGTAAGATGCCCAATATTTAGTGTGTGTGTGTATATATATGCTTATAGTATGTGACTCTTGTGTATTTCTATATGGAATTTATGCTTTAAGATGCAGGTTTATGAGAAACATTTCTTCATTTAAAAGACCATATTGTCTTCGGAGAACTGTTTGCAGGCAATTTAACAAGCTTCTTAAAGTACTTGTGCCTCATGGGATATCTTCATGATAAAATGAGAACGGATGCTATGCACATAAAGATCATATATAGGCATAGCTTCAAGTGCCTTGAACCATCTTATTAATGAACGCATTGAAAGACTAGCCGCTGAACTGAATAAAAGCTGATTTGTCTATAAGTTGCACTACTAGACTATGCTAAAGCTTCAAAACTCGAGGCCATTGTAGAAAACCTCCAACTTGATGTTTTAACTTTTTAAGGACCGACTGTTGTTGATATTCAGATCCATCAACGCCCCTTAGGAAGTGTTATCCTGTGTCAGGGGTTTTATCCAGTAAGACAAGGTGATAGTAGCAAGGGAGTTATCCTTGTTTTCAACCAATGGAGGAAATGTCCGATGTACCAACAGAGTGCCCTCCACCACCACCGACGGACTTGTGGTTGCCCTTGTGCGCCACCTATTGACAACATATCCTTCAACAAATCCTTATGAGGTATTACTCCGCCACCAACATGGTGTGAGGAATTTTTGGTCCTAAAAAGATGCCTGATGGGGTGAGTGGAGAGCGCTCAAAAGCTGTGCAAGCCCCGTGTCGTTGACATTTGTGGACAAGGTCCCAAGTACCAACAGATGATACTAAGTCATAACATGAATTGAACAGTACATTATTTGATATATCTATTCAGAAGCTTTTGTACTCTTTAAGAGTTAGCAAAGAATGCCTAATCACATTTTTGTTTTGCTTATTGTGAATTGGAACAAGTAAATGAGGTTGAATCAGTGCTACAGATGTCAGAATACATACAGGACTAGATAGGGAATACCTTTGCTGTTTTGCTTTGACAACATCGTACAGTTCCTATAACACATCCTTTATGCTACTTTATCTTTAAAATTCCTTTACCTTCTCAACAAAAAAAGGTTAGCAAAGAAAGCTGTTAGCTGTAAGCATTATGTTTCCGTGTTATGGTTCAAATATACATGTGTGAAAAAGTTGGTCACCTCCTACCCATCTTTACGTTTCTTCCATCCTTTCCTCCCTCGAGAAAAAGAAACTCAGTGTACGTGTAAGACACTATATAACTAATCCTAATTCCCTTTAAGTCACTAATCCTTTCCTTCTTGTACATTCTGTGCAGGTTCGTTCTCCATGTCTTGGAGACAAGTTCTCCAGCATGCATGGACAAAAGGGCGTCCTTGGATTTCTGGAATCTCAGGAGAACTTTCCTTTTACAGTTCAGGGGATTGTTCCAGACATTGTAATCAATCCCCATGCATTTCCTTCAAGGCAAACCCCTGGTCAGCTGCTGGAAGCCGCTTTGGGGAAGGGCATTGCCCTAGGTGGTGGTCAAAAATATGCCACTCCCTTCTCCACTTTATCAGTTGATGCCATAATGGAGCAGCTTCATGCGTAAGATATCTGAAAGCTGTATCCTTCTTCATAATTCCATATTCTTGTGCCAACCAGTTAAGCTGTGTTTGTTTTGTTGTATTACTGTGAATTATGGTGATTTGTCATTGACTATTAAATGCTATATGACCTGCAGGCGAGGATTCTCGAGATGGGGAAATGAGAGAGTTTACAGTGGTCGAACGGGTGAAATGGTTCAATCCCTGATTTTCATGGGCCCAACTTTCTACCAACGCCTCATCCATATGGCTGAAGACAAGGTGAAATTCCGTAACACTGGGCCTGTCCATCCCCTAACTCGTCAACCTGTGGCAGACAGAAAACGCTTCGGTGGAATTAAGTTTGGTGAAATGGAACGCGACTGTCTTATAGCTCATGGGGCTGCAGCAAATCTTCATGAACGCCTTTTCACACTCAGTGACTCCTCCCAGATGCATATCTGCGGGAAGTGCAAGAATATGGCGAATGTAATTCAGCGGTCCGTGCAAGGTGGTAAGGTAAGGGGTCCGTTTTGCCGGTTCTGTGAATCAGTTGAAGATATAGTGAAAGTAAATGTGCCATATGGTGCAAAGTTGTTGTGCCAGGAGCTCTTCAGCATGGGCATATCTCTCAAGTTCGATACTGAAATTTGCTAATTTCTGATTAAGTTTTATCTTCCAGATTTTAGTTGTGATGCTGACATGTTGGTAAATTGTTGATGAAACACTCTTTATCTGTGAATATCTCTAGTGTTAATGGGAAAGACGTCTCTTGTATCTAAACCTTGTTGGTTATCCGGTTGTGGCAAACACCGCTTTCTGTAGATATCTCTAGTGTTGATGGGAAAAGAAAATCGTCTCTTGTATTTAAACCTTGTTGGTTATTAGGTTGCAAAAAAGTGTATCGTTTAGACATCACCCCCTTCTCTCACACACACACACACACTCGCACACATACATGCTGAAATATTATTGTAGATTTAAGTTTACTCTTTTGGGGAAAATATTGGCATTTAATCTTTCGTTGTTATTAAGAAGTAGATGACCATTGCTTGCTCTATTATGAAATTGATTTCGGTGCAAAAGGGTAACTGCCAAGTGGTAGAAGTAACAAGTATGCTATGGTCATCATTAATGCCATACTTGTCCTAAGAAAAAGAAGGTACTTTTTAACACATCACTTGGCTTGTTTGGTTTTAGATAAAGTTTTTTTCTTTACGGAGTGTTACAAATAGATTTGATTGAATAAGTAGCTCTATTGAAGTAATAGTTTGTTATTACCTCTAAAAGTGATGGAAGGTAGGAAGTAAGAACTACGGAATAGCCAAATGCTGTTAAGAGATTAAGGAACTGATTAGTTAGAAACACTATCTGAACTTCAGTTTAAAATAATCCAAACCAACAAAAATCATATCTTGCACTTACTGGTAAATTACTAGAGGATCGAGTTACCAAGGAACCGTGCCTAAAACTGAATAGCGATGCGCTGAATACACCAGCTACACCTAACATGTGAAATGGGTACATAAGGACCCGTATCAATGAGGGTTTACCTACAGCTTATTGTCCATGAATTCTCAGGTGGGGTGGGGGGTGGGGATGGGGGCATGATTTTGAAATTGATCTCCTCTGAGGGGTTCCAAATTTCTTGTTCGTAATTTCATCATAGGTTTTGGGAAAAATGAAATTCCATCACTGTTAAGAACGAGTTGCAAACACTGCTCCAACAAAACAATGAGCCACCCAATTAGACGGGTTAATGACCTACCCATTTATTAACTCAACCCATTTTGACCGTCCAAGTTCACCAAACCTATCCATTTGACACCCCTAATTCTTGTACCAAATCCTTCATCTTCTCCATATTGGAATTGTATACACTATTTACCATATGGAGAGAGAATGAATATTGAAAGGATTAATGAATGGAGGCATTCTTGTATTTAAACATGTATAGAAGGGAGCTAATTTACAAAAAGAAATTAAAATGAATTCTCAAGATTATTAAGGGAAGATATATAGTAATGAAATAAACATAAGCTAGATGCCTAGATCTAATAGCAAATAAAAGAATTTCTTCTACAATATCAAACTATATATGTTCAATTATGTGGGACAAAATGTGGTGCCATTTGGTTTTGCTAGTATGTTAAAATCCTAGAATTTCCCTTTAGAAGAAACCAAATTAGTGTCACATAAGAATTCCCAAGAAAACCACTTCTCAATCATTCTATCAACATCATGTACTAACACATGAGTTCCATACTTCCATTCTTGTTCTTGTTCTTGCTTCTTGCTAACACACCAGCAATATAAATTGCAGCCATTCTTCCTGGTGATTCTGGTTTATCTCCATCTGGTCCATCCACAATCACAAAATCCCACTTCACTTGATACACTTCCTTAGGAACTTTTGTTACAAGTGACATAAATTTGCACTTTCTTGATGAAGTACTCTGCACATCATGTTTTGAACTAGCAGTAGCTGATAGGTAGCACTGTTTTCGGTTTCTCCTAACATGTTTTAAATGCGTGTAAGCATCTCTAGCAACTGTTTGATACCCAACTCTGTGAATTCGAGTACTATTTGTTTTACTCGTGGAATTATTAGCCTTGATCTTCACGGGGCTGTCCTCAAGAAATACAGTAATTCCACCCTTGTTGATGGTTGAAATTTTAGCAGAGTACTGTGTTTCAAGCCCGAAAACAAGAATGTTGCAGGGTGATTTTCGCGATACAATATCATAGAGAAAGTTGATTTCTTTCTCCGCGAGGAGATGATGGTGGTGTTCAGCTGGAGACGAGGCAGGAAAATTGGAGAGGAATATGAAGTAACAGAAATCTTGTTAAGCCTGAGGATTGAAGCAAATGATAAGATAAAAACAAGAAGTGGAATGATATTTCTTTTTGTAAATTTCATAGCTCTGTAGTACTTGTGTAAAAGTGTCTTGTTTAGATGAGTTTTGGGTGAGAATAGAAGCAAAGGGAAAGCAATTTCAGAAAGGGGCATTGTGGTGTTCTTTTCTTATGTTTACTACATTTTACCTAAAGGGGGGCTTTTAATAATTTGTTGTGACATGTGTTTAATTTTCTTCAGAATTTTCTTGAGTGAAGAAGAAGGAATTGTCTGTTCCTTTAGTTTGAAGCATTTGCATTTGCATTTTATTTATTTATTTTATTTAGTTGTCACAATTTTCAATCAGTATCTCTTAAATTGGGACATTTTTGGTAACTGTTGCAGTGATGGTGTAATCAATCATTGTGAATGATGGATACTCTTTGTTTAAGAAGTTGGACACCAAATTTCGTCTGCTTTTGCATTCTTTTTTCTTCCTTCTTGGTACTGTTTTTGTCATCGTTTGGTAGACATGAGTGTTATTGAAGAAAAAATGACACTCAGAAATGCATGTGGTCTCCAATTTTATTTTAAATAGAGTACCAAATACCAGTTTAACCAAGTATATCCATCTGTCGACCATCTCAACCAAATAGGCAAACACTAGAAAATGATTTTAGTAAAGTATAAATTTTGCCATACCAAGTCCAACACATCCTAAGGTTCATACCTGTTCAACTCGAATCATTATTCTGATCATACTTGTTACTGAGAACTAGAGAAACAGAACTTCAAGGCCGATATGCCCAGGGGAATCATGAAAGTGTCGCAGATCAGTTTAATCATGGAACGTCCGAAAAGTTTAGTCAAACGCAAATACCATTATTAGAAAAGTGTCTTGCAACATTTCTATTAAATTGAGTGAGAGGTCCCTTTCTTTCTAACTCGGAAATTCCATATATATCTGTTTGGGATTTTTCCTAAGCAACCAAACTATTCTCTATCGTTTAACATAGAAAATGGCATCTTTTGAGTGTTTGAAGTTGACGAAATGTCCTCATACATAATGGAGCTTCATGCTATTATCATGTATGTCAGCACAGAAATATCGAATTACATTTTCATGCGTCTTAGTAGTTGGAGAAAAAAGTGTTTGGCTCTAAAGTGATTTAGATTCATCCAGCAGTAAAGGGGCTTCAAGTAGTGAGTCTACTATGCGTGCTCTTCTTGGTAACATAGGCATCCAACGTACTCTAAAGCTTCAATTGAAGACCAGCAAAACCATATGAAGTAAAACGATGGGAGGAGAAAGCGCCAAATGGTGTCATAAATTAATAGGTTTTTTTGGGGCGAGGGAGGGGGGCCTTCATTTTATTTTTGCTGGAACTCGGCAAGGGCTCATATCAACAACTACATATCCAAGGAACCAAGTCAGCTTCTATAAAAACGAGTCTAAGAACAGCAGCAATGAGAAGACTTGCTTATTATTTGATTCCAACCTTGACATATAATCAATAATGACAACAGTAGCAACTGCATTAAATAATAACCTCGGACATCTTTCTGCTCATTGTCAGAAAGAGGCGAAAGAAAATGAAGATGGAGATGCTATCTATTCCTAGAGGGCTACTCCACCCTCGTTACATCTCAAAACTCATGTATAACTAAAGAGACCTATACTCATTGTACAAACTTCCAGGGTTTCATGGCAACCAACAAAAGGGTGGCGACTGACCTGGGGCAGAGGAGATCACATAACTTAAGGACTTCTTCCTTAAAGACACAAATCTACAATATGAACAGCTTTTACATGAAATAACTCAAGGACTTCTTCCTTCTAGAGCCCCCCTCTCCATACAGTTCATTCCACTGAATTAGCTCCGTCATATTTATGGATTCCGATGAAACACTTGCGCAAACCTATAAAAACACGAAAGCACTTGAATTCTCAGCATTCTGATGCAGCAAAATAAACAGAGAGCTTAAAGACGCATCATTAACATTTGTCAACTCACCTGCTCGTGAGCATTTTTAAAGTCGTCCATGTTCAAAGGCCGTATGTCTGCACTGCAGCATGGTGTTGGCGTAGGTCTACCTTCTGCCGAAGCGGCAGCATGTTCCTAAAATCAACTCCAAGCATGAGACTCCAGTAGTAGCAAGTCTATTAAGTGGGAAAATTTATGAATAGCAGATCAAGCGCACACTGTTGGCAATTCAGGGAAGGCCCACTCTCAATCAATTAAATTCTTTAGAAGACAGGTGGGGAAAGTATTCTTTGCTTCTTCCAACTTGACTTGTATATTATGTTAAAAGGTACTTGTAGGTTTATTGGAAGGTAATGTGGTTATTTACAGGTATGCTTCTAATATGTACCCAAGTCTAGTCCATGTACCGACTTTTCCCTTTCCTACATGACTTTTCCCTTTCCTAAATGCATGTACAATATCATGTATATTATGTTACAAGGTACTTTGTAGGTTTATTGGAAGGTAATGTGGTTATTTATAGGTATGCTTCTAATATGTACCTAAGTCTAGTCCATGTATCGACTTTTCCCTTTCCTAAATGCATGTACAATACCATGTATATTATGTTACAAGGTACTTAAAGGTTTATTGGAAGCTAATGTGATACAAAGTTATTTATAGGTATACTTCTAATATGTACCTAAGTCTAGTCCATGTATCGACTTTTCCCTTTCCTAAATGCATGTACAGTACAATGTATATTATGTTACAAGGTACTTAAAAGGTTTATTGGAAAGTAATGTGATACAAAGTTACCATGCATTCATTCTTACAGCAATATCCTAATACATAAGTTATGAACATCTTACAGACTACCACTGTGACGACACCCTTCTCCTGTTTTCACATATATGGGGTTGTATGGGTATTTTCTGGTGGATTGAAGGTTGTCATAGACTGGTGGTTTTAAGATGGTGGGGTCTGAGAGGGGAATGGGTGAGAGAAAGAAAGAGAAGAAGTCGGTGGAGAAGTATTTCTGGCACCAAATGTTGAAAATTCGAAGAGCACTCTCAATCAATCAAATTCTCTTGAAGACAAGTGGAAGAAAGTAGTCATCTTCACTTCTTCCAGCTTAGCCTGAATAAAATAATTATATTAACTAAGTATTCATAGGTATCACAATTTAACTCTAGACTCTCCCGTTTCTAAATGTATGTACAAAACCATACATACATTCTCATGTTAAATCCTAATACATGAATTAGGAAAATCTATCCCTCTCCTAATACATGAGATGGATCTAATTTAGTTTTCCGACAATACTTCCCACGTGACTCCTACCATGTGCTTACAAATACAATTCAAAATTAGGTAAAGTATTTCTGTAACTACCTAAGGGAAGCCTATTCATTATCTTGAACTATTTGCCAAAGTATAACTATCTAAGAAGAGGCATTATCCCCCAAATTCTAGAGCCAAATCCACATCTTGAGAACCATTACGTTATATTGATATACCTGCATCCTACTCCCTCTTGATTGCGCATGCATGCTTTCACAAAGTCCTCCCAAGCAGTTACCAATTAAAGAAAGTAGAATCGACACATCCAAACAGCAGCACTCATAATATCTATTGAAGAAGCAACCCACATGTTCTCTAACAACAAAGGAGTAAACGCACAAACATCAAATAACAGAAAGTGTACCTTTTTTTCTTTTTCTAGGATTTCTCTAATGGGTCGATATGCAGCTGTAACACAAAGATTCTGCAAAATACCGGACTTAAGTCAACCTCTGCAAACATCATAGCGACACAAAGGAATAGTCATTTATCATGCATCAATGAAACAGCAAAGACACCTTAAGGTCACTTCCGGAATATCCATCGGTCATACTTGCAACTGCATCCAGATCAACGTCTCGAGACAATTCTTCTTTTGCAAGTATCACTTTTAGAATTTTTGCTCTATTTGGAGCATCTGGTAGATTGACCATCAGCCTGTTCATAAAATGTCATGATAAGAACATTAAGACCGACTGACGAAATTTTCCTAGTTCATTGGTAAGTGCAAATAACTGATTCTTTTTTTACCTACGCGGCAGCCGCCTTATGACAGCCTCATCAAGGTCAAACGGTCTGTTTGTTGCTGCAAGTACCAACACACGTTCAGTATCTTTTGTGCGCAACCCATCCCAATTCACCATGAATTCATTTTTCATTTTACGCATGGCCTCGTGTTCTCCTGGATTTTCCCGTCGTCCCAGCATGCTATCAACCTTAGGTAGATTACATCAGAGAAAGGGAGAGAGAGAATAAGAAAATGCATAAAATAAACGGGAAAGAACAAAGGCATGAGTAAGACTTAAGAGTTCTAGGAAGCATACTTCATCAACAAAAACGACACTTGGAGCAATTTTACTAGCCAGGGAGAAGACAGCTTTCACATATTTCTCACCCTCGCCAAACCACTGTAGCATGAAAAAATGATGTTAAGGTTTATACATGACAAAAAGCACATGTGAACACATAATCATACTTGATAGAACAGTCCGACAAGTTCCAAATGAAGCAAACCTTTGAAGTGATACTTGACATTGAAATATTTATAAAGTTAGCACCCGCTTCAGTGGCAACTGCTTTCGCGAGCATGGTTTTCCCAGTTCCAGGGGGGCCAAATAGAAGTATTCCCTTGCATGGCTGCAAAGTGAGCAGTTGAAGAACATCATACTTCAGTAAGAAAACTTGGGCAATCCCAAGTGAGACTTACATGTGATATAGCATGTCTGATACTAAGAAGAATACTAATCAAAGCCAAATAAGAGAGCATTTATGTACAAAAAGGTTCTCTTGTACCCCCACCAAAGAGAGTATTCAAGTACAAGAAGCTTCTCTCATGCCACGTAATATTTTAATCAATTTCAATATCCATACCAAGGATCTCACAAAGATCAAAAGAACGGAAATATAGTTAACATATTGATATAGGAAGGCGACAGAGAAATAAAAAAGAAGCTATTTTTTATCAAGATAAAAAAGAAATTTTCTAATCAAATTCAAGTACTAAAGAGATCAAGAAGTAAAGCAAGGAGTGAGAAAATTTACAAGATTGAGATTATGTTTATTTTACAGCCAGCTATCAAATTAATGTAGTCGTACTTAATGCATATTCTAGTTTGTATTTTAAGGGGAGCCTTGGAGTAACTGGTAAAGTTGTTGCCATGTGACCAGGAGGTCATGGGTTCAAGCCGTGGAAACAGCCTCTTGCAGAAATGTAAGGTAAGAATGCGTAGAATAGACCCTTGTGGTCCGCCCTTCCCCGGACCCCGCACATAGCGGGAGCTTAGTGCATCGGGCTGCCCTTTTTTATCTTAAAGAACTCATGTGAACTAGTACCATAGTGCCTAGAAAACTCAGATTACTAACCGCAAAAAAAAAGGATTCATTAAAAGTAAAACTAACAGTCATCTTCTTCTCATATTACATTTGGGGTGTGTTTGGTATGAAGGAAAATGTTTTCTTGGAAAACAAGTGGGTTTCTTATTTTCTACTGTTTAATAAGTGAAAAATATTATCCCAAAAGCATTTGTATGTAATCTAGCAAAACACTATGTGGGTGGGGTGGGATGAGGTGTGGAGTGGGGGTACGGCGTGGCGTGGAATGGTCAATGGGTGGGGGCTGAGGGTGTTGTGTGGGTGGGGAGGAGACAATGGACTTGGAATGTTACTTATGGAACTTGTTTTCCCTACTTTCATTGGGGAAGTCATTTTCCTCATTTTTATAGAACTTGTGTTCATGAGAAAATATTTTCCAAAACTTTTGATCAACCAAACATGGAAAAATTGGCAAATGTTTTCCTCCATACCAAACACACCCTTTGTCAACACAATAACAAATCGATACAAAAAGTTGACAGAAACGAGTAAGAACATCTGTGCTAACAGTTAGATCCTTGAATACAAGGTCAAACACTACCAAACAAGCAAATATGGTTCCACTTAGAAACAACCATGTAAACAAGTAAGAACAGAAGATGAAAACCTTGGTTAATTGACCCTTGCAGAAAAGTTCAGGTCTTTGTAAAGGAAGCATGACCAGCTCTTTTAATGTATCCTTGACATTTTCAAGCGCACCAATATCATCAAATGTTACTCCAATATCACTTGGGGGGATAACATCTGCCAGAAGTCTCTTCTCAAATTCATTCTCCGTCACAATATCCTGAGTCAGACAAACAATTTGTTCACAAATTCATATGCCAAATATCTCCCGCAGTCATATTAGGATACATCTCGTGATAAATAAAGTAGCAAACCACCAGAAAGAAGGTAATCACCTTAAGTGACTTCTTCAAGCACTTGCTTTCATTTTGCATAGCTTGTAGAATTTCCAAGCCATACTGAATGCTGCTAGATTGAAGAAGATACCAAAGAACTGTTCAATACCACAATTATCACAGTTAAGCAAACCACATATAGTCCCAGCTGCTGCTACTTTTATTACCTCACAGGAGACAAAACAAGCCTCATGTCAGGATCTGCAGCAGCGTTCTGCATCAGATGATGGCTCAAGGCCCATCCAACCACCTTCTCTGCACCTTCAAAGCACCAAAAGAAAGAGAAGAAAAAACTAAATCCTTGCATTTGTGCAACAAAATCAAATCAAATGGCAAAAAACTGTTCCTTCCATTTTGTGAATATCATACGTTTGACTTACAGAATACAATGTGAAGTATCCTGACAACAACCCCCTTACCCACCCAAAGAAACTGTAAACAACATGAAAAAGAAGTTGCTTACTTTCAACAGAAAAAGTCTGGTCTTTGATGCACAAAGTGTCAAGTCCATCACAGTCTAATCCATTCCGATTAAGAACCTACACCCCAAAAAAAGAAAGAAAGAGAAAGATGAAAAAAAAAAAAGGGGGGGGGGGGGGGGGGGGGGCAACCAACAATAGAAATAAGTAAAAAGAATCATGAGTTTTCCATTAATCTCTTGAGCTCGTAATATGTACTTCATCATCTATGCTTTGTTCTTTACACCAAAAACACATGTTACACGCTTCATAGTGAAGAATAGAACTAAAACAGTGGACTGTGTTCTGTTGCCAACTTAGAATCACAACCAAAATTCTAGAAAGAGCGCAAGCTGAAAGTTCATCAAACAACCCAAAGGTATAGGTCGTCAGATGGAAGGTCATGCACTGGAAATTTCATCACCCTCAGTAATAATGCTTTCTCTCTTGCTTCTACTTCTCTAAATTATTTTTTCATATCGTTAAGAAGGTTGAATGAACCAAAGAATGTTAATGATCTCAAATCTAATCTTCTTCTACAAAAGTGGATAACCCCTCGCCACCCCTAAAAAAAACCTAAAAAAAAAAAAGAAAAAAAAGAGGTTCACATTGACAAAATGGAGAAGCCTGTCTAGCAGCAAGGAAAACAGATGGGAATATAAGCTTGTTTTTTGCTGGTGGAACCATCTGTACAGAGGTGAACCAGGACATTGAGACAGTTGTCTGGCAGGTGATGGAACAAGACTCAGATAAACTTGCTACTGATGCTATAGCAACTGGAGATATCACTAAGCGAACCAGGAGGGTTTAAAAGCAACTATATCGATGACGAGTGACATCTACGAGGTTGACATATGTAAAGAATGGATCTTGAGCCTAACTCAACCCCAAAAGATAGCTCATCAGGGGAGGATTGGCCAAGTCCATATAAGGAGTCCAAACACCCATCCCACAACCGATGTGGGAGAATCAATACCCCCTCCCCCCTTGCAAGCCCAGGACTAGACATCTGGAGCATGGACAACATAAGATGGGGGCCCAACATCGGGTAAACAATGAATTGGGAAGGGCCTGACTATGATACCATGTAAAGAATGGATCATGGGCCTAACTCAACTCCAAAAGCTAGATCATTAGGGGAGAATTGTCCAAGTCCATATAAGGAGTCCAAACACCCATCCCACAACCGATGTGGGTGAATCAAAAGTTCCTTGAAAACAATGGCTTTAGTAACAACTATTTGGTGTATAACTAGCAAAATACTTCTGAATTATCAAAAAAAAATAGGAACAACAAGGCACATATTATCTAGATCTGAAAAATTGGGCACCAACTAAGGTTTAAATATTTCTCCTGGTTGGTGGCTAGGAAGGCATGCATGTTAAAGAGGAAAGGCGGAAAAGAAGGGGGGTTTCAAATACTCTCTAGATGTTTTTTATGTAATGAGACAGAAGATACAAATAACCACTTGTTTTGGCATTGTAAAATTAACTTCACAGCCACCTGTTTCTGCACTGTAGGTTCACTGCACAACTATGGTCACTTTTCTTTAATCTCACAAATACAAAATGGACCATGCCTGAACACACTGCAGATTTGTTGAGCTGCTGGATTAGAAGAGGAGGAAGCAAGAGCCAATAGAAATGGTGGAAGGAAAGGAATAGCAGAAGCTTTGAAGATAGGTCCAATTCCATTCACATAGTTAAATGGAATTGTATTGTATCTTTCTATTTTTGGTGTAAAGAGAAAAATATAGGGGAAATAGATCTTGTAGATTTCCTAGGCTCTCTGTAAGTATTCTCTTGCCTGTTTGTTTTTTGTTTCCTGATGGTTGCCAGCATTTCCTTAATGCTGAGGAATACAGTATTACCATTTTCAAAAAAAAAATTAACTTCACAGATCTGGTCACTATTCCTAAGCCTCATGGAAAGAAATTGGTCAGTGCCAGAACATACTGCTGATCTATTGAGCTGCTGGATTAGGAGAGGGGGGAGTAAGAGCCAAAAGAAATGGTGGGAAATGAACCCAGCATGCATGTGGTGGACAGTGTGGAGAGAGAGGAATGGGAGATGTTTTGAGGATAGGTTTAATTCCATTCAGTAAGTCGAATGGAATTATATTACATCCTTTCTATTTTGGTGTAAAGAGGAATGAATAGATGAAGTTGAACAGATAGTAGATCTTTTAGGCTCTTGTAATACTTTCTCCTAGTCTTTTTGTAGTTCTCTTTTAGGGTTGTCAGCATGTTTAACGCTGAGAAATACAACATTACCAGTTTCAAAAAAAGAAAACAAGGCACATATTATCATCAATGCTTAGTTTCTCTTCAACTTTTTGATATAATCAAAAGCAAAATTCATGTAGAGGAAAACGAACTACCAAATCAAAGAAGCTTGTATTTTGATAAGAATGCAGAGAAGTCAATTCAATTAAATACTGAACAGTTCAAGATATTAGGTTCAAATTTTCAGCAACGATAATTAGCAACAACATAATCAATGAACAGGTGAAAGATAGGTTACAAGCCCTTACTGTTCGCAAGCTATTCAAATTTCCTTTCATTTTGAGGGTATCAGCATCTCGATCCAACTGTTGCTTCCAAGCAGATAAAAGCGCTTCATCCTGCAATCCATAATCACTCATCAGCTACGCAAGACAGTAAGAACATCAAAAGTTCAAAAAAAATGAAAACAGACCTGTGGCATGTGAATGGTCACTTTGTTGGGGAAAAGCTTCGTCAGAAGTTTAGTTGTCTTGGTAACTTCCTTCCCCCTGTCATGCAACTTCCCAAAACTATCCTGAGGTCAACAAATTTGAGTACTATAAGCATGTGGGTAAAAGTATGAAAGAAAAAAATCCAAGTGGGAGTAACATTGGCATAAGGGACAGACTATGTCCAGACAAAAGGGAAACCACTCAAAGTGCCAGGCTTAGGGTTGCAAGATTCCGGTGTTTTCAGATATAATGACTTAACGAAGTTGGTGAAAAGAAAATACCATCCACCTCAATAAGAAGGAAAAGAAGTTCAAATCAAAGAAGGATTTGCAGGCTTGTTCATAAAAGGAAATAAAGATGTCTAATAAGTCTGTATTGAAAGCCATCTGCAGAATATTGTTTGTGTGATCCAAGAGATATAACATAGTATAGTACACTCGTACTACTGCTTCCCTAAACTACCACCCCCACCACCGGGGCCCTAAACAAAAGGAAGAAAAAAAAACAAAGAAAAAAAGATAGACACAATACATCCATTGTTTTCAATTAGCATCATCTTGTACAAAATACTTGCACAAAGACAAGAATAAATATAAAAAGCATTGAGAGAGAGTATATACCGGGAAAGCCAAATCGAGCAAAGCAGTTTGATTGCTGCCAAATTTGGTGAAGAGCAATCCCCCAGGATGTGACTACAAGGGGGAGAACGGAAAAAAAATTAGATCTTATCTGAACGAATAAATAGTTAACACAAAGTTTGACAAATTTAAAAGAAAAGTTAAAGCCCACACATAATATATCTCCTCTAGAAGAGAGGAGCAAGAAGCAAATAGTCTGATAACACAGCTAAAAATTTATTAAATTGATGACATAAGAAACTTCTGAAAACAATTGTCATATCTGCATGTTTATCAAAAAGCATATGATAAAGCCTAGAGGAGCAAGAAGCAAAGAGTCTGATAACACAGCTAAAAATTTATTAAATTAATTCCATAAGAAACTTTTGAAAACACTTTTGTGTTATATCTGCATGTTTATCAAAAAGCATATGATAAAGCAAAAGTCAGGCATTCAGCCCTCTTTAACCTCTCTCTTTTTGCAATCTCATTTGGACCTCTGCAGTCATGCTATAACTTAATCTTAGTCACTCAAACTGTTCTCTTTTATAAGAAAACTTGCCTTTGTTGCAAGCATGTCAACAACTAATATGTCTGTTACTCTTTTGGATCATCATACCCATTGACATTTCTTTTGAAACAGTTTTTTTGAACTCGGACTAATTATGAACCAGATTAGTGGTCTGACCACTGGGTCAACAGCAGCCAAGCTACAAGCTCATTGTTATTTCTTTCTGGAGTTCCAATAAGAAAGATAATGAAGAGCACATAGAATATGATTTTTTTTTAATCATCAATCAAGAAAACAAAAGTTATTTGACCTAATTGAGCATCCGGCAGACCAGTCTCTCTTCTTCGACACTCCATTCGGTGAGAACTTGAGTAAATCAAAATTGTAATGCTGTAAATTCATTTTTCCAAGTTCTCACTTACGACTCATTTATAAGAATGTCTCCTCTTTCCATCCTTTCTCTTGTAGATGTGTCAGGCTGCTCGCATGCATAAATCTTTCAAACCCACAAAAAGTATTGCATTTTCTGAACATGTCCTGCTGCAATAAGATTCATTGCTAGGGTGGCAACTACGAATAAGACAAGGAACCTAATGGAGACATTAGAGATAAGCGACACGGCATCTGGAGATGAGGAAGTTGCAAAGGAGGCTATAGTGGATTTTTCTTCCATTTTGTACAAAGAGGAGAGGTAGTTGAACCTACTCTGATCGGAATAGAGTTTGGCCAAATAGGAGGGGAGAGAGAAGAGAAATTAGACAGGAGGAAGTGAGCAAAACAATGGACGAATGCATGTCGGACAAAGCACCAGAGCTGAAAACTACACTAACATTCTTTCAAAAGTGTGGGGAAGTGGTGAAGGGAGAGATCATGGATACAATAACATCATTCCACGAAATCGCGGAGTTTGAAAAAAGCCTTAATACAATCCTTCTCAAGAGGGGGCTTCAGATATCAAGGATTATAGACCTATTAGAATTGGTGTACTGAGAGCATTTACAAGATCATTTGTTTTCTTTTTTGACAAGGTAAAATTTTTCATATATGTATCAGCATCACTGGCATGTAACATGGTACATCATAAGAAGTAAGAACTTCTTACAGATTGTTTAGAGAACTAATAAAGTCAATTGTAGCCTCAAAATCGTGAGCATAATGTACATTTGCCATGTTGCTCCAAAAAGAAAGCATAGAAATATAAAAAAACTTAAAAGACTCCAAAAAGAAAGCAAGGAAATATAAAAAAAAATTAACACTAGTTACATTCTCCTTTTTGTATACAAAAATTCTGGAGTTACTCTGTCCAAATAACGCACCAATTTGTTGCTGGAATTGCATTTCAGACCCTTGAGTGTTTACCTCCTCTTGTGCCAACTTTGTAGAAGTTCCAATGTGACTCTAGGCGTTGTTCATTTTAGGCCCAAAATGTTAAAAGCATGTCCCACAATTGTGCAGTAATTTCGCAATGCAGAAATAGGTTGGTTTGTGTCCCATTTACAAGATCATCTCTAAGGTGCTCTCAGATAGACTAAAGAAGATCTTAGAACAGATGTAACACTATCACAATCTCAGATCCATTTATGGAAAAGAGACAGATTACAGATGCAACTTTGAGGACAAATGAAGTGGTGGAATTAAGAGAAAATTTTCACAACATAAAGAAGTCCTAAAATCACGTGAACAGGAACATCCTGTATACTCTGATGTAGATATGGGCTTTGAAGAGAAATAAAGGAGGTAGACTGAAAATGGATCTTAAGAAATGCGATATTATCCCCAGTAGGAGATGTGGAACACATCGATCAGTTCGTACAGGTGCCAACAGCACATCTATGACAACTGCTTAGGAGCATTAAGATAGACCTTTCGCTTTGTAATCTTGTCGTTGAAAGAGATGAAAAGAGACTAGGCTTTTAACACTAGTGCCATGATTGGCTTCCTTTGGGATATAATTTACCCCAACATCATCCCTTTTTGCCGGCATTATCATAAATAAAGTTGCTCTGTACTGATCAAAGAGGCTAGCAAAATGGCAGAAGAGGTTTCTGTCCAACAGGAACCAATGTCTAAAGGAAGCAGTGAAGCTTGATCAAAATCAAGCTTTCAAGCATCCCTACATGCTTACATGTATGTCTCTTATGCATTTACCAGAAAGTCTAACAACTATGCTAGAGAAACTGCAAGGAATTTCTTGTGGGATGCGAATGATGGGTCAGAAAAGTTTCACTTGCTAAACTGGATTATCATAACATCCCCTATTCGGTGGGGAGAGATTGGAATAAGGGTCTTGAAGGTCTTTCACAGAGCTACTCGAGAAGTGGCTGTGGAGGTTTGGGAATGAGGAATAACCATTATGGAGGACAGTGATTGCAGAAAAGTACAACATGGAGGATGAAGGGTGGATTACGGACATCACTCGTCCTTTTGGTTACGGACTGTGGAGTTACATTATGAATGATGAGAAGAGTTCAGTGACAACATCACTTACAAAATAGGTGATTGACATAGGGTTAGCTTTGGCAACACAGTTGCGTTCACAGTCCTATCCCCCCCCCCCTTTTTTTTGTGTTCATCCGGATTTTTCTGTCCCAGGCCGGTCTGTTTACAAATCTCAGATGGTACATTTTTGCACGAATCCAGATATGGCACGATATACCAAGCATCAGCTATCTTTCCCACTTCCACGTATCAAAGTCAAAAGGAGGAACAATATATCAGGTATAGAGAGTAAAACGGGAAGGCAATATGGGATTTAAGGTTCAGTAGAAACTTATAAGACTGGGAGGTTGAGAAACTCCAAACCCGATACAGACGTTCTATAGACAAACTATTGCCCAATCGGCAAGGACACATAGAAATGAAAGGAAGGGGTAGCAGTCTCTTCAAGGTAGAGTCTTTCTACCAGGGACCACTGAAAAGGGAAGACCAAAGTCCTTCCTTATCTATCAGCTGGTGTTATATGTGTAAGGAGGCGGGTGAAGACGCGGATCATCTTCTTCTACATTGTGATTTTACCATGAGATTGTGGTGGCATATGTTTAGGTGGTTTAGAATTTCTTGGGCAATGCCAAAAAACAATGAAAGATTTGGTGTTCTATTGGAGGAGCGGGGATGGATGAGAAGACGTAGGGCATGGAATGTGGTTCCTCTCACGAGAATGTGGGTTCTTTGGAAAGAGAGAAATAGGAGAGCTTTTGAGGGGATTGAGTCGAGTTTTACTCGGTCAAGGAGTAGCCTTCAATCACTTATTACTTTTGATGCACCCATAAAGCTCCGTGTTGTGTAGAAGAGAATGGGTGGAGTTTGTAGAGAATTGTCTCTTTGTAGATTCTTTTGGTATATCCCTTGTATACGGCCAGTTTTCCGGCCATGTTTATGAATGAAATACATTTACTTGATCGGGAAAAAAAAATCAGTATGGATCCCAAGAGCCTCGAGAAATGCATGCTTCTTCACAAGGATGACAATGAGGAGTGTGGTCCTATAACTTTATCAAAGATATTTGATAGGAGGGTGTGATCCTATCAGAAAAAAATTACAATTAATACTCCTTCCATTTCATTTTATGTGATCCTATCAGTAAAAACTTACAATTAATAATCCTCCCTTTTCATTTTATGTGTCTTCGTTTGACCCCGCATGAAATTTAAGAATGTAAGGAGAACTTTTGAATCACGTGTTTTTAAACTAAAAGTGTGCATAACACATCAAAAATATCATTGGATCGTGTGGTAGCATGTCATGTCATTCCTATAAAGTAGTGTCATTAAGGGTAAAATGGGAATGTTGAAAAAATGACTAAATATAGAAAGGTGTCATTCTTTTTTTAAGAAACTTGAGAGGGAATACACAAATTGAAAAAGGAGGACTTATTACATATGTAAGCTGGTGCTTCATGTGTAAGTGATCGACTAGCGCCCTGCTCATTCTCTAGCCAGTTGTGGTGGATAATCCTAAAACTCTTTGAAATGTAATGTACAATGTGAGTAACAGTGAATGATGTGGTAGTTGGTACACAACTGGAGAAGAAGAAGAAGAGGATGAGGAGGAGGAGCCTCCGATGTATCTCCCCTCGCACTTATGTTCACGAAGAAGAGGAGGAGCCTAATTGTATCTCCCGTTGCACTTACGTCGGCACCTTAAAGGAAAAGGAATAGGAGAGCCTTTAGAGTGGTGGAATACGACTCTGTACAAATTAGGGCATGTCTTTTATTTTTTTAATGAACTTCTGGTGCACCACGAGGCTAGTATAGATTATTGGATGGATTTTGTATAGAAACATAAGATGTAGACTCTTTACTTTTGACATACCTCTTTGCATACGAGGTTTTTCCCCCACAACATCAATAAGATTTTTACTTTATCAAGAAAAGAAGCACCCCTCGCTTCCTTATCAGGCCTCAGTGACCTCACCTCTAGAGCCTATGCACCTATGACGTCTTTAATCAAGAAACTTAATCCGAAAGAGATCCATTCCAGAGGGCTCCTCACACAGCATGCGCATACCGAAAACAAAAATAATTGTACACTACTACATTTGACAACAACCTGGAAAGCAAAAGTACCTTTTCCTTGCGGTTATCTGTATGAGCGTGAGATCCAATAACCACGATGTTAGCAGGAAGCTTTTCAAGGCGACTTTTAAAAGTTGAATACGATTCTGAACTTCCTGCCATAGATTTCTCAGCATCTTTCATAAATAAAATGAAGGGGGAATTTCGGCTCTCATTGAATACAACCTTACAAACAGAAAGAAATTTACACAGACAATTAGGACCCTTATTATAACCAGAAAATTGAACAGAAGTCCAATAGCATTAGTTCTTAAAGTAATCATAATGATCAAACCTCAAACAATGTGCTAATGAGTAACTTGTCCATATCATCGACACCTGAGGCTTCCAAGCGTAGTTCACTGGCTGAAAGAGAGGAAGAGATGACAAAAAGCAAAGAAAACTAAATTCGGCTTTACTGAACTTGACAAATTAAAGGAGAAAGAAAGTAAGACCATATAGGCAATACCCTTGCAAAAGAATCCATGACCATCATCACAAAGACCCCCAAAGTTAACCCCGTCTGGTATAGGCTTATCAAACCTAACACCAATTTTTGATAATGGATTGTCTTCAAAAGGCAACACAACCTTCCCTCGAGTCCCAAAAGTTGGCCCCCTAGTAATTCGGACCAAGATAGATAAGGTTAAATAAAACAGTTTTAAATTGTACTGTAACTGAAGCATAGGCACTGTTGCAGAATAATATACTTACGAGCATGACTAGTTTGCAATCAATAATATGAGGAAAATTAAGGACTACAATCCAAAATCTCAAGAAACAGTATATTAAAATAAGGAGGATAATAAAAAAGTATTCCCTTGTCTCAAAAAAATGATAGATAAATTTTAATCTTTAAAAGGTTGCCACAGATAAAACAGGAGGAAGAAGAGATATATGCATCCATAATGGAAGTACATATGAAACCAAATTATGAGGTATGCATCTAGATTCAAGTGAAACGTGAAGCTAACAATGGCAAAAGGCACCAAAAGCAAAGCATGCATATACATGAGCACGGCCAGGGACAGAACAGAAATCAATCAAATAGCGCCTCACTAAGTTCCGAAAATTGGAAGGACGAAAAAAGTAAGGTAATACATTTGGGAATGGCACTGAATTCAATCAATTCATGCAAGTTGCAGGCCTAATGCTACCTTCACATTGACAGAGAAATATGATCAGTGCATCAACTGGGTATTCAGACATATTGCTAGAACAGAAGATTCGCCTTCAATTTCACTGCTAACACCAGTTGATAAAACGGACTTGCCACCAATCACTTTCATCTTACCCCTTATATTTAGAAATTCTTTTATTTGAATCTCTGGTTCTTGCAAAAGCCTCCCAGGGTTATATAGTTAAAGAAAACAAATCAACACTGAATCTCGTCTTCCTCTTTTCTTCTCCCCATCTTCTCCGTGTCATGTAACTCTCTCTTAATGGAAAATACATGCAACCTCACTATCATGTATCCACATAAAATTCCCACTTCAAGTACTGTTAGAACTTCCAAATTGACCCACATAAAGCTGTAAAATAGTATGAGCTGATCTTTCTCACATATTCTCATTGGTAGAAAGCAAAATGACTGTACTACAACATGATCACTGGTCTGACTTGCCGGCAACAAAAAAAGTTAAAACTCCATTATGATTCTAGACTAAATAGACAATAAATCCATTTGCAGATGGCATTTAAGGATCAATAGATTTGGAGAAAAGACCATATTTCTCCTATTCCGTATGCATCATATCTAGAACAAATGGTAGTTACACGTCCAGAGGTGGATCTAGGACTTCAATTTTATGGGTTCAACCTTCAAGATTACGGGTTCAAAATCTAATGTTTGTTGAAATTTTATTGTTTTTCACACATATTTATATCCCGTGTAAAAGATAATGGGTTCAGTTGAACCATAGCTCTAAGATACATCTGATACAGGTTACAACTTACAAGACCATGACAGGCCAAACACCACTGGACCAAGAGATGCTTAAAGAGAAAAACAAATCACTATTTTTAGTGAATTAGGTCTCCAAGTAGATTATAAGGGATTTCTGAACTTGATCGCCTCTAGGGGTTATTCGATATTCATTATACACGTCCATACAACAAGTCCAAAACCTCACACTTCAAATTCCTCCATATTATTTGATTTGACTCATTAAAGTCCCTGCAACTCATATACTTTCCTAGTTTACATGGCAGAATGGTGGTACACTAAGGAAATTTATAGAGAAAAGTAACACCTACACCTACGCCTCTTGCCCAGGGGCTCATAGTAAATAAAACAAATGTTAGCACATCAACTTTCATTAAGAATGCATCTGAATCTAATTAAATGAGCAAAAAGAAGCCACTTAAAAAGAAGTACAAATAGCAACCATGTTGATCTGTGTTTTGGTTTCCTAGGAAAGAAAAGGAGGAACTGATAGGAGTTGATTGACTTAACATGAGCTTAGCACATCAAACTTTCATTAAGAATGCGTCTGAATCTAATTAAATGAGCAAAAAGAAGCCACTTAAAAAGAAATACAGATAGCAACCATGTTGATCTGTGTTTTGGTTTCCTAGGAAAGAAAACTCATTACCATGAGCACTTTTGCCATTATTGACTAAGCTATGTTCATTTTCCCAACTTCACAAAGGCAAAAAAAAAAAAAGATTGGACTTTTCTACACAAGTCCCTGAGTCATCCCACAAATGTACCTGGAGCCTATTTGGTCAAACTTCTAAAATTGCTTATTTTGAAAAGCACTTTAGTCAAAATAGCTTTCAGAAAAGTACTCTTGGTAAACTGATTGTGTTTGACCAATCTTTCCAAAAAGTGCTTGAGTCTTAAATTAC
This sequence comes from Anisodus acutangulus, assembly GCA_029783415.1. Lineage (NCBI taxonomy): Eukaryota > Viridiplantae > Streptophyta > Magnoliopsida > Solanales > Solanaceae > Anisodus > Anisodus acutangulus. Next base: position 12,335,818 of record CM056506.1, on the reverse strand, counting down.
AAAAAGAGGACAGTATTAAGGTTCATTTATTAAATGTTTTTTTGTGGAAGACTGCAATTAAGTTTTTTATTTTAATTAGTTAAAATTTAAAACATAGATGAAAATATATATTAAGGGCTTTAATCAATATAAATATTTTTAAGCAAAAAAGGGAAGAAACGAAGAGGATTGTAATCTTCTATTTATATTTGAGAAATATATCGGTTAAATTAATGAGAGATAATTTGGTAAATATAAATTTTGGGCAAGGATTTTTTTTTTGAGATTGTAGATTTTTCGGAAAGGATTTTTGTCTTGAAAGGATTAATTTTCTGTTTCTACTTCTTGGAAAAAGCGGAAATTTGTAGCTTCTCCCCAACAACAGAGAAACTGCTTCTGCTCCTGGTCCAAGGCATTTTTTGTTTTCCCCCAAACACATCAAATCTCCGAAAATATATAATGCTTTTTCAGAGAAAAATGTGTTTTGACCTCCCAGAAGCTTGGTCAAACAAGCTACTAAAAAGAAGAATTGATAACCAAATTCTTCTTCTCCTCCATTTAGTTCCTCATATCCAAACCTAGACAAGTTGTTCTACATTATAATTTATTTGGATATACTTCCCAAAAAAATAGGAATACTTTAGCTTCATAAATCACAATAACGATGATAACAGCCATAATAGGTATACTGTTGTTACATCATTTTCAAATGCATCCAAATTCAAAACCAAAGAAAAAAGTTTCAGAAAAGAGAACAGATACAATATCAAAAAAAAATATAAAAATAACATCAGATGGTGGATAATACAACTCATTTCAGGTCCCGAAAGAGTGAATGGTAGAAGGTCTTAAGGAGAAAGTGTTCCCTAGAACTTACCTGGTGGAGTTTGAATATAAACCACCAGAAGCAGAACCAATGAACCTCACTTTATCACCTAAATATTACCAACATTGGTTACTAAGGTAAAAGAGCAAAAGAAACCGTAGAATACTTATTTAGTCCCAAAAAGACAGTAGATGCAGTCACAAAATAAATATTAGAACCCAATGGCAATACCTGTCTTAAACAAGGTATTCTTTGATGTCCCAGCTAAAGAGGGTACACTGCCACTCTCCATCTTTGGTTGTGCTTCCGAACCCAAAGGATCAGTCGGAGTGTTAGTATTAGTTGCTTGACCAGATGATGACTCATTGCCTTTAGGCAAGTCAGGTTCTCCAGGAATCTGCTTGGAGTTAGCGGACATCTTATGTGCACTGCATCCCTCTTTTAGTAATTCAGCCTCCTTTGCCGATAGACCCTGAATGATAAGATAGTAATCCATAAGTTGCATTACATTATAACATTTTATTTTTTTGAGTGAGAACATAACAATTTAACAGCAGTAAAGGGGCCAGAGTGTGACAAAACCCAACATGAAAATTTTAGTTTGATGATTCTAAAAATCAGAAATAAAGCACAGATTCCAACTGTTAAAAAATAGGGAGACATGTGACATCCCCACCACACAAACACACTTGAAGTAAAGAGAATGTCTTCTCCAAATTTTGATGCTACTCCCATATCATCCCAATATGTCCACCTGGTAACTTCCCTTTTAGTGACCAGACCAACATATAATATTGTTTCTGTTCCATAAGTAGAGATCCAGAAAGTGGTCCATAAGTACCAACAATGTTGTACAGAACAAGCGGCAAAGCAAGCAATCATTAAAAAAAATGTTGACATGAACAAGGTAGGATGTAGGAATCAAAGAATTTCAGAAGCAATGGAGGTCAAACACGACTAAGAAAATCATGACAAGGTATCATACAATCCACTCTCAAAAAAAGATAGCATGAATATTGTCTTACACCCAAAAAGGAATGGCTATCAAAGATAAGCAATTTAGCTCCATAATAATGAGCAAGTGCCTTTGCCAGCATCTCCTGATATATCTCAGATCCTGCTATACAGAAGCAGAAGTGGTTAATACGCAGACATTAAAATTTACTGCCAAGAATCTACAAGACAAATAAGAAGCATTTCATCAAAAAATACTAAGGATAGCGACTTACCTGTAGGACCTGAGAGCAGAATTCTTGGGTTGATAGTGGGTAGCTCAGATGTATATTTTACTTGTTCTTTATGCTTCAGATGTATATATGAAGCCGCAATCAGCACATTTTTTGTGTTCTCACTGCAAGTTCAGATATCAACCCAATCTTCACCAATCATGGTTGTTGGATATATTGGCTATTTAATAATGTTAACAACTATGGGATTGCTAAACCAATTAAGAACAAAAATGAGGCGCAAGTGCACAACTACTCCTGATAAATAACCAACAGAATTTTATCACTACAACGCTCACTTGCTCAGAAAGGACCAGAAATTAAACACATTCTTTTAGCAACTAAAATGAGAAGTGTAGTTAATAACTCTAGTGATGCACTCATTGCATTCAGGCCACCTGAAAGAAATCACATTTTGGAGTTTGACCTTTCATCACATTTAAAGACAGACATAAAAATCAGTAGATGGTGCCCAACCTTTACTGGAGAATAGGGCTCCATGCTGCTTAAAAATTTGTAAGGTTATTTTGTTAGTGGAGAAAAATCAATTATCAATATTTCACACAGATAAATGATGATACACCCATCCCCAACACCCCAACAATTCTGGGTAAAAAAAGAGAAACTACTTGCCTGCAGCCCATACTCTCGCTTGTAGGTTAAAATAAGTTATATTACCATTTCGCTTTTCCCCAAACATTTTTCCAACTTCAACCTCAAATACACTTTTTTCCAACTCCAACTTTTTTTTAACAGGTAAATATTGATTATATTACTATTTACTAAAAAGAAATAATAAACAGCCTAGCACTAAGAAGGTGCCAGGACATTAGAAGAACAAAAATCCTCCAATACAAAACAAAAGATGGATTCCTTCTGTACAAAGATTATTCCTGTAGAGAAACAATTAATTCTAGCATGCTATTTTCATCTTCGACATCCTGCAGGTTGCACCAAAAAGCCAAAAGCCATAAATATCTGAATTTAATCTTCGGTATAGCATCTACTTTCCCTTTGAAACATCTTGCATTCCTTTCCTTCCACACCACCCAACAAAGACAAGCAGGCATTATGTTCCAAATCTTTCTCAAAGGTTTTCTTTTTGTTCCCCAACATACCAGATTATCAAAAGTTCCTTAATGAGTTAGGCATAGTAAAAGATATACTGAAGAGATCTATAAATAAGGACCAAACCTGCCTTGTCACTTGACCAACTTCAACTTAAATATTGTTCAAACACCTATTAAATAACTGTATCCTCTAACTCAACCTCCAAGTTGTCGATGAAAACTTTTTTCTAACAATAAACTTTTACCTCCCACATAGGCATAAACTTTTGTAAGAAATACATTGATGACACGTACAGTTACATTTTTTTTTTTGAAATTCCAGAACAAAGATTAATTTAGCTTTTTTTTCCTTCTAGCAGTAGCATTTTAACAAACAAAGAATATTGTTTTTGCCACATAAGCTAATGCACAAACTTTTTGACATGGTAATTGACCGAAGCAGGGGCAATAAAAACAGCTTTTTCGATAGAGGGTAGAGTATGTGAGGACTAAGGCGCAACATAGGAACTTCATAAAGAAGATATGATTATGACTCTCATAACAAATTGGCAGAAGTTGTAACTCGTTAACACATTCATGCATACATAAGTCCCTAGGGCTTAAAGCAAAAAACGCTTCATTCAAGTGAAAGACGTCAAAAAAAGAAACTGCAAAATATACTCCATAAATACCATACCGATCAACTCAAGGAGATCACATAGCATATAAACCAAAAATATATCAAGTATATGATGTAAATGGGATAATGCATCTTCCGGAATACCTTAAGTAATATGGGAAGCTATCAAATGAAACATCTAGCTGTTGTCCATCAACTATTGCAGCATGAATCTCTTCTTTAAATACTGCACATCTCAGAGACAACCCTGCTGTGGAAGATCGCATTGAATCTCTGGACCACTCTCTTTCCTCCAGTATCTGTCCATATATAATTCTAATTAGTTCATCTCACATATCAGCGGGCACATACCCATAATAAAAGACCAAAAAGAAATAAATCAGTTAGACACTTTACTTTGCCTGCCTCTCTGCCAGAGTTCAGGTTTCCATCAAGAGGGAGGATCTTACTAGTCAACCCAACATCAGCAGCACTGCTGCTGTCAACATTTGCAGCTGAATAGACTTCGAGGCCATCAAGCTCATCTTCATGAATAACAGGGGAAGAAGGCAGCTCATTCCCACTAACCTGAGACGTAGGTTTCAAATGTGATGGGTCTTGCCGCAGGCTTGAAAGCGATGCCAAAATGGAAGCACCTGCTACAGCTGAAGCATCTCCTGCTCTTCTTTCAACGCGCAGCAATTTACCTGCAGTGGTCCTAACATCTGAAGGAGGTGACTTAACTCCAAGCTCATATGGCAGCTGCTCAAATATCTTTACCGGAAAAATGTCAAGGATATTTCTAAAAATCATGTGGCCAAAAATGGAAAAAAGAAAAAAAAAACTTAACAAAACCCAAAGAGAAAATCAAAAAAGTAACAAGAGATATAGGAAACTTGTTAACTTTAAGGATACATAAGCATGATTCACCCCAAGACCAAAAACAAGCCCGTCGCCTGAATTGAGAATGCAACTAGTGTTTTTCCTAATTGTCTTTCCATTGACTTGCACAGATCCTTTGCCCTTGCTCTCAAGCACAGCAACCCAAGTTCCTTCGTGCTGCACAAACAATGAGTACTCATACTTCATATACAGTGTGAAGTTAATCCCAAAAAAATAAATAAACACCAAAGTGAGCACAGATGTAGTTGTACAAACTACAAAGCAGTGAATTCATATGCAGTGGTTCAAAGCCAGGTATGAAAAACTATCCGAGATCACCCAAAGATTTTTTTACTCCAAATAACTTGCACAGTTTCAGCTAACATATAAACAGTGAAAAGAATTGTTTGAATTTCAGACCGAGAATGTGGACTTTTATCAACGTGGTTGATAGCTCCAGTAATCCAGGAAAAAATGGTTGAGCCACGCCAAGTTAGATAGCGCTACAGAATTGTTCTTATTGCAATCTTGGACAAAAACAGTCCATGAGCTGACAAAGAAGGGGCAGAAATCCAAAATGCCAAAAGTAACTTTTTTATTCTTTGTTTCTTCTTTTTCACAAATTCTATGTATTAATACTATCACTGACACAAGGAGCAGTCTTAGAACCATGGCCAGATGGCAACAAAATTTGGGAATAGAACCGGGGTAAAGACCAGAAATTGAAGCCATACCTGTGTATGCCTGATTGAACATAAGGTTGCACTAACTGTTTGGTGCTTGATAGGAAGATGCGCATTTTTGCTAGAACCAATCAAGAAATTTGTCGCTGAAACATGTATAGTTGGGTTCTGCAGCACATATGTGAAACCAGTAATATATCTTGAATTGCAAAACAACAATCAAATTGCATTCAACCTCTGAAAAATAGATTAAAAAACAAGAAAGAGGGAATCTTGAAGCAAGAAGTTCACCTGTGGATACTCTGATATAAGCCTACACCAAGGTGAAGTTGTTTCCGAACCTTGATTCTGCTTCCTCAAAGTCATGGAGCTCCTTGGTTTATCAACTACAGTGGGTGTTGCCCCTAAAATCCCAGAAAAAGGATAAAGAAACTTACTTTACATGCCATTTGTATATGATCAACATTCAAGTAAACAAACAAGTAGAAAAGACAATAAATTTTACTGAAGAAAGAAGTTAAAAAAGACTTGCCTTCTGAGATACGTGCAAGAAACTTACTTTACATGCCCTTTTGTATATGATCAACATTCAAAGTAAATAAACAAGTAGAAAAGACGGTAAATTTTTTACTCAAGAAAGAAGTTAAAAACGACTTGCCTTCTGTGATAGGTGCAAGAAACTTACTTTACATGCCCTTTTGTATATGATCAACATTCAAAGTAATCAAACAAGTAGAAAAAACAGTAAATTTCAATCAAGAAATAAAGTTACTGCAGTAGGTGCAAGAAACTTACTTTACATACCCTTTGTATATGATCAATCAACATTAAAAGTAAATAAACAAGTAGAAAAAACACTAAATTTCATTCAAGAAATAGTAAAAAGCAAGTTGCCATCTGTGATAGGTGCTGCGAACTATAGCGAGTGTTGCCCCTAAATCCCCCCCCCCCCCCAAAAAAAAGGATAAAAGAGCCTAAAACCCCAAAAAAAGGATGAAGAAACTAAATTTACATGCCCTTTATATATGATCAATATTCAAAGTGAAAAAACAGTAAATTTCACTCAAGAAATAAAGTTAAAACGACTTGTCTTCTGTGATAGGTGCAAGAACCTTACATTACATGCCCTTTTTTTCTACATGATTAACATTCAAAGTAAATAAACAAGTAGAAAAAACAGTAAACTTCACTCAAGAAATAGTAAAAAGCAAGTTGCCTTCTGCGATAGGTGCTGCGAACTATAGCGAGTGTTGCCCCTAAAACCCCCAAAAAAAAGGATAAAGAAACTAACTTTACATGCCCTTTGAATATGATCACCATTAAAATTAAACAAACAAGTAGAAAAAACACTAATTTCACTCAAGAAATAAGTTAAAAGAGAGAGTCACCTTCTGCGATAGGCGCCGCGACAACAGACACGGCAGGTGCATCGTCAACCTTTTTGGCGGCGTCGGCGGCGGTATCACCGTCCGGAGTAGCGCCGCCGCCAAATTCCGGCGGGTCAGTAGATGACAACTCCTTAGGATTCTCCGTCGGTGGAAGAGACTTCGGTTTCTCCGACGACTCCGCATTATTATTATCTACCTAAAATCATCCATCCAAAATAAAACAAAAAAAAAGATAGCGGAAAGCAAATTAGAGTGAGGTGAAGAAGGTGGGATTACCTTCTGGCGCTTAGATGAAGAATCGTCGGAGGAAGATGCGGACCGCTTAACAGCCGACGGCAGAGATCCACTTCGCCTCGTCGCAACCATTTCTGGGGGGAGAGAGACAGAGAGAGAGAGAGTAGTTTGGGTTTGTAAATTGTAATTTTATATTTATTTGTATTTGAGATGAGTGAAGCCGTGGGTTGGTGTGGGGAGGATAGAGGAGTATTCCACCTTCACACTTTTTCTTGTTTTTTTTAAGTTGGTCTTTGGATATGAATTGATTCATATATTTAAGAAAGAAAAAAATAATATTTGAAATTATATTAAGAAAAATAATAATATTTGAAGTTATATTAAGAAACTTAGTTTATCAGAATCTTGTATTTTCTCTTCTTCATATTGATAGATCAGGTTCGATTCAAGCTGCTACAGAAGAATTTATCGAAATGGTGGAACGAGTTTTCTTGTTAAAAGCCGCTACGTGAGTCCCTAAAGTAAATTAGTTCGATCAGCAAGATACGCCTTCGCAACATTGGAATCAATATTTTGCTTGGCATAGTTGCAGTACGGCTTTTCTAGTCTATTTAACTAACTCAGGCTAGTCGAGATCGAGAGCTTTGTTATCATCCAGCTCTTTGATTGGGAAAAAATGCCCTTAATAACTTGCATGTTTGGTATGCACTAACTGAGGATAGAGCGAGTTTCAACTCGGTTTATTGGTGACCAATGGATAGAAGCTACTATTTTCGGGTGAGATCTATTATCTTTATCGAACTCCTTATCTAGCAGCCAAAAACAAAAGAGAGTTGCAACAGTCGAGTTATTTAATGAGTTAATATCGGATGAAAAAATCAACCGTAAGAGAGAGACTCGATAAATTAATCAGAGTTTTCAGAAAAAGATCCTCCATTTACTTGATTATTAAATTTTTTATTGATTTTAGATAACGTGGATCAACTTCCATAGTAGAAAAAGATAATCCATCTATTTATTTAAGAGAATCTAGTTCACGAAAAGAGTTTTAGAAAAATACTTTTTGAAATCGTCTAGCGAATGTTTGATATTAAATAAAGAGCTATATCGAAAAGCAAGAATAGAGGATGATTGCTTTCGTACTATTGGACAATGACACTTTCAGTTCCCCTTGGTTGAACAAACGCTGGTTATTTTAATTTATAAATTAAAGTAAACCAAGCTTAAGCTAAGCACTCATGATATCTTACTGATATTACTTGAGGAGTTTGATAAAATTTAACTGGCTGAATCAATAAATCTATAAATTTCAAATTTTAAGTTTCACATTTAAGTTTGAAGTTGAAATAATAAATAAATGATTGTTTGAAATAAAATTTAAATATTATTTTAATTTTTAAAAATAAAATTTATGGACAATCGGGAGCTAAATTTAATTTAGTGTGCAATTATTAAACATGATTTGATTGAGATTTAAACAAAAAAAAATTAAAAATTGAAATATGTATATTTGGAAGTTGATAAGAGAAGAGTTAATGCGTTTACTATTGCACCAATCAAAAGCGGATTCTCGACATCTCAGAGCATAAATCGTACTTACATTCCTGCACTTTTTTTCGAACTTCACATTTTAATTTTAAATTTCAAAGTGATATAATGAGTCAATTCAGTAAACAAATGATTCTTTAAAATAATTTCCACGTGTTAATTCAAAGTTTGAAACCAATTGTTTTTTAAAAAGTCAAACCTATTTAAGTTATATACATATAGTATAATTGTCAATACTCAAACAAGGTAATCGAACTATAATTTCAATAACCTTTTAAATAGCACGTATCATTAAAATAACATAGTTAACTAATATAATTTGTTATTTCATTTTTAACGAAAGATATTGATAGTATTGAAGATGTAATAGGGCGGTGGATTAAAAGGAACACCATATTGACATAATAAAGTGATTGCAACTTGCAATTTATCATATGTCCTACTTATATTACTTTGAATATTTTATCTTTCACCTTCTTTATTCCTGCTATTCACCTATAAAAATTACTAATATTGATTTCAAAATAATTTTATTAAGTGCAGATCTCGCATTCATAATCAAGTTCGAGTTTGAGAATGATAGCGAGGAAATATATAAAAAAAGTAAAAATATAATACGTCACAAATTGCTAAATGATCGTTCCTAATTTCAAAACATATTAAAGTATATTGCTTATCATATCTCGTAGTAACATCTTATTTGTTTGTACTTAATCAATTGCTGAAATAAATCTAGCTTTTAAATATATTCATTTTTCTTTTATAATTTCTTTTTTGTTTTTATAAGTATGAAGATTTAAGTACCGCATAAAGTATTATAATCATTAAGATGATCACTTAAATATTTTTGATATAATATTTTACCTTTACCATGTGTATTTTACCAACTCCAACCCCAACATATCCACTACAACCGCTTTTACAACTTGTTATCAATACCAACAATCTTTCATTATCCGACTCACCGTATAATTATAGTAATTACCATCAATCATCACCATTAGCTATCGCCGCTAACCAAATTCACCACATACAAGTACAATTAGCGACTTATCAACCACCTTTACCATCAACCTTGGTAGTATTATCACCTTCACCAGATATCTTCACTATCAATCACCACTGCCATCAACCATACACTCATCGCCCATGGCCGCGAACATATAATCATTACCGGCCACCATTACACAATCTCCAACCTATCAGCTAACCATGATCACTGACGTCATCCGCCACTAGTTTTTGGATCATAGTTCATTAAAGAAAAATAATTTTCATACCACAATATATGTAATGACCTGTTCGGTCGTTTTGGCTATGTTGCATATTTTTTCTAAAATAGCCCTTTCCCTAATCATGTTATGGTGATTTTGATGTGTAAAGATGTGTGACGTGACTTGCGAGGCAATCGAATGAGAATACCGAGGGGAAACCTAAGTTTTGAGTTTTGGAATTTCACGTTTGAAAAGTCTGACTAGGAGTTGACTTTTTAGTAGATGTGTTCGGAATCGAGTTCCGATTTCTACCAGTTCCGGAACGTGATTTACGACTTAGGTGGACTATTGAAATGAGTCTTAGGTGTTTTGAGAGCGTTTTGGGTAAGATTGTAAAAATTGGAAAGTGAGTTAAGAAATAAGGTTTGGTTGACTAAAGTAAATATTAAAGGCATTTGAGTCTTTTTCAAAGTTTCGTTGACTCTATTAGGTCTGGAATGTCGAATATGGTCCAGTCAAGTCCTTTGTTCGGCTATTGAGGCCCTCGGGAGCATTTCGGGTGTTTGGTTGAAATTCTAACATTAAGAGCTTTAAAGTATGTGTTGGTCGAACATTTGATCAAAATGACATATGACAATTGCGAATGCGCAAGTTGGTTCGTAGCGTGTTTTATAGTTAAGATGCATATTTGATTTGTATTCGGATGAGTTTCGGGATTTCGGGGTGAAGGGGTTAAAAACCAAAAAAATATGGTTTCAGTTGTTACTGATGTTGTTATTCATGATCGCAATGCCACGTGGCACGATCACATGTTGTTGATGATATGGTCATCTCGATCGCGATGGTTTATTTTTTAGTGTCCCTGCAATCGCGTGGATGGTTCCCGCGATCGCAAAGAAAGAGTAACTGGGCAGATTCTTAAAAATTCAAATCGAGATTTGACTCCTCATTCATTAAAATATATTTTGGGAGCTCAGTGTTGACAACCTATTTTGTCCCATTTTTTTCCGATTATTTGTTTACATTTTTAAATATTTCAACACCCCAAAACAATTTTGATATATATATATATATATATATATATATATAAGGCTTTAATATCGTCGTTCATTCTCAATATCATCGTTATTATTATTATTCATATTTTTTTACTATCATTTGCCTTTTAATATCACAAGCATAGTTTTTATCCTAATATTCTATGTTATTTTTTTCCGCAAAACGGCATCTCATTTTTATATTAAACATTAAATATTTCACAAATATTATGTTTTTATCATTATCACATCGTTATTTTTATCTTTATAATTTATATTTTTTTCAAAGCATCTTTATAATAATAAACCCTTTTTTTTAATTTTAACTCAAACTCATTTCACCCAATACTCATTTTATCCCTAACCCTCAAAACAACCCCAAAATGTCGGCCCACTCAACCAGCCCCATTTCAGCCCAAAAACCTTAGCCCAACCGACAAAACCCGTCGGCCCACAACCCACACTCCTTTTAAACTTTTTTTTTAAAAAACTAACCCCTAAACATTTTCTTTTCCTTTCACCCATACCCCACGGCGCCGCACGCCCTACACCCCTAACCCCCGACCCGTCACCTCACCACCGACGACCAGCAACCCTGCCACCCCCCTCTGTCGTCCCTGACACCGCCAACCATACTCCATCATTTCACGCCTACCCTACTCCCTAAAATCCGTCTCCAAAACCCTTTAATTTGAAATTCAAAATCAAGTTAAAAGGGGGGGGGGGTAAGGGATGAAGATTTTGGGGGGGGGGGAATCCATCTATAAAAGACCCCCTTTGTTCACTGTTTCGGGGTCAGTTCTTGGAGGTCCGAAAAAAACAAAAACAAAAAACCCCTTTGTTCTCCATTTTTCGGTCGTTTTTTTTTTGAAGGGGAAAACAAGGAAAACAGTCCAAAAGTTGGTTTCTTTTTGGTCGTCGAAATCCGAAACAAACAAAAGGGATCGAAAACAGTCTGAGAAAAAGGAAAAGAAAACGGTCGGTTTCTTCCTAATTTTGGGATTAAAAAATACTCCTTTTCGATTCCTAATCTCAAATCCGAAAATACCCCTTTTGTTTCATAAATTCTTTAATCCGAAAATATTCTGTTTTAATTCCTGATTTTCCAAATCGAAAATCCTTTTTTAAACTCTTCTTGTTTAATTTCATTTTTTTTTACTGTGTGCAGTAGATAAAATGCTTACATTAATTTAACATGGTCGATTATGGATGTTATGTGCTTAATATGCGTATTTTGAACTCATGTTTAGATGAAAATATGGTCTGATTGATTGTGATTACATTAAGTGGTTTAATTTTTTAAGATTGTGTATGTTTTATTCCATGTAATGAAAATGACATTAGCAACTTATTAAGGTGGTGTGATTCTGATTTGGGTTATATTTGAGGCTAATATTAACCTTAAATATGCATCTGATATCAGTATTGATTAGTTAAAAATCTGGTTCGGCCCAGTTGTGTGTTCTATGGTTAATAAGGAACATGAGATATGCCTAAGCTTTGAATCCTTACTGATATGTTATATGTATATGAAATCTGTTTTTTTTTTGCGAGTCGGGGACTAATTTAAGCCCTGTATATACATGTTTTGGTTTTGGAATTTAGCACTTATATTAGATTTAGAATCAGCAAATAGGCCTAACATTTTGAGTCTTTTAACTGGTTTCTGCCTCCATATGGTTGTTTGGTATGATCCTGGTCATGTTTAGAATCATTTCTCAATTTATAACCAAGTTTAAAATGGCTAGGACCTATATATTTGTTTATCAGCTAGGTTATGTGCGTTTGTGTGGATTACTGGAGTAGTATAGGATGGATAAAATTCTGAATGTCACCAATATTTCTTGAATCTATAGATGAATATGGTTTTTGTGCCCTACTGTCACTATGTTTAATTATTAACCTTAGTATGATGTGTCGCCTATTATATGTGAAAATACCACATTTGATTGACCATTTGCTTGTTCCTGGATCTGCATATCTATGCAGTTGTCCAGCCACCTGCTTTAAACGTCATTATGCGTAGCAATGTACCATGAACAAGGTTATGTGTGCTAAGTTTTAGTTTAAATGACTCTGTGTAGTTGGAAATATGGTTTTCATTTGGTTCCTGTGAGTTTCTGGGCTTTTATATGTTCCAAAACTGATAATCTGCCTAGCCTGTCCAAAAAATTAAAAAATGTATCTTCTTCTCATTGAGAATTGTTTGTGTATTATCAGTCTTTTTATGTGCCTAAGTGGGCTCTATATGGGCTTGTCTACTCATTGAGCGTTGGGGAATTAGATCGATGTGTATTGGGCATGTTCTCCGTCCTTTTTCGAAATATGAACATGTGTATTAGGCTTGTCTGCTTTTCCCTCATGAATTTCTATATCTTTGGATCTACTATTTTGTCTAGGCTTAACTAGTTAAATATGTAGAATAAAAATGCTAATTTATATTTGTGCATAGTTAATATAACTAGATGTTTTACTAATTGATCTATGTGTTTTCCCTTCTTTATTTGAATGTCTCGTGGGCCTATGGGCCCACACTTCATTAATCTCGTGAACTATTTGAGTCATTGGGCGCGAGGGCCCAACAACACATTATTTTCATTGAGGCCCAATAACACTTTATCTTTCATGAATTATTTATTTACATTCTTTATGTATATATATTTTCGCGTTCCGCCTACTAATCCTTTTCTTTTCTTTCGTTTTACATGAAATACATTGAGAGCAACGAATAGTCTCGTCACGAGACTCATCATGACTATCGTCAAACGAAGACCCACATCTACGTTCATTGCATTCTCCGGCCTCGGGATATCTAAACAAATAGGGCGGGATGATATCGTCATCCGCCCTAGTCGCTGCTTTTAAATTCTTTAATCCTGCCCGTTTTTTATTTTTGATGTAATTTAATTATTTAATTTTGTGTGGTCATTGGAACACTTAGAATAATTAGGCCCCGAATCGTTAATTAATAGGGTAGTTTAAAATTGGAAATCCGACACTAGTTTATTTATTTTAGGCTCGGGTAATTTAAAATTTAAAATTTGCCGCTAGTTTATTTATTTTTGGCATGTCACGCATGTTTAACTTGCAAAATAATTTGGTCATCTTTTATTCGCATTATTAATCATACCCATAAAATTTTGTTTTTTATCCGATTTGCAATTTAAAATGACTTTCAAAAAAATTATTTCTTTGCATTATAAATAATTTGCTTTTCTCCTTTATTATCAAATTGCAAAATATGTATTTTATAAATAATGTCATACAAATGCATACTTTTATCCAAAAATTAACTTTACATGTATTTTATAAATAATGTCATACAAATGCATACCTTTTCAACTTTACATATATTTATAAATAATTTCATACAAATGCATGTTTTTATTTAGAAAATTAATTTTACATATATTTTTTATAAATAATGTCATGCATACTCTTTTCTGATTTTATGTCGGCAATTTATTTATCAAAATCGCAATCACATTTGCGAGACTCTTCAAATGAATAAGTGATGAAAATCCTTACATTGTCAAACTACATTCTTTTATTAACTACTTGCAACATTTTTTTAACTTTATACTTTTAAACATGTATTTTCTTAGCGTAATAATTAACCTAAGTTTAACCGGACAATCGCAAGTTAGCGGATCTTAAAGAATGTCTAATCCATTCCCTTTAGGATAATAAAGAACACTTACCCAGAATTTCATAGTTTCGCAGATCAGTAATCGGAGTTCATCTTGCAGCATTTATGTTAACATTTAGGTGTCCTAATTTACCGTAGAATAATTAAGTGTCAACTTCTTAACCCCTAATTAATTCGGGAAACGCCCAATACGTCGTCACCGTGTCGGATTCCCTCCTTCATCACATAGGTGGTGGTCAAAAGCGGGTGCAACACTCAGTTTTAGAGAATTTTGGGTGACTTTACAAGATACATTAATGGGTTAAGATTCTAACCCTCTTATGATTATTTTATGGTTTGGTATGTATTTTCATCCCATGAATCATGATTTAAGATTGGAAAATTGAGTTTATGAACCCTAAATTGTAAATAGAATTTTTCTCTAATTAATCATGAATGAATGTGTGAATTGAGTTGATACTTGGTACTTAGACTCAATAGAAGGTAAGTAAACTAATTTTGGAAGAAATTTCTAATTTTACCCTTTTGGTTTGAAATCTTATTTTGGGTGACTTTTTAGGTCAATTTTTTAATATGGCAATATAGATATCATTAGCATCATTTGTTGACATATTATCCGAATTTGACTAGATTGACATCTTTTCAAGGCTATACGAAGGGGCAATACTATGTGGTAATCTCCAGACTCCTAATTTTAGACAAGTTGAGATCTTGTATATTACTTAAGCGTCATGGTTGATCTAAATAAACTAATTAAGAATGGGTAATAGGGGTAATAAGGGAATCCTGATACTTGTGAGGTGACGAGCACTCGTATCGGGTACCGGTGACATGTATGGATATTTGTGTTTTTAATTACTTAGAAGAATGCGATGCTTTGGGCAATAAATGATAGTATAGTACGATTTTATGAATCTGTGATTGGGGTATGAAGTCCGTACCTTCCGCATTATTATCATTTGTTTGTGTGCTATGTGATTGTGTGTCCCAACATCCCCTTTATACTTGTTTAATCGAAAAAGAAGCTAAAGATCGAGTATTTATTGAACATGTGGCCGAGTTAGAACCAGTATGGCCTACTTTGACTTCTTATTATCGTGCATGTCATATTTATGCCTCATAATGTATGAAACTGTATGGCCTACATTTGTTTCTTATTGTGGTGCATATCATATATTATGCCTCATAATGTATGAACATGTGTGACTATAGACGATTATAGGAGTTTTGTGAATAGAACATGTATTGTGAGTGAGCCTGAGTTCTATATGGACCTCGTGAATTCCCCACGAGCCACGGTTCATTCATGTTTAGACGTATGTATACCGATGATGAGAAACAAAGGCCTTGCATTGCATATCATTCATTCATTCATTGTTGCTTGATTGCCTAAGCCATGTAATTGCCCATTTTATCATGCTACTTGACTATTTGAGATATTCTCGAACAACCAAAGGTTCTCACACCTAGGCTTAAATCTTGGATTGATTAGACTCTATTGATATGGACCGTGAATATCACATTAGGCTTGGGGAACTAAATGTTATAACATGTCTTGGACTTTTGGTTTGAGTGGATTCGGAGATTGTATTATTGTAGCAAACCGACGTCGGTTAGTGTGGAAGTAGTAATCGGTAGGCCAACCCTCGTCTCTGTTTAAGATATGATCGATCGACGATGCTGCTGAGTACCCATTGCTTTTGTACTCATGCTACACTTGCTGCACCTTTTTGTGTGCATGATCTATTCCTAGTTCTAGTGGAGTTCGCGACTATCCAACCGTTGTGGAGCTATTTCAAATGATTCATGGTGAGCTACATGGTAAATCCGTGGCACCGGATACTTCTTCCTTATTTCTCAATCATGTCTTCTCATTTATGGACAATTATGTATTTAGGGATGTATTCCCAACCTGTATTTCCTTAGATAGTTCTTGTACAAGTGACACCGGGCTTGGGAGTTGGTATTATTTTCATGTTATTTATACTATGAGACTTTTTAAATTTAAATTGATTTACTTAATAATTTTTGCACTGGATTTCCCTATTTAATTTGAGTCGAATGATTGTGATTGGCTTACTGATCCTTGAGGATTGTGCCATCACGACTATGTGATTTTGAGTCGTGACAATATAAGTTAATAATTTCTCTAATACGTTGTGAAATAGCATTTATTATTAATTAGTTGAATTTTAAATTTATCAATATTTAGATATGTGTGATTTATAAATTTAGATGTTGAAAACAAATTTAATTAAAAAAATTTAAATTTAAACATCTTAATCTTATAAAAGTAAACGGGGCCTAAGAAACATTAATTACAATAAAAATATTTTAATTAATGATATGAGAATTATAATACATGATTATACGGTGTTTATTAATATGAAAATTGCTACGCGGAGAACAAAAAATACAAAAAAATATTATATAGTGAGTAAATAATAAGAAAATTATTTTTTAAGAATTACCTATTGTAAGGGTATTTTGTCTTTCGATACTCTATTGCCAATATGAGTATTACTTATTCCATCTTTTATTCCATATCAAATAATGTATAAATTTCCGTATAGCTTTTTTTGGTTCGCACCCGGTGTCCGATATCAACATTGAAGCCCGACTATATAATGATTCACGCGCGGGTAGGGCTCAATTTTTTGGAAAGTGCTCCCTACCAAGAATTTTTTTTATACACAATGTTCGAACTCGAGACCTCTGATTAAGTGATTCATATAGCAAAATTAACTTAGCTTGTACCTCAAACCAAATGTCCCTTAAGTACTTTAAAAACCACGTTGTTACTCATAATTAGGGGTGAAAAATGAGCCATTTGGGCGGATCAAGATGAGTTGAACCAATAGATGGGTCAATGCCCAACCTTGTCCAAAGCTTGTTAGGGCTATGATGGGTTGGGTCAAGATAGACTAAATGACGAGCCATAACCCAACCAATCCAATTTAACACACTTTTCAAGCATTTCGAGAAACTAAAAATAAAAAGTTATTTAAAAATTTGAAATTAAAATAAGTTTTTTATAAAAAAATTAAACAAAATTTTAAAATAAAAAATTATTTAAAAAGTAAAAATTTAAAATAAAAAATATTAAAAAAATAATATAAAAATGAAAAAATTAATCATATTTTTGTAGTTTTTACACTTCTTAATGGAGGGCAGTTGATGAGTCTGTTTGGATTTATTTGATGGATCAGTTTGGACTGATGATTTGTGATGAGTCAATTTAAATCAATCTAAATCAGCACATCTTTAAAATCACTCTAGCCCAAACCCATTAAAGTTTAGGAGGGTCAAATAGATTTGGGCTTATTTTGCCACCCCTACTCCTAATATAGATGTTTAAAACATTGTTCCATCGGATCATAACAATTTTTTTTGGCTTTTGCCTTCCCATTGACTAGAAAAATCTCTGCGTGCGTCACCCGAAAGCTTAGTCCTATAATAGGAGCATAGGACTCCTATTTATTCCATTCGGAAAAAAGAAGAAAGGGGACACAAGAAAATTATATCCACTGTTAATTCTGAAACCAACGTGGGAAGAAGAAATAAAGACAAAATATCAGATCATAGAGGTTATACACCAATGCTATTTATGTTGACATGCACTCGTCTTTGAACCATCTTAATTCCTTGAATGATGAAGAAAGGTGACAAGCAAAGATGTAAAATAGCTCGCCAAAAAAAAGTAACCACTACTGCTATAAGAGACACCCTTCAAGATCCATTTGTTAACTCCAATGCATTTAACTAATGGCATTTTGATAAGAAATTTTACAGCTTAGAAATTTCCAAATGAAGCATATTATAAAACGGTCTTTGACAGAAGAGGGGTTATTTCCAGAAAAAAGTATTTCTTTTTAAAAAGTGAACTCTGGGAAGTTTGGGGGATGGGTCAGAGAAGGAAAAGATACTTGTCATTACCAGCGTCAAAATATGCATACCATTTAAATTACAATCTACCGTGATACAAAATTTGTCGCAAGGAGTAAGACCTTGCAGCAAAATAAGTATACTTTTAGAACGAAGCTTTTCACCATGTAAGGACCTTCAAGCTCATAGCCTAGCTTTCTATAGTAATGCCGGGTCCCTACACCGAGATAACAGCGATTTTGGTTGACCTATGCCCCCTCTGAGCGATCCGCTTGGCCTCCTCCATCAGCAGAGTACCATAACCCTGGTGCTGCAGTTTATCTGTGTCTCGACCATGAACAGGCACTGCAGTCCCATACACATGAAGCTCACGAACAATTGAACACCTTCCCGTGAGTTCTGGGCAAGTCACATTCCGTCCGCACTTCTGCAGCCGTAGCAATCCAACAAGAATATCCTGCATCATAACAAAAAGAAAAAATATAAAAAAAGGAATTGTATAATCTGAGTCAAGGTCCTTTCTTCTATTGAAGATGTTATATCAGTTATACAATGATAGGCAAAGAAGTGAGAGACCCAAGTTTTCAGCAATTACATGAACTCTCCCTAGTGCAAGAAGCCCAATGTTGCAAGAGTTTGTAGTTATCAGCACTTATAAAAAAAGATATAGAAGACTTGATTAGATCTATCCACAATCTTGTGCTATTAAATTTAATAGATAAAAAAGAAGAATAGAAATATGACTTTTCTGGTCCATTTTCTTGGTTTTGAAATTGCAGGACATGGTTTCAAAGAAATTTTGCAAAATAAAAAGAAAAAAAAGCTTTGGTTTCATCACTGTATAAGAAGTCCTGTGCTGATCCCACGACAGGAAAAGTAAAACAAATCTAGAACATGTAGCTTCTTTTTGTTCGAGAATCTAGAACAACTGCTTTCAGCAGCAAAATGCATTTAGTTCAATAGCGCAAGGAAGGAATTGTAAATCAGCAAGGAGAAACAACTGAATTGACATACCTGGCGCGTATCTTCATAAAAAGGGCAGCCCGGTGCACTAAGCTCCCGCTATGCGCGGGGTCCGGGGAAGGGCCAGACCACAAGGGTCTATTGTACGCAGCCTTACCTCACATTTCTGCAAGAGGCTGTTTCCACGACTTTAACCCAGACCTCCTGGTCACATGGAGGCAAAGTCTCAGACCCTTCATTTGTTGTATAATCACGGCGAACAAGCTCAACTTCTTCAGGCCGTATCTTGTTGTGAATGTCCTAATATGTTTTTTGGATCAAAAGATTTGAGTTTTGAGACACTGTAATAGATGCAAGAAGGTAGATATAAAAATTATATTACCTGGATCCCAGCTTCGCGTGTTCGGACATCTCGACATTTCAAGCCAAGATCATCCATTCGAGCTAAAGCCAATTCTCGCAGATACCCTTTCTCAACCCCAGAAGTCACTAGAGGCATAGGGATATCACGTTGGACCCTGTAAACATGTGTCCAAGGTGGCACCATAAAAAGAATCCTAGCTACAATGTCTACAAGCTGCTCCGGTGGATAATTTCTATACCTGCACGTATTAACACTTGTAATGACCTCATTGAAATAGTAGTTTCAAGTTAGCATCCAACAATATGACTTTTTGTGCTATTGCAAACTAGGTTGCATGAGTCGATCTTATTGAATGATTAGATAAATGATTCTGGCAAGGCAAAAAGAACAAGTGGGATAACAAAATCCGGAAAGTAGACTGTACCTTCCAGTTTTCCACAGTTCATAAAGTCCCGTGCCACGAATAACAAGTGTGGGATAAATTTTAAGTCCATCTGCCCTAAATGAAGGACTTTCAAAGAACTCCTTGAAACTCTCTAAATCTCTCTCAACGCCAACATTTGGAAGGTCAGGCATCATATGAGCAACTACCTACAAAAATGTAACACAGGTATGAATGACAACTTTACCAGTAGATACTTGAAAGGACACCTCAAGTTCGAAAAGATAATAGAAACGAATCGAATGTGTGAATCATGCCAATAGCTTCATGTCAAATCCTTCTGAATGAGCTAAGATACCTCCACATAGAGAACATCACAACTACGAAGGTAAATTTGTCTTTCCTCATTATATTTCCCATTTTCATTTCTTCTTCAAGGCTCATCTTTCAACGCATGGCTTGGGGAGGGTGAAGGCGAGGGGATTAGAGGGGGAAGGGTTTTGTAGCCTGGAACTAAATGTAGATATTTTACCTAAACCACCAACAACAAAAAAATTTAGAAAAGAACCTTGAAGCCAGCATCCTTTGCCAAACAAAAGCAATCAGCCACAGCTGCTACAGTGTGGCCTCTATTGGTGTCACAAGCAACATCCTCATATGTAATCTGGACTCAAATTTCTAGCCGCGTGCAACCATAAGAAAGCATCTGCCTCAGATGAGGTCCAAGGCAGTAGTCTGGCCGGAATTGGCAAAAAACAACACTATTGAGTACACAACAAAGATATGAATAAGATGATATATGCTTATATTATTCGGAGATAATAGCTCAACCAAGTGTCTAAGCCTCCAAAGAAATTAAGAGTAGCACTGTCTATCTCCCATCACCTTACTAGTCGTCTGATAATTGAAAATAGCAGAAGAATAATCACAACAACAACAATCAAAGATCAAAGAATAATAATGATATAACTAATAAACCAAAGATGGCAGTGATAATTATGAGGAGGAAGCTGAGAAGTGCATTTTCTTCCCTACTGGGAGATATGCTATCATATATTAAACACTCGGTCCGAACTCAGCAAGACAAAGTGAGGAGAGTAAAGTTAATAACAAGAGGATATTTCAGTTACAGAGGACCAAAATATAAGGTAAAAAGGTTTCTCGAGGTGCTTTTCCCTGTGGATATTTTTTTCCCAAGTGTTTTTCACTGTGATATTAAACCGCTCACGTAGCCAATAGTTACTCACGTTTCAATTGCCATCCCTATGCACTTTGTCACCCCATGTTCAGAGTATGCAACAGCCTCTTCAACATTGACAGAAGTATGTCCGGATAAGGCATCATGAAGATTCCGTATGAAGTAATCACGGTACTCTGCTGGCAATGACATGAATGTACCTCCCATCAGGATAAACTCAACCTGCAATTAGACAATCATAATTATGAGGAAACCCCAATTTCAGAACAATTTTCCAAAATCAGAGTGTACATAAGTCAATCTCTTAAGTTGATCAATCTTGTCAACACTGTGACCCAATCTCCTGTGACCCCATCAGGATAAACTCAACCTGCAATTAGATCAACCTGCAATTTTCCAAAATCAGAGTGACAATGGACCTCAAACGGTATCTTCACACCTCACACCCCTTGATGATGAAGGATGAGCCTTTGAAGGCCATTGAAGACCTATGTGTGAATCAAGCTATGACAAATAGCATGGAAGGAACAAGACACAATTCACTTAAGTTCCCTCACTCGAGACTATGCCGGGGATCTCCAAGCCATACGAGTCGTGTTCATGCAAGGAGAGGCCTTGGAGATCCTTGAGGGACTCAACTTGGTTGAAGAAGAGAAGCATGAGATTGGATGAAGATGTCAAGACCGGGAGGTGGTTATTTATGCAAAGAGGCCAATCTTTAAAGACAAAGCCATCATTCATTGAGAAGACCACCAAACAAGGCCCTTAATTTATTAAGGGCATAATTGTAATAGCTTAGTAGTCTTCTTAGCCTAAGTAGTATAAATACTACATTTGTTCTTTCATTAATTAGTTTTGATGACTATTGATTGAGATTGAGTCTCTAGTATCTAGGTTCTAGATGGTACTGTAGTGTAGGGCTCCCAGTGAGTGTAGGGTTAACCTTAATCTTTTCAATTGAACCTCTCTTTGAATATATCTAAGTTGGTAATTCAAGCATGAATTCAAATCTCTTCTCCCTTAGTTTGTGATCAATTACTTGATTTCAATCCCTTCTTCCTTCTATTCTCATCTTTATTTCTTCTATCAATACTATCTTACTTTGTGTTATTTAATTCCGCCTATTTTATTGTTATTTTCATACGTTTCCAAGTCGGATCATATCATTAGTAGCATCAAATTGCAAATACGCCTGTGTGTGTAAAGAAGACATGGAATTGATCCTTACCTAGCTCGAATAGCTCGCATACTAGTAGGCTCATATCCAGTGTAAGACTGAGTACTGTACTCAAAATCAGAATCAGGTCCACCAGGGCAATAAACACAATATTTCCAGTAGTAGCTATATGAGGACAACAATGAGGCTTAGACATTACAGCAACAACAGAGGCTTGGCTCGGAGTTTGGGAAGCAGTGATTCTCGTTCGGAGTCAGGCAAAGCAGCGATCATCTCTACCAGCTTCAGAGCCCTAGCGAGGCCGTAAATACAGCACGCTGCCGACTTTAGGGCATTTAGGTTTACATCCTTGCCTTTCCTTGAGAGCTCCACCATGCCGTTGACGATCTCCGTTATAGCACGAACTCTAGCTTCTTCCTCCGTCAGGCCGAGAGATACGATTCCGCCCCTTCCCGGCCGCGGAAGCTTTCGGGTATCCGCTACCGCCGCCGCCGCCGCCGCCGCCGCCATGAGTGATAAATTGAGTGAGGAAGAAACCCGAATTATGACCTGAAACCGCCGATGTACTCGCAACGAGAAAAAATGAAAGACGGCTATATTATAATTATTTACAAACTGATACCCTATTTATTGAAAAGATACCATTAAGACCCTAGGCAAGTGAAAGTTTTCAATTTGTGCCGCTGATTAACTGTGAGTATGTTTTACAAATTTAAGATCGCTAATAAAATGATGATTCTGGTCTTAGGGTGTGTTTGCTGTAGAGGAAAACATTTTTTGAAAAACAAATAATTTTCAACTTTTTTCATGTTTGATTGGTGAAAATGTGTTGTTAAACATTCTTTTTAGAAAATAAGTTCCTTAAAAATAAAAAAAATGACTTTTCTAATGAAAAAATAAAATAAGTATCATAAGTGACATTATAATTTCTAAATTCATTATCTCGTTCTTACCCACCCAACGCCCTCAACTCCCACCCCTCAAACACCCCATCCCCACTCCCACCCCATCCATGGTAGGGGTATCACATATCCGATGAAATTAATTGAGATATGCTCAAGTTGATCCCACCGAACCATCATAAAAAAATATATAAGAAGAGCATTTGGTGTTAATTATACCGCTGCACCTCACTGGTACATAGCGGAGTAAATTCCCTAAAAGGTCACCCATATATTAAAAATTACCTCATAATATCACTTTTGTTTCTTTTAAGACTAGAATATCACTCAACTATCACTAAAAAAGGGCAGCCTGGTGCACTAAGCTCCCGCATACGCGGGATCCGGGGAAGGGCCGGACCGCAAGGTCTATTGTACGCAGTTTTACCTTGCATTTCTGCCATAGGATGTTTCCACAGCTTGAACCCGTGACCTCCTGGTCACACGGCAGCAAATCACTCAACTATCATTATTTTCCTGAATATACTAAATACACAAAAACATCTTTCTCTCCTAGTTGACATGCTATGCCACAAAAAAAAATATTTTTTTAATAAAAAATTTATTTAACTCATCCAATTCATTTAACTCAATCCAACCCAAACCCATTTAACCAACCAATCCATGTCTTATACCCATTTAATCCGGTTAAAAAACATCAAACAAGCTAACTTTTATACCAAAGAGAACTGGAAATTTGAGAATCAAACACACATTTTATTTGAGATTGTTACTTCTACTTGTATTTATGAGGTTGCTTGACTAAACTACAACAAACACTTCCAAAAGCTATGTTGATGGTGGAAAGACGTCGTTTTAATATTTTGTATTTTCTTGGTACACCTTGGAGTCTTTGTATTATTAATGAAATAGACACATAAGACAATTAATCTAATAAAGTAACAAATAATACTTCAAAGTTCATTTATTTGAAATACTTTAATTGGAATTGTCCAAGTGTTGCAAAAGAGAAGGTGCTATGATAAATATTCTTCCCGATAAAAGAACTAATCATAAATGTGAGGTAAGGATACGTACAATAGACTCTTGTGGTCCTTCCTGACTCACAAGATAAAGTCTGCATCAAAACAGTACTTTTTTTATATATATAAAAGAGCTAATCATATGGTAATCTTTCTTTCTGTATTTATAGTCCCTACTTTGATAATAAAAAAAGTTATATTAAGAAAGTACAATACTTTTTTACTTGTGTCATCTGTAATAACTCTTCTTGTAACTAAAGTTACAATTTTCCTAGTAATTCTGTGAATCTTACATTTCATTGCGTAATTTGCTCCAAACTTTGATAAAATTTATAACCAAATAGTTAGAAAAACTCTAATTTATACTTCCTATCTTGTATTATAAAAGTGTGATGTTCGATTTTCAATTGACCCTTTCTTTTATTCAAACTAAGATCAAATATATTCTATAACTGACTTAATATAAAAGTTAGCTCGTTTGACATTTTTTAATCGGGTTAAATGGGTATAAGACATGGGTTGGTTGGTTAAATGAGTTTGGATTGGGCTGAGTTAAATATAAATTAAAAAGATAGAATTTTATGTGACAAGGCATGTCAACTGAGAGAGAAGGAGTATTTTGTGTGTTTAGTATATTATTAGAAAAATAATAAAAATTGAGTGATATTCTAATTCTAAAAGAACAAAAGTGATATATGGTCAATTATCAATGCATGACTAACCTTTTTAGGGAATTTACTCTACATAGCGTAATGGGTGCCTCCAAACCCCATTGGCAAGCCTTGAAAGTTCAACATGTCCAATACTTTGCTTTAATGGCAAATAGCTACTTCGCGATAGCGCCTACACCATCTAAAGAACTACTTGCTACACTTCAAAATTCACGTTTATGCTTCATATGCACACTTTGGTCTTAAAAAAAAATGTCAGCAGATTGGTTTTCGACTTTCGACAAGCCACTAAATATTGATCAATAATTTGCATATATAATTTGAAAAGAAATTTTCTAGGCCATTATTCACTCAGTTGCATTTACATATAACAAATTAGGGCGTCTGTTAAGTAGGAAAATCAATAAAACTGCACTCCCAGACCCCAGTAAATAAGTATTTCAGAATGTATAAAGAGTATAATGGCACAAAGTCTGCTAAAATGGTTAAACGGTGTGAAGCCTTATAATGCCTATGAGATTGAAAAAAGTCAGCACTTTCTGTTGATATATTTACAGGAAAACGGAGAAGGAAACTCACAAACCCACAACAAATTTACTCCTTGGGAATTTACGTATACACTGATCACTTCTATCTATTTTTGCATCGATGCAGGGAGAAAATGAACGAAAGCTAAACTAAGTTGATATGAAGTACAACAGAGAGAAGGTACTTTTATCTTATTCTGAAAAGGCATCATGATTCATCTTCTGACTCTGAGGTCTCGACTTGCTCTGCTGATCCTTCAATTGTACCAACAACTCGTCCTTGCGCAGGCTGTTGAAGAATATTTCCAACTAAACAAAAAAAAGGAAAATTAATTGGTTAAACCTATTACCTTTTGATGTACATGGTAACATATTCCAAACTAAAATATGAAATACTTTTCTTCTTTAATTTTACAACGGATAAATTATAAATATGATGTTCACCATGAAATAGCTCATGGAAGCTAACATAAGATGAAGGAAGATGTTTCCTGTCAAAATACATATGACGGAAATCTGTTATATAAAAGAACTACCTGATAATAAAGTTTTGCCAAGAAGCACCTTTGCAAACTGAATTTCTGCTTGGTGAGTGCTAATAAATTTAGCCTGCATATTTTATTTCTATAAGACAATCTGAATAACGATTAAAAAATCCATAGGAAGCTGTGCATGTACATGTTAGAGACAAACTATTGAACAAGAACCTTAAGCAGTCCTATGAGATTACACAACAACAGTTTCTTCCAACCTTGCAAAGAAATTTCTGAAAATCTTTGGAAGAAGGCTAAAGCATCAAGCTATCAGAGGCGGAGCAAGCATTTTTAGTTTATGGGTTCTGGAACACAAAATTTTTGCTTACTGGTTCTGAACAGATTCTTTGTACATATTAAGTGAACTTTTCAACACAAATACATAGTTTGAGCCAAAGCTATTGGGTTCTACTGAACCCGTAACTAACATTGTGGCTCCGCCACTACAAGAAACAACAATGCATCCTAGTAAAGTGAACTAGCTGACACTTTACGTAACCTTCAACTAAATGGCAAGTTGCATCTACACATTTGATATGCGAATTTATAACATAGGCTAACAGATAACTTTTACCAATTCTCCATGAAATAATTCCAAAATATGATCCACTCTTGCTTGATGTCTCATGAGGAAAGGGCGCAAATGGTTCATGTACAATTGCTTAGCACCCTGTGTAACACCAAAAGAAGTGCATTACTTTCCAAAAATCCATTTTTGGTGAAAAAGTAAGTATAAACTTCAAGCTAAAGCTACATTCTTAACTCTAATTAAGCAGTTCAGCTGAATTCAACTCAAAAGCAGCTAGATATTTTTTTTCTTTCCAGCAGGTTTGGCTGGACATGCTAGCAAGTATGTTGAGATAAGGAATTTTGATGCTAATTTTAATTGATAAAAAAGAAGTCATTAAGGCCCAAATAATGATTATTCTAAATTTTTAAACCTAGTTCACTGTCCTTATTGTTCTGTACTTTCCTCTGTCTGCCAGATTCAATAGCTTTCCCTCACCCATCCATCCTCCTCAGACTCCACCTTCCGTTGTATCTTGCTTGAAACCTTTGAACCTAAGCTCCACCTACTTGCATTTCTCTCTCCTTTTCATCTCTGTAAATCTCTTCCTCTATCTTCTCCTCCCAAACGTGTTATTCTTCTATCCTCATTGGCTTTCTCTTCACCAGCAGAACCAACAGGCTTTCATATGAAAAGAGTATCCAGTTATAAGTGCTTAGCTCCGCGAGTCATAAGCTTCCTAACAGTAAAGAGGTACTTCGCTATATTTCTCAAGCACTTATATTTTGAAATGGGAAGGGGATACATTCAGGAGATATAAACCATGATAGTGAATTGTCTTTTATGCCCATCCTCCCCAAGCCGGATAAGCAAAATGGAAGGTAATGAAACAGTAAAGTTCAAGAAACAAAAATATCTGTTGAACTCACATCAGCAGATGGAAGTTGAAGCCATACAAGAAATGCGAACTTCACATGGTAGTATAGTGGGAACCTATGAAATAAGACAAAGCTCTTCCATGTTACAAGAGCAAGGCTAGAAAGGTTGGTATTCCTAAACTAATAACCCTATGTAACCACATGAGACTGGCTATTAAAAAAATTAGAAAATGGAAATGAAAGCAGTACCAACAAAGAAATTTATCCGTGCATGCTTCAACGATACTGAAAGATCCGTATGCTGCAGGCAGAGACAGAGAGAGAGTGAGAGAGTAACTTATACTTGAGTTAAAAGAGACATATGGGCAAGATAATTGCAATCACATAAAAGTAAAAGTAGTTATTGTGAGGCATTCAATCCACAGTGATTAGCCCTTTTTTTGTGTGTGTGTGTGTGGCGGGGGGGGGGGGGGTAACTAGTGACACCTATTCTAAAATTGTTTACTTCGTAAAAAAGAATCATAAAACATAGGTAATCATGACTGCGTACAAGTTTATTGATTGCCTTCAAAAAGATGAAGTCAGTATCATCATAGAATCAATAACCAGAAGGAAGTGGAAGGAAAAGACAAACACCAATCTGTACCGATTGCCCACATTCTGCTGGGGTTGTATATCAAATTAGGTGACATAGCAAGTAATTGAGATATTATAAGTACGGAAATGTCATTCTTAAAAATAATTGAGAAGATTTATAGGAGGATCTAACATAAATTCTTGTTGTATTTTCTTGTTCTGTAGCTCAACTGCTTCGTTTTATTGCTTTTCAAATGAAACTTTATAAATTAATCTCCTAGCAATAATTTCATGCGGTAATATGTAAAAGAGGACATATATATAGAACTTAATAGAGATACTTTGTGGTGAGAACATCAATCAGTATCTTGTGGAGAAAAATGGAATTTCAAGATTTGAAGCAAAACAATATTTGTAACGTTATGAAAAGCATCATCACCTGCCCAGTACAGAAGCCATTTCTGTCGCTCATTTTGATCCCTCATCTCAATTGCTTTGAAGGTAGAATAAACAGGCAAAACAATCCCCACAGTACAGCTGCAAATCCCTTTGAATTTTTATTAGAATCCTCTACTTTGCCAAATAATATGATGCCGCTAAACAATTAGAGTTCAGAATGTCTATAAGATAGAAAGATTCTTCAGGCACTTGGAAATGGCGATGAGACTTTTGCATCTAGCTCATCCCAAGCAACACTGTAGGATGCCTTCTTAAAACATAAAAGTGACGACGGCAAAGGTTAATTGATCGTGAAAAGAAAATCTCCAGAATTGAATAAGAGCTCACCATGCAGTGCGGACAACAACACTGGTATTAAGTGGGCTAAGAAGCAATTTTAACCCAATCTGCATCAAAAGAAAGTGATGTGAGACCATAAAAGAGGCAAAAGACTATACCTTCTGAATGCATGACATAAATGAAAGTTATAAGCACAAGGATGACCAGTAATACAAAAGAAGTTTTAGTCAACCTTGAAGAGTAAAACTTGTAAGATGGACCTCAAGGGTTGTAGAACATGAGTGGTTGGCCAGTTCAAACACTTTGAGACTGGGGAAGTAGTATATGATACTTACAAATTTTACCAACTTGTCAAGTAACCAAAACTGGCAAGAAGATCTAACAGATAGCTGCCGATTTCGACATTTTCTCAGAACATTACAGCATTACAAAAATGAAAAGAAAAAAAAAAGGAGCAGCCCGGAGCACTAAGCATTACAATAATGACAATACTCTATTTATGCTTCTAACAATCTGATCAATTCATTTATTATTTATACTAAAGTATTGACACCTTTAGGGTCGTTTAATATGAGGAATTGGAGACCAATTGGTTGAGATAATTTTATCTAGTCTATTCCCACTTTTGACTAAGGCTGGCCAGTGGGCCGGGACGGCCCGATCCCGTCCCGACCCCGCCCCGACCCCGCCCCGACCCCGCGTAAAAAAAAAATGGTAGCGGGATTCGAACTCGGGACGGGACAATGTCTAGTCCCGCCAGACCCGACCCCGCCCGAGTGCTCCCCCTTTGCAAATATAACCGTTGCACCAACGGCCATTTTAGATTTTGGCCGTTGGGCAACGGCCATTTTAGGCCTCCCCCCCCAACCCCCCCCCTACCCCTTAATATTTATTTTTAACCCATAAGTTATTATATTTACACTTTAACCCAATTTTTCAACTATAAATAACTCATTTTCTCTTCATCTTTCTCACAAATCTTCCTACAATCTCTCTAATATCTCAATATATCTCTCTACAAGTCTACATTGTTTGCTAAATATTCAATCTTATTTATTCATTTGGGAATTGGGAGTGAAGTTGGCAACTAGCTTGAGGATCTTCCATCGAGCAAAGTTTCAATTTTCAACCTCTCGATTACACGTCGACGTTACGTCGGCGTTTGGTACATTCGTTCCTTCATTAAATTATTATTGTCTGTTTATTTTATTTAGCGCACTTAATTTTATTATCTTTAATTATTTATTATCATAATTAAAATGGAAGGATTAAGAGGTATGTTTAAGGATAAGGGTAAGGGTGCTTCTTCTAGTAGGGGCAAGGGTACTTCTTCTAGTCATCTTATTCCTACACAGGATGATTTTGTTGATACTCAACATTTTCCTACAATACCATTAGATTTAGACGAGGAGCTATTTTCTGAAACTCAAGAAGACTTTAATTTAGACGATGATCTAGATGATACACCCACTAATGTTGATGACAACACACTCACTAGTGCACCTTCAACTGAAATACCTCATATTCCCCCTAGTATGAGACGAAGTCCACCAAAACGACCATTAAAATCAGATGCATGGACATTTTTTTATAGGGACGTAGAGAATCAAGTAGCTATATGTAAAATTTGTAAAAATGTTTTAAAATTTAAAACTGGAAAGGTCACGGTGGGACGGGGGGTTTAATTAGACACGTAGTACGTGCTCATCCAGCTAGGTATGTCCAATACCAGGCTTCAAAAACGGGTGCGCAAACGCCCGCTCCATCGGGACAAGGTTCACATACTGATACTGTCCCGGACCAAGTACATGGTCAAATTAACCCTATGACGGGGGAAATTGTAGGCCCTAAATACAATAAACATAGAGATAGGGAAGCAATATCAAAATTAGTTGTTGTGGAGGGTTTGCCTTTTTCATTTCCTTCATCTCCCGGTTTTATTCATTACATTAGAGATATATATAATCCTGCTTTTAACGATTTTCCTAGATCAACTGTTAAGAGAGATGTATTTAAATTCGCGCATGAATATCAACAATATTTACGATATTCATTATATCATTTTAATGGCAAAGTATCTATCACGTCTGATATAGGTCGTAGTACTAACGGCCATGATTATTTAACTGTAACTTGTTATTGGATAGATTATAAATGGTCTATGCAAAAACGTATTTTAGCGTATAGATATATAGATGATAGACACACTGGTACTTTTATTGCAGATAATTTATCAAGTGTGCCATTATTACGGAATAACCGATAAAATTATGACTAT
The DNA here is from genome assembly GCA_029783415.1 of Anisodus acutangulus. Lineage (NCBI taxonomy): Eukaryota > Viridiplantae > Streptophyta > Magnoliopsida > Solanales > Solanaceae > Anisodus > Anisodus acutangulus. The sequence goes on along the minus strand of CM056506.1, from coordinate 12,304,882 downwards.
TACATTAGATAACGTTTCTTCTAACAATTACGCAATTACAATTTTAAAAAATAGTTTAACTCCATCTTTTCCAGATCATTTTCATATAAAATGCGCGTGTCATATATATAACTTAATTGTAAAGGATGGTCTATCACTTTTTGAAGACATTCTTAGTAAAATATAATTTGCTATAAACTTTATTTTTAAAAGTAATAAAGTACAACGTAGAAAAGAATATAAAAAAACTTGTCACGATTGTGGACTATCTTATAGAAAAATTCCACAAGAAGTATCCACTAGGTGAAATTCTTTATACGAGCAACTACTTGTTGCTTATGACTATAGAAAACCTATAATTTTATTTTTTAACTCTCATAATAAAAATTCAGCTGATATAATTTTAGATAGTGATTGGGTAAAAATTTCCGAACTTATTGTATTTTTAGAGAAATTTTTTCAAGCAACAAAAGAATTTTCCGGTATATATTATCATACTATTTCAACTATGTTGTTTTATATCTCTAATATTTTTATTACTTAGTGAATATATGAAAAAACCAGCTTATAAGACAGCTATTAAAAAATGTTTGTCAAAATAAAAAAATATTTTATTCTTATTCCCACTATTTATATTATTGGTTCTGTATTAAATCCTACTATTAAAATAGAAGGTACTAAATCACTAATTGAAACTATTTACGATTGTATAGAAGCACTACCACCTCCAAGTCCCAAAAATCTAAATCACCCACCACCTATTGAACAAACTAAAGAAGAAGTGTTGTCTAGCTTAGAACACCAATGCAAAAAAATATATAGATTTTATCAACAAGAAAATGCTAGTAACTTATCGGCTTCCATACCATCTTCTTCATCTTCAACACAACCTCACAAAAGACATGTTGTTTCTGCGGCTAGTATTGAAAGCCTCATAAATAGAATATGCGACCGTACCTCTACTACTAATCAAATTAGCGAGTTGGATATTTTTGTTTTGCAGGGTTTTGTACCGTACCAAGAAGTTATCAATGAAGATGGACATGAAGACTTGCTGAAATACTGGAGGGGAATGAGAAGACCTTTCCGACATTTTCCAAGATGTTTTGAACATTCAAGCGTCATCAACTGCGTCTGAAAGCGCTTTTTCAGCCGGCAGATATCAAATAGGAGACCACAGACACTCATTAGCCGGAGACAGCTTGGAAATTGCAGTATTATTCAGAGATTGGATACGAGCGGAGCGGAGAAGGTGCGGTCAACCGGAGATCAACGAAGAAGATGATGAAAACTACAACGAAATCTTAACCGAAGGTAGTGGAAGCGACGTGGATCAATTTGACCAACAAATACCAATTCCAACCGAAGAACCACAGGAAATCATCAAGCAATTAGAACAAATTTTTTTGAGAATGTAATTTTTTTAATTGCAATTTTATTATGTAATTTGCAACTTTTGGACAACACCACAAGTTGCAATTTAGATTTTAGACAATTGTATTTGTATTACAAAAAAATCATATGTCTATTAAATAATATAAGAGACACAAAAACAGTCTTGGGATGTTTTTATTACACTATCTTGTCTTGTTTATTGAGTTTTTTTTTATACATATATTATTAAAAAAAAAAAAAAAACGCCGGACCCAACCCCGACCCCGCCCCGAATCCGACGGGATCGGGATCGGGGCGGGACTGGAGCAAGTCCCGCCAGACCCGACCCCGACCCCTTCGCCTGTCCCACCCCGACCCCGACCCCGCCAGATCCGAGCCCGGCCCACTGGCAACCTTTAATTTTGACAGGCCAATCGGGAAAACCCTCACTGTTTCATCCAATGTGGATGCGGGATCCCACATTGGATAAAAGGAGATTTATAATATGCAGCCGTTGTTACATGGCATATAAGTGGGAAGTCGAAAGTACAAAGTCATCTGAATTATACACTGCCAAGTTGCTTCTGGAATCTGGTGTACGTTTCCGAGTCCCTCTGCCGTACAATACGTGATGCTTAAATGTACGAGACAGTTTTGATTTTGCTAAAAGGGGAGGAAAATTCAGAAAAAGCAATCGAATGGTCGAAAGAGAGTAATCAGAGATGCTCTAAGCAAAGATTAACTCCCTACTGTCTAACCATTTTTATTTTAACCGTTTTATGTAATTTTACAACTGTAGATAATTAGATGTTGTTGGAAACCTAGCGGCCAGATCATTTATATGTAGCACTCGATCTTGGCAGCTTCGTCTTGCCCTCGGAATGAATATATCATCATTTTACTTATAAACAAAGAGTTGTTCGTAATTGGGAGAATATACAGGCGATAATTATCTTTCAATAATCTGCTAAATCGAAACAGCAGTACAGGCACAGCCAAAACCCTTAATTGATAATGATCCTACAACAAATCCCAGTTTAATTAGTAATTTACATATGAAATTAAGCAAAAGGATTGTCACTAAACACAATCGCAGTCAGATCAGTGTTTAGGCATAGTAAATATTGGAGAGATAAAGGATACCTCGCTCGAGAGATTTGAGGCAAACATAGCCATTCCCGGAGAGTCGGAAATTTGAGTATCACTGCTGCAATCTAACGACCTTTTTGTCAAGTTACATATCACCACATCAATTTATGAAAAATCACTCCGGTCCTTTTTCTTGTTTTGTTGATCTACCCGCCTATTCTTGGGGATAAATTGGCAAATATCCACTTTCGGAGGTTAATCAAGTTTTAGTTATGTTCTTAAACTAATTTAGTATTTGGTTATTCTTTAATATTAAAAAAAAAAATTATTTTTCACGATTTTTTTTAGTATAAATGTGACGGAGTTTGAAATTCTTATGTATAAAACAGTAAAATTCCTACTTTGGAAGATAGACATTCAAGACAGGAGAGAGACATTATAGCTTAAGACTGTCCAGTGGGTCGGGTCGGTCCGATCCCGACTCGACCCCGCCCTGACCTTGCCCCAATCTCCCTAAAAAAAAATACAGTGTCGGGATTCGATATCGGGACGAGACCTGAGTTCGTCTAGCTCGGGACCATCCCGCTTCGACCCATCCCGATCCCCCCTCCCTCTTTACAAAACTAATCGTTGCAATAACGGTCAAATCTAGATTTTGGCCATTGTGCAACGGTTCCAACGACCATTTTTGCCCCCCACCCCATAAACCCCATACCCCTTAATATTTATTTTTAACCCTTAAGTCAGTATATTTACACTTTAACTAAATTTCTCAACTATAAATATACCTCATTTTCTTTTCATTTTTCCCACAAATCTTCCTACAGTCTCTCTAATCTCTCAACCTATCTATCTACAAGTCTACATTGACTACTAAATATTTTATTTTATTTGCTCATTTGTATAATTGTATCAATTTTAAAAATTTGGGACTGAAGTTGGCAACTAGCTTGAGGATCATACATCGAACAAAGTTTCAATTTTCAACCTCGATTACACGTCGACGTTATGTCGGTGTTTGGTACCTTCGTTCATTCTTTAAATTATTATTGTCACTTTATTTTAATTATCGCACTTAATTTTATTATATTTAATTATTTAGTTTCATAATAAAAATGGAAGGAATTAAATGTATGATTAATGGTAAGGGTAAGAGTGCTTGTTCTAGTAGGGGTAACAACGTCAATGATACTTCTTCTAGTTATCATATTCCTAGTCAAGATGATTTGATTGATTACACTCATTTATATGAAACTTATTTTTTTAATGATATATCATTAGATGATGAGATATATTCTGTAATTGAACAAGACTTTAATTTAGACGATAATCTAGACGACACACCCACTAGTGCACCTCAACCTCAGGCTCGGACTGAGTCTCAGCCTGAAACTGCAACTGTAATGCATCTTATTCCCCCTATTATGAGTCGAGACCCTACACAACGAAAATTAAAATCAAATGCATGGTTTTTTTTTATAGGAACCAAGAGAATCAAGTAGTTAGATGTAGAATTTATAAAAATATTTATCAATTTAAAATCCGAAAAGGTCATGATGGGACGGGAGGTTTATTAAGATATGTACAAAACTTCCACAAAGCTAGGTGGAATGAACACCATGCTACAAAATCGGGTGTGTCAATGCTCTCTGAATCGGGATAAGGTTCACATAGTGTCCAATACCAAGTACATGGTCAAATTAACCTGACGACAGGGGAATTGTAGGTCCTAAATACGATAAACAAATAGATAGAGAATCAATAGCAAAATTAGTTGCGGTGGAAGATTTTCCATTTGCATTTCCTTCATCTCCTTGTTTTATTCATTACGTAAGTGATATGTATAATCTTGTTTTTAACGGTTTTCCTGGATCAACTGTTAGGAGGGACGTTTTTTACATTTGCACGTGAATATCAACAGTATTTACGTTATGCATTATATTATTTTCATGGCAAAGTATCTATCACTTATGATATAGGTCGTATTACTAACGACAATGATTATTTAACTGTAACATGTCATTGGATAAATCATAATTGGTCTATGCAAAAACGTATTTTAGCATATAGATATATTGATGATAGGCACACTAGAACTTTTATTGCACAAAATATTCATGAAGTTTGCAATTATTGTGGTATAACTGACCAAATTATAACTGTTACATTAGATAATGATTCTTCTAATAATTATGCTGTGAGACTTTTAAAAGATCTATTAACTCCGTCTTTTCCTAATCATTTTCATATAAAATGTGTGTGTCATATTTATAACTTAGTTGTAAAGGATGGTCTATCACTTTTTGAAGACATTCTTAATAAAGTACAATTTGCTATAAACTTTATTTTAGAAGTAATAAAATACAAAGAAAAAAAATATATAAAAAAAACTTGTCGCAATTGTGGATTACATTTTAGAAAAAAATCCTGAAGAAGTAACGATTTGCTTACGATTATAGAAGACCTATAACTTATTTTTTAAACACAAAATCGAAATTCAACTGATATGCTTGTAGTTAATGATTGGAAAAAAAATTCAGAACTTATTGGATTTTTAGAGAAATTTTTTCAAACAACTAAAGAAATTTCTAGTATATATTATCATACTAATTCAATTATGTTATTTTATATAACTCTAATATTTTTGTTACTCAGTGAATATATGAAAAAACATCTTATAAGACACCTATTAAAAAAAAAAATTATCAATTTTTTCCCCTCTTATCCCCACTATTTATATTATTGGTACTGTATTAAATCCGACTATTAAAATAGACGGTTATAAATCACTTATTGAAATGATTTATGATGGTATAACATTACTTCCATGTCCAACTCAAAAAGCCCAAATAAACAACCACATAAGGATCCAACTAAATAATAAGTTTTATCTAGCATACACGATAAATGCAAAAAAAAATATATGCATTACCAACAAGAAAGTGCTAGCAACCAACCGACTTATATACCATCTTCTTATTATTCTTCTTCTTCTTCTTTTTCTTTAATACAACATTATAAAAACACATGATATTTCTGCGGCTAGTATTGAAAGCATTAGAAATAAATGTTTAGTGGTTCGACTGCTAATTAAGTTAGCGGGTTTGATGTTTTTGTTTTTCAGGGTGTTATACTATACCAAGCAGTTCTCAATGAAGAAGGACGTGAAGACTTGTTTAAATACTAGAGGAAAAATGAGAAGACATTTCCGATAATAGCAAAGATGACCCGAGATGTGTTGAAATGAGAAGATATTCAGAGACTGAATACGAGCGGAGCGTAGAAGGTGCGGTCAACAAGAGATCAACGAAGAAGACGATGAAAACTACAACGAAATCTTGTCCGACTGAACTAGAAGCGACGCCGACCAATTTGATCAACTTTCAATTCCAACCAAAGAACCACAAGACATTGTGAAAATATTAGAAAATGTATTTTTAACTATGTAATTTTTTTAATTGCAATTTTACTATGTGATTTGCAAATTTTGAACAACAAGACAAAGTTGCAATTTTGAAATTGTATTACAAAAAAAACCACATTTCTATTAAATAACATAAGAGACATAAAAAAGCTTTGGGATGTTTTTATTACACTATCTTGTTCAATTATTGAAGCGTTTAAATTCATAATTTTTTTGAAATTAAGTGCAAAAAAAGAAAAGGAAATCACGATCCTGACCCAGCCCCGCCAACACTGATCCCCTTTTTCAATGGGATTGGGGACGGGACGGGACATCTGCCTGTCCCGGTCAGTCGGTCCCACCGAAGGACCGATGGGTTCCGTCACAAGGACCGATGGGTTCCGTCACCGGGACCCGCCCTACCCCGAACCCAACCTTACCTTAGCTCAAGAGAAAGCACAACACACTATCACACATATGACAAAAGTAAAACAATAAATGAACGAAGTAAAATAACAATGTTAAAACACCATAAATAAGTATTATAAAAAAGTAATATTAGGTGCGATAAATTAACACAATAATTAAAATACATAACAAAACAGAAAGAAGAAAAACGAAAACAATACAATTGCAAAGAGGGGGGGTAAATTAATTAGTTGCCCTAATCCTTAAACCCAGGAATGGCCCTTTCTCTGTCAGCATCCTTGTTCAACCCTTGGCTTTCTTCCCCTGAAAATCAACACAGCACAAAATCAGCGCAACTCAGTATTGTTGGTGGCTTCCCTTTCTCGTCACCTATAACTCCAATTCTGAAACTCGACAAAGACAACTCTGATTACTCTTCCGATTATCTGTTCCCTTCGCTTTCATTTGCCAATATTTTATTCTTTAAATCAGCATATAATGTTCAGGTTATATCTGGGGAAAACGAGCCGGAAGAGAAGCTTATCGGCCGCTTTCGTAGAGAGGTTCTCAGGGCTGGAGTTATCCAAGAGAGTAAGCGCCGAAGATTTTTTGAATCTACTCAGGAAAAGAAGAAAAGGAAGTCTCGTGATGCTGCCAGACGTAACCGCAAAAGGTTTGAGTTGATTTTTTCATTTTTATTATCGTTAGTATTCTTTAAATTGCTGTGTATCCTGTAGATACGAATGCTGTTGGCCTTGTTGTTATATAAAACGATGAAAAAATTCCTTTTATCAATTGAATTTTACGCTCGTCTGAAATAATGGAATGGAGAATCTAATTATGTATTGCAGTTTTTGCCTGTTGGAGCATAAGGACAATGCTATTAATAAGTGCATTGAGCTTCGGTGCTTGTACATAGAGTACTAGGAAAAGTGAGCTGACTCAGCTCCACTTATATTTGTTGTATTGTTTTTAGTGTTGACTCAGCTCCAGAAAGAAGCATAATCCAACACAGTAGAAAATACAATGACAAGAAAAAACAAGGCATTAAGATTTAAGATACCCTCCCACCGAACAGTAGACACTCTAAGATCCTTTCTCAAACCTGCCCATTGCACCATTGGTAATCTATTACTCCATTATATGGCTCTGTTCTGTTTGGTGTATTTGTTGAAAGTTTTGAAGTTGCCTGATTTATTCAATTTCTTCATTAGGAGTTCAATGTATCATATAAAAAATTTAAGGCATCTTCATGGGTGCGAATCTTATTTTGATATTAGAATAAAGAAGAATGGGATAGTGTAGCCGAGCCCCTTGAAATTTGGCCAGATGAGGCTGTTCCCCTTCAAACTAAGTTTGTGGCAATATCTTGTGATTTCACCTCATATTATAAGAGGCACTTCCATTAGTTCTGTAGAAAGAGGGATAGTCTACCACCATTTTCCTGTCATGTCCCTAAATCCTAATTCTTAGAAATTATAAAAATTGCTAAATATTTTTCCTTATCCCAAATCAATTTATCCATACCCTTCTTTGTCTGTCTTAAAATAGTGTTCATGTGCTGGAAACAGAAACTTCTAAACTTTCCACAATATTATCATGAAGAGTCGCATTTGCCCCTTTTATTATTCTAAAAATAGCTTTCTCGTTATTGCATCTTAGGAATATAAAACCAATCAATTCCAGGTTAGTTGGGTTCGGCTCTATTAATCATCCTCATCCATTCCAATCTTTATTGGTCCTCCAGCATTAGGAGAATTCACTAGTCATAGCTTGATCAAAAGAGATTTCACCTGTCATAGTTAGATTATTTTATACCGAAAGTCAACCTACAACAACCCTTAGACTATTTTCACTATGTTTGTCAACCTACAACAACCTTCATTCTTTATTCTTGTTTGGACCGACTATACCTTGCGAAACTGACCTAAGTGGAGTTCCCATCCTAAAAATTGGAAAATAAAATGAGGGAAGTACTCAGTTTGGTCCAATAGTTTAAGGGGCTTGATTGCCTAACAAAGACATTATGGAGGTCTAAAGCAGAAGTGAAATAAATTCGTTAAAGAGATAAGGTGGCTCGCATAAGAAGTTTTTCTACTCTTGTTGTTTGGAGTTAAGTAGGTCATTCACATTTATGAGCACGTGCCTAATGTTGAATCTAGTTCTGCATAAAATGATTTGATGCTACAAAGTTATATTTATCCGTTAAAAGTTAAAACCACCTTGAGTTTCCACCCAGTGGTCATTGAAGTGGATTAAGAACCATAAAGTCTCATGTTCATATTCCAGCGGAGGCAAAATCACTAAGTGATTTCGTCCCATCTGTTCAAGCCTTGGGGACAAAGTAAGGCTTGAATAGAGTTACCCGATATCTGTGCTGGTGGGAAGTGCAGGTACCCTGTGGAATTAGTCGAGTGCACGCAAGCTGGCCCGGCCACCATGTTTATATATAAAAAAAAGACACCTTGAGTTCAGAATTTTCTTTAGCAAGATCTGCTAAATTTAATTCAATGTTTGTGTTCAAAGATGAAAGAGCTTGAGATAAGGAGAATCTAGAGACAGGAGGGAAAGAGTGAAATGTAAGCTTTTTGTTATTGCCCAGTAACTCTAAAAATAATTTATACATCAGTATTTACACTCCCGGCTAACCTTTTAAGAAAGTGTAACTAACTCTAATTAATGACTTAAATTAGTTACAACTAATTCACCAATTAATACTAACTGAAATATGCATCTTCAACTTGTATATACTGCCGTAACACCAACAGTTTGTTCCATACATGTAGCAGTATCTCATTGTGCGCTGGGGGCAATTACTAATTTCTCCTACTTCTGAATATTTCTTCCATTTCAAATGAGACTGCTTGGTTCTGTCTCGAACCTTTTGAGTGAAATTTTGGGAAGTGTTACTCAAGCTTCTTTTAATCTTTTCGTGAAAACATACTGGACGTGGCTTTCTCTGAAAGTTTTCGCAGTTCAGTTATAGTCATGTGCACTCTGCAAAATGCAGCATGCTGAAGAAGTCCTGACTTCCTACATTCCAATTAGCCGATCCCTAGTGTAAGTAGATGCTATACTACCATACCGTGAGAACAAATCAACCGGTAGGTGCTCACATTTCCTTTTTGTTCTTTTGAATGTTTGAGGTCGGGTGTTAGCAGTTAAAGAAAATAATAAATCCTTTACCTATAAAATAGGATGCCTTGTCAGTGATTATTTTTCTCAGATAGATAACGCGGAACCTGGAGTCTTTTAAAGAAGAAGCATTTTAAAGTTATATTTTCCTAGGAGCCACAATTGAATGCATTAATTCGTTAATTTAAATGCATCGAGATGATGACTCTTTGCAACACCTGAACTCTTTTGACGCCTAGCTATTTCCTAACAATGAGTGATTTGACTTCTTCAAGTTTTCTGGATGCTTATGACTAACCAACATTTACTGGTTTCTAAAACTTGTTTGGAATCCAGCAGTTACTGTTTGCCTCGGTCATTTCCTTATTTGGAGAGCGTCTTTTGGATCTCTTCTACAGGATTTGACATTGCCATTGACATCAAGGCAAAATAATTTGCTTAATTGTTGGTTGTCCTAGAGTAAAAAGAAAAAAGAGCTGAATCGGTTAAGGTAACTCATTTCCTTTTTGTATCTCAAAGGAAAACAAGATGAGGTCCATTATTTGTAGACAGCTGGCCAAATATATTGCAGGTATATTTGCTAGAGATTCTGCATGAGTTGTGATCAATACATCTTGTGGGTTTAGCATCAGAGACTTACTTGGAGAACAGTCTTTTATGTATCAGTATTCATGGATTTAGACCAGACTACGAAAGTTTGAATATCTTATATCATTCTTTAAGTACCATAGGTTTGATCTTGTAAAACTCGACCATTGACCATTTATTCTCATTGAATGAATAGTACAAAATAGATCAGATTGGTAGGAGTAAAAGAAATTTGTGAAATCTGATCCTCTCACATAGGTGAAGTGTTTGAACCAGTAGAGAACTCCATGCCCAATCAAAGGATATTACATAAAGCAGGATGGGAGAAGCATAATATTTTTTCATCATTAGAACAAAGGAACGAATTTAATGTGGGCATCGCTTGGAATAGACTTCTAAAGGAAGGTCTTTTCAGTTAATATTGAAAATGTGATTAGCATTTTTGACCACTATTATACCTGCAAGAGGGTGTTTATACTTTTTCATATAATTGTCTGAGAATAGAGAATCACAAATATTTCAGGTTGTGTGCAAAACATCTCCTAGCCTCCAAGTTAGCTTTCTTTTGTTCCGTTGAAATTTTATACAATAGTTGCTTCTTTCTTCTTATTCAGTGGAAATCATTTTGAAGATGTTGGACCTCTTGTTGCAAAAGTAGCAGAGGCAGATGCAAGTGTTACCTTTAACCTGGAAACAGACTGCATGGATAAAACTTTAAACATAGGGGATTGGACGAGCGTAGTCCATAGCATTAAGCTTCCTCTTCCTCTTTCCCTGTTTCATGTACAGGAGAGGAATGCCAATGATGAAGGGAGCCCTTAGAAAACTCTCAAATGATGACACTTTTTAATCCGCTGGTGCTAACATTTTTGAGGAATATAACTGACTTGCATTTGTGGTTGTGCAGACCTTGGTGCTTAATTATATCTAGTTTTATTTGATTCCCTCTTCTTTACTATCAACCGCTGGATCACAAGGTTTTATGGTTCTCGGGTAGGTTTAGGTTTGTGACTGTGTTGACTCTCTTTCTATCTCAAAATATACTGGTTTATTTTGCTCAGATTCCTAAAATGATGGATAGTTTTGCTGAATTTGATGTCAGCAAAAGATAAATTGCCTTTTGTCTTAACTCTTAATCTTGAGAAGTAATGGACGGAGCGTAAGATTAAGCCCATCAGAGGGTGGTGAGGAGCGTGATATTAACTTTTCCTCTTTGGAATTGTAACCTACATTTCAATTCATTGTCAGATTTGTCAAGATCTTGACCACTTGAGTTCTTGTGCTTGTGCTTGCTAACTTTTGTCTTCATTTTTGATAGCTTTATTCAAGTGTTCTTAATGAATTGCATGGATACCGGACTAACAATTGTTAATGATGGCTAACCAAGATCTTCCTTCTTATCTGCAGACGACCTCTACCAAAAGCTCTACTAGGGGATACACACGAAACTTTGAAGGACGAGGGGTATAAATCTGATGAAGATACGTGGGACCTCATCGATGTAGAATCACCCTATACTTGACCTTAACAAGCAATGTGAAAAGGAAATGGTCTGGGAACAAAGGTTTCATATATCAGATTTTCTTCTAGTACAAAGAGCTGCTGCATTAATTCTGGCTGATTTTGCTATAGAACCTGGCTATATCTGCAGTTTGACGTTTTGTGCAAACCAACAGGAGTAGATCGACTCAGAAATACAGTAGTGCCCTAATGTATTTACAAGTTCATATCGAAGATCAATGAGAGGTTGTTGTACATTTTCTTTTTAGATTTTGGTGCTGAATTTGCAATATGTGGTGATTGTTCCCAAGAGGATATTGGTGAACCCCAACATTTGTTGTTCAATTTCTGCCATTCATTTGTTGTTTTGACTAGTCTTAAGGATTGAGACTAAACAAGTGGTTCTGCAAAGGGACAAAATAAATATAAAACATTTCTTTCATGTAGTCCTTTGACCCCTTTTCTGCCTTATATTTAGTAGGAATAATTACGTCTCATAGCTAACTCTATGACATATTTATCTTTAGTAATTATTGTTTAAATAAATTACAAAGTATAATTATAATGAGTATTTGAATTACCTATCATAGTTGCATTATATATTTAAAGTAAAATATTTTAATTTTATTATTTTATTCTTGACTAGGGTTATACTTTGATATGCTTCTTCTCTCTGCCGCTGTAGGCTACCACGAACCACCATTGGAGCTACGGCGAAATCCATTGATATTATTAAATCTGAGCTTCCACTCCGTCGTGATCCACCACCGGCGACGAAACAAACAAGTCCTTCAGCTTCTTCGACGAATCTGGTCGTCATCACCAGATTTGAGCCACCGGAGATATGAGCCGCCGTTATCGCCAGATCTAAGCCACCGAAGATCTGAGCCGTCATCATCGCAATATCCAAATGCAACAACATTGAAATGTAAGAAAATTGTCTCACTGTAAGGGACATTCAACTTAAAGAATTTAGGGAAACTAGTATGTGCAGATGTCGGTTGAAGCCTGAGCATTTGTCGGCTTGCTCTATTATGGTGTAAGTGAAGATCACGACGAGATGTGGTGATGACGGAGCTCCGTCGGCGACAAGATGAACGGATTTCATAGTTTTTTTTTTATTTCAAATCAGAGTGTATTTTATTTTCTTGTATCTCTGATTGGGGTGTATTTTATTTTTTGTATTCAATTTTTGAGTGTATTCGTAAAATTTTAGTGTAAAATATAGTGTTTGGGGATATATTTTATTTCTTGTGTTCAATTTTTTGAGTGTATTCGTTAATTTTACTTTAAAATTCAGTGTTTGAGGGTGTATTTTATTTATTGTATTTAGTATTTGAGTGTATTCGTTAATTTTTTTAGTGTATTCAGTGTTTCTTTATGTATTTTTTGTATACAGATAAATAAAGTGAATTTGAATACATCTTTTAAATATAATAAATTAAATATAGTGTAAAAATAGCTATAAATGAATACATCTGATTTGAATACAACCGAGTTGAATACAAATTAATACAGTTGAGATGAATACATCTGATTTGAATACAACGATTTTTTTAATACACTTTACTGTAGCTACGAAATATAATTATCAAAGTATAGCTAAAAAAGGGCATCTCGGTGCACTAAGCTCCCGCTATGCGCGAGGTTCGGGAAAGGACCAGACCACAAGGATCTATTGTATGCAGTTTTAACTCACATTTTCTGCAAGAAACTGTTTCCACGGCTTGAACACATGACCTCATCAAAGTATAGCAAATTCCTAAAAAAAACAAAGTATAGTTATTTGGGTAAGTTTCACTATTTAGTAGGAGTAATGGAGAAGAATCTGTAAATATGAAACTAGACAATGATAGAATCTTATGATGTGTAGAAGAAAGTGACTACAATATCTCCCGTGTCATATTTTACAAGGCACTATGCTTGATTACCACAAATCACTTCTCAAGACTGCCCAACCCTATGAGATAGATGATACATCCATCCTCGCATAGGTTTCCTACTAATCCTTTTTTCCTATTTCCTTTTTCTTTCCGACTTTTTAATTATATCGCTATAAAAATGAACAACTCAAAATTTCAAAAGAAAAAAATGTGTTTCTCTACGGAAATAAATTTTCTTTACCTTTTGTTAATTCTTTCTTTTTTCCCTTTACGAAGAATGTGCTTGCGAGCCCTACACTTTAACCTCGTTTCTTCTTTTACACTACTTATGCATTTTTTTTATAAAAAAAATCAGTCCAAATACTGATAGAGAATATATAAAACAACATTATATAAAAATGAAGAGGAAAAGTCCTCCGGGACATAGTCCAGTGGTAAAGCCTGAGCGCTATAAGGCGCTCTGGCATGGGACAACGTGGGTTCGATTCCCTGCAAGCACGAAGAAATTCTGCATATTGGAAAATTTGACATTGTCTCATTGATCAATTGTACGCAAATTTGACCTTGTCTCATTGATCAATTGTACGCTCCCAGAAAACTGGCCACCGAAGCACATCCCGCGATTTACCTGGTGATAGTTATTGAAGGACCGGTGTTATTAACTACAGGACGTCTGGGAATACCAGTAAAGTAGTCCGGAAAACCTGAAAACGTGGATTAAAAATGAAGAGGAAAAGCCGAAAGTCTTTTGAATACACCTACAAGCTAGACACTCTTCCCTTTCCCACTCCACGTTGTTACATTTGACGGCGCTAACACTGGTCAAATTCTTACCAATTTCACCTGTCTTACAGTCTATACATATAACTACTCACCTATATATCAACCCCAAATTACCAGAGATACATTTCATGGTGAACTTCAATCAAGCTCAGCCATGCAAGTAATTGAGACCTCTTGAGCAACACAAATGCCAAAAATTCATCTTTTCAGACACCCATTTGCAATTACTAATCAGTTACCAAAGAAAAAATAATTCTTGCTATCGAGTTAAGTAATATCGCCATGCTTTTCCATTTTGATCTCAAAGAATTTAAAGAAAAGGTCTCCACTCAATTCCGACCTTGGCAACGCTCTTTCCAGTTCTGGGTTCGCGCTGCTGATATTTATACTGGTTATAAAGTAAACCCCTTTTGCCTCTTTCACTTTGTATTGGTTTATACATATTTATTTATATTGTTCCTAATAATTAGTTCGATTAGATTGAGGTCCTTTTTGGGTTTGGTAGGTATTTCAGGTAAGAGCAAGTCTTGAAAAGGATGTGCAGAAACAGGAGGTAATGTGGGAGAAGCAGCACGAAATTGCTGCTGATAAGATATATAGCATGTGTTCTGAGCTTGGTGGGTTTTTCCTCAAGGTACTTTAATTATGAAAATCCAGTGTTTTTGTCTATATTGGATTTGGTTTCATTGTTATTTACTTCAAATTTCTAAACCTTGAACTGTCACAGTGTGATCTAAATTTGGTTTCTCCACTTTTTCATCAAACTCCTATAATCTTTATGATTAACAAATGACAAGTACTCACTCCGTCCTGAGCACGGAGTTTAAAAGAAAAAGGAATGACCTTTGAAGGTTGTGATGTAAAATAAGCCATAGAAATTTCTGTGGTCTATAATTTTATTTCATTATGGGTAAAACGGGAACTTTGAAGTTAAATTGTTACTTAATATGGAGAGACGTTATTCTTTTCGGGACTGACTAAAAAGTAAAGAGTGTCACATAAATTGGGACGGGGAGTACTAATATCAGGGGCGCTTCCACCGATTGAGGAAATCAAATGATTGTCATTCCTTATGCTTCAGAAGTTGCACATTACTTCGGGAGTAAAATTAATGACCAACTTTATTGTGGGTTTTTAATTACTAACGAGTTACTGTGTTATCAAACTGCTTTGTTTTTATTTTTATTTGGTTATTTTTAAAATTTATGCTGTGTCAATATTTCGGTCTCTGGATGATTAATTGATGTTAGGTTGCCCAAATAGTTGGGAAGCCAGACTTGGCGCCAGCTGCATGGGTCAAAAGGCTTGTTATTCTATGTGATCAAGCACCAGCTACACCATACAATGTGATTAAGGTAGTGCTTGAGAAGGAGTTGGGTCAAAGTATTGATGAATTGTTTGAATATTTTGACAAGGATCCACTAGGCTCTGCTTCAATTGCTCAGGTATATACTTTTCTGCACTCTTTCTCGTTCTTGCTAAATTATAATGCTCGAAGACATTTCTTTGCAAGAAAAGATGGAAATCATGGGATGAAAAGTAGGAAAGCTGCCAAGTATTATATTAAGTGTTCCATTTGAGTGGTTTTATTTCTTGAAGCGCAATCTAATAAGAAGGGAGTTTATGGATTTAATCATAGTATTTAACTCATGTTGAAATCTAAAACGTTATCTTGTCATTTCCTTAGTTTAAGACTTGCTGCATAAGTTCTCTTTAATCTTTACGTATGGCCTTTTCAGGTTCATCGAGCAAGACTCAAAGGTGACAAGAATGATGTTGTCGTCAAGGTAAGAATTTGAGTGTTATCTTGCAATAATGGTATGATTATGATAACTTTTACCTTATCAAAAAAAATAAAAAATAAAATTGTGAGGTTCTAATTGTTGTAAAACTATAGGTCCAACATCCTGGAGTTCAGGAATTGATGATGACTGATATCCGCAACTTGCAAGCCTTTGCTTTATATATTCAAAAGACAGATGTCAAGTTTGATTTGTTCTCCGTTACAAAGGAAATGGAGAAACAGGTGCAAAACATTCATGAATTTGCAATTTGTCTTGTAATATTAGACTTTTCATATCCGTATTCCTATTTGATATTTTCTACTTTAATACTTTCTGTGTGCTGAGGATCTACTAGTGGAGCACCTAATCGTAATTGATTCGGTTCCAGAAAAGGGAAGCAAACGAAACTGGGAGTATCCCGATGTATTTTGATTTGGAAAGGGAGAAGAAGATAGGCTCTTTATTCTTTTATAGAATCTTTCTTAAAGTTAATTTAATCCGGAAATTGAAATAATTCTCTATCCTAACTCTAATTATTTCAGATCCCTTGGACTTAACAAGTCAGTTGTTGTGTTATTGGTGATACTCTGTACCACTATAATTGAAATTCTTCCAGAGGACGTTATGCCATATGTTAACTGTTTGAAGCAAAAGATTTAGAAAGTCCGTTTTTCTAATTTGATTATCATCTGTTGACCAGTACACCTTTACACTTTCATGCTCATTTTCTTTCAGTCATACGCAAAACCAGTCTATCGTAATTCTTAAATGTCTATGAGAGAAATGTGTTCATGGTCATCAGGAAAATGTTTGCTAGTGAAACTTATAAGAAAATGTTCATTATCCCATTCAATATATGTCAATGATCAGTAGGATTGCTGAAGGATGAAAAGAAGTTGTTGTACCACATAAGACTGGTTTTTTTTTTTTACAGCATGGTGCATGCTGAATTAGCTAATCTTTAATGTTAATAATTATGGATTTCCAGGCCACAATAGCGTTATATACATTCTAATTACGGGAAGGGGTCATTCGGGCCTATTTGAATAGTTACTCTGTTTACATATGGATCCCTACATCGTTACATTCTAGTTGGATTAAGAATTTACAAAAAAATTATCTTTTTAGTATTTTAGAAAGGGTCGGTTAGGAGAGGGAGGTATTTGTAATTGAATAACTATAAGCCCTCATGTTAAGTTGCCATTCTTGAGTTTGGTACCCTGAATAGACTGCAGATGATAAGCCGGACTAAGGTGAGGATGACGTCAAGTCATTATGCCCCTTATGCTGTGGGCGGAACACGTACTACAATGATCGGGATTTGAACTTAGTTGTCTATACTGATTCATTCCCAATACCAATCCCACCTTTCTTTTCTGTGATAGAATTCCTTAACCCTCCTTGTTTCTTTCTGCTTCACCTTCACATTTTGCATTCTCTTGGGAGCAGTTTCTAATTTATGGTAGGCTGCCATTGTTGTTTCCTTCCCCTAAATACTGTTTTTGCGTTTTACACTGTACAAATATGGCATGCGTATTACGTAGGAGATGGTCTGAATACAATCTTTTATGTGTTGGTTTTACTTTCTAACTGGTACTTACTTTTCGAATGTTTGATGTGGCACTATTGTTTGTCTGCATGCCTCTAAATGTTTCAAAATCAGTGAATATGCACCAATTGATCTGTTGGTATTTGCATCCAGCTAATTGACTTCCTCTCACCTGAATATTATTGCTTTATTAAGTGAATCTAGTAGATTGCATTTTTTCAACTTTTGCATCTTTGAAGTAATCTGGTTTTAACTTGTTGATTCAAGATTAGCTATGAGTTCAACTTTGTGAGGGAGGCTGAAGCTATGGCAAGAATTCGGCATTTCCTTTGCCAGAATAACAAAAAGTCCCCTGTTCGGGTACCTCGTCTGATACGAGACATGGTCAGCAGGTATGCTCAGGTGAAGAAAATTTACTTTGTCCGAGTTGCGTAGTGAAGTTAAGATGAGATTATTTAATTTAGCTCCTCTTTTGGTGATTTCAATTACATGGTTTAACTTTGTTAAGACTTTTTCTTTAACTGATAGGTGTTTACCTTTGTTATGACTTAACTAAGTGTTGAGCAAGAGTCGACTAGTTTCTTCACTGTGATACTCAGTTTATAATACGCACATGTTAAATCCTAGGGCTTTCTTCAGTTCTGGCTGGATGCACTGTTATTTGTAACACATAGTCTCTAAAACATGTGGATCACTTTGTAATTTGCAGTTTGTTTCATACTATTATATCTTCCTGATACTGGCTATATGTACTTCATTTTAGCAAGACAATCAAATCTTTGTTTGCATGAATAGTGGATTGATAAAGTATTTGCTATCGTCCTGGTTTTTCCCAAAAGGAATATTACTTTTAGCAACCTACTCATGGAATTAACCCTCATACACTGGGTGACACATGTGTGACTAAAGCCCACATCCAGTGGGACTTTGAATGTGAGATTGGTTCAACATTGCTGACTCAAGATTTTTCTAGAGGGTTCAGTTCACTTGATTAAAAAAAAGGTTCATTTGAATGATAGCTTATCAAGTCTATTTTCCCTCTTCGTAGTCATTCTATATTTTTCTTAATGTTATATGTTCTTCAGATAAGCTTGCTTCAGGGTGATATTAACAAAATATGAGGAGTTTTACAAGTGGTATGATGTTTTTCTTTTTAGGAAGAATATTTGATGTATTGATTGGATAATGTGGATATTGATTTTACCATCTTTCACATATATAAGGATAGTTCTCGCAAAGGTCAATTAAATCTAAACTCCTAGATAGAAAGAGATAGGTGGGTGGGAGGTGTATGTATCATGTTGAAGCGTGTGACCATCTCATCTAAAAGCTTAAGCTATTAGAGAGAGCACACTTTTATTCACTTAATTATGTTTTCAACACGTCCCCTCACATGATCTTTTTCATGGCCAAGCATATTGAAATTCTTTTTGATAATAGGTGGCGTTGAGATTCGAACTCAACACCTTTGCTTGCTCTGAAACTATGTTGAAGTGTGAGACTATCTTTTAAAAGCTTAAGCTGTTAAAGTGACCAAACTTTTTTTTCCTTAATTATGTCTTTAGCATATCAGATTACATGAGAGTGGATACAAGATGTTTGCCGAAGACTATTTCTACAAAAGTAAGGTAACAATTAGCAAATAGTAAAGGATAAGTGGAGTAACGAGTGGAAATACTTTTGAAAAAAAAAAGAAAAAAACTAATGCTTGGCCCATCTGGTGTGGAATTAGATCCTGTATTAGGCACCTTGAAACACATAAAGTTACGTAATCTACCACCCAAGGTTACCTTTTGCGTTGTATGTTTAGTTCAAGAACTCTACCTCTACCCCATTAGATCCGCTTCTGAAGATGTCAAACGTGCATTTACATATGCTTATACTTCCAGCTCCATAAGTTCGACTTACTTTATCTTATATTTCTCTTCTCCGATTGTTTCATTTTTCGGGTTAATTTAGTTTGTTGATTGACTGGCGTGGAAGTTAGGCTTGGTACCCAGGTCATCCAAAAGAAAGAAAATTTCAAATATCTTGGGTCTATTATTCAAGGAAATGGGGAGATTGACGATGATGTCACATATTGTATTGGTGCAACATGGATGAAGTGGCAGCTCACATTAGGAGTCTTGTGTGACAAGAAGGTGCCACCAAAATTCAAAGACAAGTTCTATAGTGTGGTGGCTAGACCAAATATGTTGTATGGAGCGGAGTGTTGGCCAATTAAGAACTCCCAAGTTTAGAAGATGAAAGTTGCGGAAATGAGGACCTGCGATGGATGTGTGGGCATACTAGGAGAGATAGGATTAGAAATGACAATATCCGGGACAGTGGGAGTGGCCTCGGTAGAGGACAAGATGCGGGTTGCGAGACTGAGATGGTTTAGGCATGTGAAGAGGAGATGCACGGATGCCCTAGTGCGGAGGTGTGAGAGGTTGGCTATGGATGGTTTCAGGAGAGGTAGAGGTAGGCTGAAGAAGTACTGAGAGAGGTGATTAGACAAGACATGACGCAGTTCCAGTTTACCGAGGACATGACCTTAGATAGTAAGTTATGAAGGACACAAATTAGGGTAGAAGTTTAGTAGATATTTGAGCTTTATCCCGCTTATCCTTTCATATTATTAGTCGTAGTATTACTTTTGTAGTTTCTTTTCCTTCGATTCCTATTACTATTTGTTGTTTCGTGTACTTTGATTATCGTATTAATTTGTGGTTGTCACTATCCTTTTTTTGTGTTTGGTACTGCTCTAGCATGCTTTTTATAGTATTTTGACATGACTTAATCGTTCTCGTTATTTCCTTTGGTACTGCTTTGATTTGCTTGTTCTTATGCCGAGGGTCTACCGAAAACAGCCTCTACCTCACAAGGTAGAGGTAAGGTCTGTGTACACTCTACCCTCATTGTGGGATTTCACTAGGTATGTTGTTGTTGTTGTTTATTGACAATGATGGGGATAACTACTTCCCGCATGAGTTTTGGTTTATTCCTGTTGATATTCTCCCTATATTTATCCACCTGAGCAATCACTTTCTTCATGCTGCTACTAGGAGGGTTCTAGTGATGGAATACATTGACGGCATACCCATTTTGAAGCTAGGAGATGAAATGGTGAAGAGAGGCATACATCCTGATGGCAAGTTAGCAGCAGCTGCAAAACAGTAAGTCCCTGAATTGTCCTAAATCATGTTCTAAACATGCCTGCTTGTTTCATACATAGACACGTTTCCTTGATATATAGAAAGTCTTCTGCCTTTGTTCCCCTTTGAAGTGGTCATTTTTCATGTCTGTGTATATTTGAATGTCCATGTGAAACTCCTGTGTGTTGCTCTTTTCTGAAAACGTTTATAGTGAAAGTCCCCTTTTTCCATTCTGAAAATGCAGGAATATCCTTAAAAAATTGTCACTTGCTTATGGACAAATGATACTCAAGAGTGGTTTCTTCCATGCAGATCCTCATCCGGGAAACATTCTGATCTGTAAAGGTTCTGAGGCAAGTGCACAATGGAATACCTAAACTTATCCCTAAACTAAGCACTTACAGATTGTAACTCTCGCGAATAATACAACATTACCATTCTCAAAAATAAATACCTCTCGCGAATAATATACAACGGAGATTGTTATTTACATTATTTTTTCAGGTTGCATTGCTTGATTATGGGCAAGTGAAGGATCTTCCTGATGAACTGAGGCTTGGATATGCTAAGTTGGTTCTTGCGATTGCTGATAATGACCCTTTAAAGGCATCGGAGAGCTACAGGTGTTATAATTTCCTTGAAAGTTTTTCTTGTAAATATATATTTTTCCTCTTTCTGCTTTCACAGCAGAAGAGAATTTGTGCGGTGTCTGTTACTCTAGCATGGTTGCAGCTGGCTATGAATAGGATAAATTAATTACCGTCCTTTGTTTGGGCAGTGGGTCTTGTTTTGCCAGTTGTTATGCACATACACAGAGACTGTTTTATTTTTGGGGGGGGGGGGGGATGCATCACTGACAGCATATGCTTATGACCGTAAGATGGAAGACCTCGTCACCTTTTTGTTAAGAGAAAATGTATTCATGCTCATTTGCAACTATGATTAGAAACACCATCACAGTGGACCACATTGGATATAATAAATCCCTTGACATACTTTATAGGCTCATCACCGTTCAACCAGAACTAGTGGTTGATTTTTCTGTAACTGTGCTCTTATAATTTGGCCCAATCTGACCTAATGCTTCAACAACAAAATGCAGGCTTGCAGCAGGCTAACCATTTTTTCGGCTTTCCTTGGTCTTCTTTATATCTCAGGGAACTTGGTATCGAGACCTTGAGCAAATGCGAGAATGAACTAAAGGAATTGCTTAGGCTGGCGGAAACAATGTTTGACACAAAATTACCCCCTGGAGTTACGATGCTGCAACCTTTCGCAGAAGAATCTTCAATCAAAAAGGTTGCTGTTAAGGTATGTCTTTAAGTTCCTTAGGTAAAAAGTATATAGCTATGCTGAGAGTTGGGTCTACTAGGCTAGAAAATGGAGACGGCATCTTATTGCGCAAGTTACTTTTAGGACCTAATTCCCAATTAGTACATAATGCTTCTGTCCTTTCTTTTTGTTGCTTCTCTGTTTCTTTTGGGTGGGGGGAAGGCGGGAAATTCATTTTTGTTGCATTTAGAAATTTTGAGTTGTATCTCGAGGATACCTTTGATGCGAGATTTCCAATGCAAGGATTTAGAAGTCCGTGACTTTCAAATTGTAACACAAGTTCTTTTGGAATTGAAAATGGATTTTAGTACAACTCCGAAGGTGAGTTATTCAAGGCATTTTACAGTATAAGCCGTGGAAACAACGTCTTGCAGAAATTAGGGTAAGGCTGCGTACTATAGACCCTTGTGGTCCGGCCCTTCCCCGGACCCCGCGCATAGCGGGAGCTTAGTGCACCGGGCTGCCACGAAAACCTTTACTAAACTTGCTTACTATTCATTGCAAAACCATACGAACTTTTCCAAATTAAAGGACTTGATATCTACCCTTTCCCAATTCTATGAACCGATAGATCCTTGTGCACCAAGTTAACTTCATTAGATTCCTATTGCTTACCATAAATCCCACCTTTGGAAATATTTGCAATTGACAACATTGGTTTCCCTTCACTCACGTGGTGATAACATTTTCCAGTTGAATCACTTCGAATTAAATATGAATATACTGTTAACAATTTTGAAAATTGTTTGTTTTGATGATAGGCTTTTCCGGAGGAACTGTTTTCTGTTCTCCGTACGGTGCATCTATTGAGAGGACTTAGCGTTGGTCTGGGAATTAATTTTTCATGTGCGGAACAGTGGAGACCCATTGCTGAAGAAGTTCTGTATGTTACTGGAAGACTTCCAGGTATTTTCAGTTATTCTTTCAAACGCGGCTGTAAAATGGTTAGGCGTTCCCTGTTTTGGGCATTTGACTTTGTGGGCCTGGAAGGAAGTGGACACTTAATCCCTGCTAACTTGTGATCCGGAAAAGTGTTAAATGTCTATTTCCCCCCCTGGTCGAGATGCTCTGCTGCATACAGCAATTTATGTTTGCAGTTTTTTCCTTTTCAAAGTAGGCCATTTTTCTTTAATCTGATAGTATGATTTTCTGTCTGTACGTTCTTCCCATAGCACAAGCTCACCAATTATTCTTATTTGCTTTGCAAGTCCTTCTCTGAAATTGCTCATTTACTTGCAGCTAAAGATCTGAAGCAAGTACATAAACGTGGAGCTTCCAGAAGAAGATTTTGGAGATAAGTGTTTGATGTATGAAAGTGATCAGTATGAGCCTACCTGGAAATATGGTAACTTTTGTAATTTGTCGTAATCAAATAGATGCCGTTAGCTGTATCCTTGTCATGGATAATTCAATTACAAAATTTTCCTTTTATGAGTTGTATTGGCATAGAAAGAAAGTTTTGTCAATAACATTGACTACTAGCCGTAGTTAGTGCTCAAAAAAACCATTGACTAATAGTAGCAATAGTCTTGTTTCAGGAATATTGTTAGGTTGTATCTTGATCTTAAAGTTGGATAGTAACATGACCAATCTGGGTTGTGAAGCAATATCAGAGTTTTGTGTTTCTCCAAATTCTTTTGCTACTGTCTAAAACAACCATTGAGCAATAAAAAAGGTTTGTGTTTCTCCAAATTCTTTTGCTACTATGGACAAACAACCATTAGCTTTTCTAACTTGTGAATTCTGTGGTGCTTTTGAAATATAGAGTTTCTCGGCTTGTGCATTTACTTCTTTTTTATTTCTAACTGTTCTTCTTCCCTTGACAAATGAGATATATCCTTGGTATTAACACTTCTTACTCCTTTGAACATGTCGATCTTGGAATAGTCCTTCAAGCCTTACTGGTCTTAAGTATAAAATGTTAGCAGCCAAGTCTTTTTAAGTTAAGTAAGCCTTCTGATATGGTTAGACATTGATCTATATCTATAGATATTTATCTGTCTATATGATATGTATATTTGTCTCCTCCTCGCCCCACCCCACCCTTCTAGATTAAATAGAAATGTTTTGAGACAATATGATGTAAGTAAGGAGGGGTGATGTTTGGTAAGTGGGTCGGGTGTTGGTGATATTCGGGTTGACCCGAAAATAGGTTCTCGGATGGGACATTTCTGCCGGGCAGTGTGGTGTTTGGTGGCTGTTTCGGGTAGTTATATAGGGAATCGGGTCAAGGCGTTTTATGGAGCTATTGCGGGTGTGTTGAGAGTGATGTTGGTGATCGGGACCTGGTGGTTGGATGGTGGCAAGGTGAAGGGACAAAACTGAAACAGTGAGGCTCCGACAAAAGTTGTTTAGTGGACTGTTTGGTGTTGTCGGACTTGGACGGTTGTATACGGGTGGTGTCGGTTAACAACCTTTGGAAGGGGTGTTTGTGAAGTACTGTGGGAGGTGAGGATGGTCAGTATATAGTGGGTTGGGTAAGGATTGAACACGAGTTACAAGATGCAAGCTCGAGTGAAGGATGGTTGATTTGGTTAAGTGTTGGTTCGGTTGATATGCCAAGGATATTGACACGGGGGTTTTAATGCCCGAGTCAACACCAAGATGAAGGTGACCAATTTCACAAGGACTTGATCGTGGTTGCTAAGTACAAGCCTGAATACAAATCAAGTAAGGGTGGCCGAAAACCTTAAGATAGACCCTAGACTTGAGTTCGGTTGGATCACACAAGTTCCAACGTCCACTCGCACCAAGGAGGTTCCTTAAGCTTGGGCTTAGCTAAGTCACACAAGTCCTAACCAAACTTACACCGAAGGGACCTTAGCTTGGGTTTAACTAGGTCACACAAGTCCTAACTTCAACTTACATTAAGGGGTTGGTTCACACAAGAACCGAAGGCCCACACAAGGACCAACTAAGATAAACAACACACAAGTTGAATAACTTAGCAAATGAGTAAAACTCACTAATTTTCATAAATCAACTCTGAATATTTACAATGTCCTAAGGGTCCTATTTATAGTAGTAAATGGACCATTCTAGATGACAAACTAAAAGACACAAACTACATGTAAACTTTCGGCCAAGTGTGGATAAGTGGGAAGGGGTATGGGTTTACTTGGTGACCAAAGGTGTTTCGACCAAACCAAGACAATGGGAAAGGTCTTGGTTTTTCTTGGTGACAAAGGATGAATCTTTCACACTCCCTTTGTGGATTCCAAGTAGAAGAGTGCATGGATTTGGCTTCTCAAGATCTCATCTTCTTTTGGAAGCTTCCATTCCTTGCATTTGTGTTCCTTGGCCGAATGGATAAGGGAGTATTTCGACCAACACTTCATTTTCTTGATATCCTCAAGTTGGTTCATGAATTGTCTTTTGGAAGCATAATCTTCTAGACCATTTTTTTTCCTTGCTAACTTGTCCTTCAACTCACGGCCTAGTCATCCCTTTGGAAGACTTTTTGGCCTAGTCACCATTAGATAAGTCCGGAAGTTTTCTCTTGTATGCGTCTTCTTCTAAACTTGCTAAATAGGGATCCAAATATAAGCCAAATTGTTGACTTAGAATGATGTTCGTATTGTGCCACGAATCCCATAAAATATAATGCCTTGCCATAGGTAGAATCATGGCACCGTGCACCCTTCAATTTTGTGCTAGAGCAAAAGATGGCATTTACTCTAGTTTCATGTTTGGTGTCCAACGACTCTTCACGGCTTGACATGGTTTGGGCATGGGCTTCACAAATCTTTTTCCTCGAGGCTTCAAAAACTCTTGTTGCTCATCGGAACCATTCACTCATCTTTTCTTAATAGCTCATTGGTAGGGGCAGCACGGTCACAACAATTTCATATGACATGATGAGAATAAGAAGTCGGACCAAGGAAACTATTTGCCGCAATTATACCCATAGGCTCGGAACATCTTTGGCGATAGTCCACCGTGGTTGGATTATCACACATGCCCTCAGATGTCGTGGTGTAACCCATGGACCATTGTAGCATCTTGGTTCAAGGTATTTTTTTTTACATTGAAGTCAAGTGTGATGCAGTGGAAAATAACATGTGTGAAAGTTTCAATGTTTGGATTCTAGGAGCAAGGCACAAAACTATTATTACCATGCTTGAGGAGATTAGAGTAAATGTGATGACTAGATTAGCTCGGCTAAGTGAATTTGTTAACTCTAGGGTAGGGATCTGGACCGGATCGGATCTGGACCGGATCCTACTAGATCCAGATCCAGACCCGTTTTTCATACCTGGATCCAGATCCATCGGGTCCATAAAAATCAGATCCAAATCCGTATCCATCGGATCCACCGGGTCCACGGATCGGATATGGATCTACATGTAAAAAAATTTGCCTTGCTAAGAATGTAACCTTGCTAAGATTTTTTTTTGAACTGACAAACGATTTTTATTTAGCTAACAATTTACTGTGTTTCAATTTTGAAATGTTCATATGAGATATTTTGTTCGTTGTCTCGTTTTGATTGTGAGCTATTAATTGAAAATGTTTGACAATGACAATAGTTGTGGAAAATGATGACTAGTATTTCCACAATGCAAAATTTGCATGTGCTTGGAATCTTCGCAAACGAAGTGAATATAATTTTAACTACTTGTCTATGAAGATGTTAGTCATTCACTAATATAACATTGATTTTATTATCGAAGTTATCTCTTTATTTTTTAGTTTTTGAGTTAACGCGGGGATAAATTATACTTATTTTGAGAATTAAACTTGTAAGGATGTGCTTAGTAATTTTAAGAAAATACTTATAAAATTACATTCTAGGTTATGAATATATTTAATAAAAAACGGATCCACTGGTCGGATCTGGATCGGATACGGATCTCAAATACAAGATCCAGATCCATATCCAGATCCGATCTGTCAGAAACGAATCCGGATCCGTCGGGTCTAAATTTTGAAGATCCATATCTTATAAAGCGGATCTGGATCCACCGAATCCGGACCGGGTCCAGAATCCACTGCCATCTCTACTATAGGGTAGGCAACATCTCTCCGATGAGAATGAAGATATTTGAGGATAACATTGACAAGTCAATGGACCGTTTCATTGAATTTAATGGGCTAACAGGTTATGAAGTGAGAGATGGAACAAACAACACACTAAATGTTTAAGAAGGGATGTTAATCATCCATTTGAAAGTTGGTTTACATGTTCTAGTTCAGCTACTGCACCTAATTCAACTAATGTACCTAGTTTACAATCGACACCTATTTTAGCTGCTGCAAATAGAGGAAAGGAAAAGGTGTGGCAAGAGCAACCCCATATACAAGGCCAAGAGTGATGGAAATGAGTGAGTTTCAAGCTGAGAATGGGGTCACAACTTTTAATCCTGGGCTACCAAGTCAGAGAATTATATCTACTAGACCAAGAAAGATAATAAGATCAGCAGATGTAACTGGTGATATTGGTTTCAAATACAACAAGTGGACTGAAGCGGAAAGAAAGTAAAGCAATCACAACAAGAATGGATTGCCACAACTGAATCATTTGAAGAGTGACCATCAGTAAATTGAAGGTCACGTAAAGTGACGTATTCGAATAGTGAGCCCAAGTCATATATAAGGATCGAGTTACCCACGGTGGTGGAAATAAAATAGGGTGACAGTTCGCACTAATAGGTTGCTGGTTCAGCTGGTATTGGAGCACTCTACTTGTTTTAGAGTTGCAGTCTGGTCGTGGTATGATATTGTGGTATGATATTTTGCATATGCATTTGGGGTATGGCGGGGCCCTGTCCCGTCCTTGTGATGTCATGTATTCTTTAGAGGCTTGTAGACAGATGTCATGTGTATAGTAGTCATGTGAGGTCCTGTCGGCTGTAATGTATGTGTCAGCTGAATGTTCGGTAACGGCCCTTGTGGCCATGATTGATTTTGGTTAGTTGGTTAGTACGTGAAGAGTGGTGCTCGGCAGGTAAGGTCCGGGTGCCCGTCATGGCCCTCCGGTTTGGGTCGTGACAAATCTGCTCCCGAAGTAGCAAATTTAAACTCTACTCCAGAAGTAGTAGAACTTTGAAAGTAGTAAAACTTTAAATTTTACTTTTGAAATAGTAAATCTGAAATTTACTCTTGAAGTACTAAATTCAAAATTTATTCCCGAAGTAGTAGAACTTTGAATTTACTCCCGAAGTGGTAAACCTTTGAACTTTACTCCCCAAGTAGTAAGATTTTAAATTTTACTTAAAAATAAAAAATAAAAAAAGTTCAACACTTGAAGTTTACTTCTTTTAGTCCCCAAAATCTGTTGTGACTTTATAATGCATGTAATATGTTTCAATTTTACTCCATCCTCTTGTTGATTTATGGACTCTCTAGTTGTTCTTCGTTCATGTTAAGAATTATGAGTAAATTATTACTTCCAACTGATGATATGATTATTTATTGTCACGGTAACTATAAATTTAGATTCCAAAAGAAATATTTTAAGTGATGGATAATTTTGTGTGGTGTTGTCCTATCTGGTTTGTATATTCATTTTCTAATTTAATTTAATTTGATTTGGCATATTTGTTGATAACACCATATTTTGTAATGTTCTCATTAGTTTTGTTTAACTGTTTGCAAAAGTTGTGTCCTTCTGTTTATTTAATTTGAGCTTTCATTACTGTAAAGTTTATGATTGTGGATTTGAAATGGATTCTTGGAATTCCGTATAAACGTATTGAATAATTAATATCGCTCGAGTTTATTTGCTAGCTAGGAGGATAACTCATCTACTGAAACTAAACCTTTAGGCTTTGGTACTTCTAGGGCCCAGCTATATTGGCAATATTATCTTTCATTATAAAAATTTGAAGTATAATCTGCTCATAACTGAAACTTCTATATGAGATTATTTCAGTTATGAATTTTGATGAATTTTTCAGTTGCGAGGGATAATTTATTCATAAGCTAATGGCTCCATAAACTCTCCCTTCTACTATGCTTGTGTGTTTAGGAGTAGTTATCATGAATATAGTTAAAAAGTAGTAAAACAATGTTCGTAACGGAGTTGACATGTTGGACTTCTCATTGATCTATTGGCTATTTACCTTTTGTAGTTGCTATTAATATTGACGATTTGGAATGAGAGGAGGAACGATCTTGGGCCGTTGATCTAATATAAAGTGTATATAATTCTCTGGAAAAAAAGTTTAAATTACCAAAGCATACATATTTTGATTTTAATTGTTAGAAATATATTACTCCCTTTATCACAATTAATATGTCATACTTTTCTTTTTAGTCTGTTATAAATTAAATATCTTACTTTTTCATTTAGAAATAATTCTACTTTAAACTCATTATTTTACACTTAATGAAATAATTTATTATCGCACAAATATTTATGATTTGTTTTAAATAATAAGTTTTGATTTTTTAAAATTTCGCGTCCAATCAAACAGTACAATTTGAATTATTACGAGGGAGTACTCGTGTAATTCATCTTTAACCCAAATTACTCCACTATATAGGAGTATAGAGTTTGAAATGCTACTAGCTTTGGTTGTTTGGAGCTACTATAATTTTTTATTTTTTCAATTATTCTGTCCAATAGAATGAAAAATCAGTTTTCTTCTCATCTCAGTAAACTTCAAGTGTCCAAATATTAAATAGTTAGCATAGCTTTCATGAAATACTATTAGCCGAATTAAAGTGGACCACCAATATTCTGGTTTTTGTTTGGTATCCCTGTTAATTTAAAGTATTATCATGAACTCAAAAGATCATTGATTAGGAAGGATACTTTTAAACAATTGGAGTTTAATTTATATAAACTATAATAGTCTAAAGAACGTTTATATTATCAGTGTATTTTTACTTATTGTAAATTTGTAACAGATAAAAGGGCAGCCCGATGCACTAAGCTGCTATGCGTGGGGTCCGGGAAAGGGTCGGACCACAAGGGTCTATTGTACGCAGACTACCTCACATTTCTACAAGAGGTTGTTTCCACGGCTTGAACCCATGACCTCGTGGTCACATGGCAGCAACTTTACCGGTTACTCCAAGGCTCCCTTCAAAATTCTTAACAGATAATTTGTTATATTTTTTCTAGGTTACAAATCCCTGTTTTTGGTAAGGTTACCTGTAAAGCTGTAATTATCATTTAGGTAACTTGTAAGCTTATAAAAGTTAAACTGTTAAAACTTAATTAAGATGAATATATCTCTTTCTTTCTCTCTATCCTGAATTAGAAAAAAGTGATGTTTGCCTCAGGGTGAGTTTTAAACTTATCATTGACACGAAGTTAAGTGAGAGTTGTGTAGAGGGGCGAAGCTAGGAGGCGGGTACAAAGGATTCATCTAGATCCCCTTCACGTTGCATATATAAAGTTAAAATTAGTTTTCATGTATATATAGTAGACTTTGAATCCTTTGGCTAATTCTTCCCGAGTTTACTTTTGTATATTTTGAAGCCTAATTAAAAATTTGGTTCCGCTGGGTCTGGAGTTGAGTTAGTTAACTCACAGGGAATTTCTGGTTATTTTAAACAATAATAATGGTTAAGGTTAGTTTGTGTCATGAATAGACCTTTGATGCCTTTCCTTAAACCTCGCGCACAGTGGGAGCTTAATGCAACAACATTCTTCAGCTCCATTGTGTCGTGAAGGAAAGTCATGGGGCCCTCAACTCCATTCTGCAGGTAGTTCATGAACTTTCTGTTGGGTTTAAATGATAGATTGAATGGGAAATGGAGGGAGTTCCCTCTTGCTCTATAAAATAATCATTTGTCCCACATCGGTAGTGGAAAGAAAAGCGGGAGTTGTCCCACATCGGTAGTGGAAAGAAAAGTGGGAGTTGTCCCACATCGGTAGTGGAAAGAAAAGTTCTTCTACTTATAAGTAGAATTACTCCTTCTTGTCAATAAAAGGGTTGAGGGGGCAAGGACCCCTCGCGCCGCCGTCGTCGCTCGCTCGGCTTCGGATTCGGATTCGGATTCGGTCAAATGATCTGATTGATAATCTTTTTGGACCAAATTTTCTTTAATTTTAATTAATTATCCAATCCTACCCGTTAGTGACCCTGACTACGACGGGATCCGCGTGTCGACATGATCGACCGGATCCGCGTGTCGACCCGCGATCCGGTTTTTTCCCACATTTAAATTTCCCACCGCTTTTAGTGACTGCTCGAAGGGTTGCAAACCTTCGTAAACAAGATTTCCATGGCTATAAATTCGCTTTGATTCCTCGTAATTTTACTTACTAATTTTCAACTACAAAATCTTCTTCTTCTTCTCGCACGAATCAATTACGTGTGATATACTCTTGTTGAGTGGTTCGCCGCTACGAGTTTGGAGTACTACTATTACGGTAAGATAATCGTTCTATCCTGGGAGGATATTCCATCAACCTCGAGTCTTGTGAGGGAATAATTTCCTTAAGGACACACTTTGAACTAAGTGGGCTCGATTATATTCTGAAAAATTATTCTTATTTTTCAACACTGATTTTGTTTACTTTCAGTGTTTATTGTTTACTGGTTTTTTGGAGTACCGATTACTAACAATCTTAAGGAAATTACATTTTTAGATTAATCTGTATTTTATTTTGGAGACTAAAACCTGTGTGGTTTTCTACTCCGTGTGAAATTTCATATTCTGACTTGAAGACATACAAACTTCGTTGGAATATTAAAGTTCATACTTGTACAACGATTTGAAGAACATAAAAACTTCATCGTTGTTGTATTCTGGTTTGGAGATTAAAACTTGTGCAGTTTTCTACTCCATATGAATATTAGTATTCTGACTCGAAGATATAAAAACTTCGTTGGAATACCAAAGTTTCATAATTATACTGCAATTTGAAGAAATAAAATCTTCATCGTTTAAGTCTGTGATTGAATTGCTATTCTGGTTTTATTAACTAAAACAGTTTGTCGATTTGACAGTGACAAACGAATAATGGCAATTGAGACTGGAACTACCTCTGCAATTACTGCACCAACGGTTACTCCTACGACCCGTACTGTGCACCGGCCGAGAAACTTGCGAAGTACAGAGGAGCCAGCTTTAAAGGATGGCAGCAAAGAATGTTTTTTTGGCTTACCACCCTTGGTATGCAAAAGTTCACCAATGAGGACCCTCCCGTGCCTGCCGCCGACATGCCTGACAACCAAAAGTTCATGGTTACTGAGGCTTGAAAACAGGCTGACTTTTTGTGCAAATGCTACATTTTGAGTGCCTTAGAAGATGACTTGTACAACGCGTCTACGGCAAAGAGAGACTTCCAAAGAACTATGGAGTGCACTTGAAAAGAAGTACAGAATTGAAGATGCTTGCTTGAAGAAGTTTGTGGTTGCCAAATTCCTAGACTACAAAATAGTGGATGGAAAAACCGTTGGAACCTAAGTTCAAGAGCTTCAACTTATCTTCCATGACCTTATTGCTGAAGGTATGGTAGTAAATGAAGCGTTCCAAGTGGCTGCAGTGATTGAGAAGTTGCTGCCCTCATGGAAAGATTTCAAGAATTATCTTAAGCACAAAAGAAAGGAAATGAAGTTGGAAGATCTTGTGATTCGTCTCAAGATCGAGGAAGATAACAAAACCGCTGAGAAGAGGTACCGTAAGACTTCACCAATTGAAGGGGCAAACATCGTTGAAGATCTTTGCTCTGAAAAAGAACAAGAAAAGGAAGAGGCCTTCTGGAAAGGAGAAGGATTCCAACAAGAAAAAGTTCAAGGGCAACTACTTTAATTGTGGGAAAGCTGGCCACAAAGCCCCAGATTGTCGTCTCCCGAAAAAGAACAAGGGAAAAGGACAAGCCAATATGGTGGAAAAGAATGATGATATGGATGATATGTGTGCAATGATATCGGAGTGCAATTTGGTTGGAAACCCAAAGGAGTGGTGGCTTGATTCTGGTGTCACTCGACATGTTTGCGCTACAAAAGAAGCATTTGCAACCTATGTTCCCGCTGGACCCGAAGAGGTACTGTTTATGGGAAATACTGCAACAGCCAAGGTTGAAGGATATGGGAAGATACTTCTGAAGATGACTTCCGGCAAGGTCCTGACTCTCAACAATGTTATGCACGTTCCAACAATTCGGAAGAATTTAGTTTCAGCCGGACTACTCGTCAAAAACGGGTTTAAATGTGTGTTGGTTAGTGAGAAAATTGTAATAAGTAAGAATGATTTGTTCATATGAAATGGCTACCTCACCGAGGGCCTTTTCAAACTCAATGTAATGGTTGTTGACAGTATTAATAAGAATTCAGTTTCGTCTTACTTATTGGAGTCAAATAATTTATGGCATGTTCGTTTAGGACATATCAACTACAAAACCTTGCGAAAATTGATTAATTTAGAAGTATTGCCTAAATTCGAGTGTAATAAATCTAAATGTGAAATCTGTGTCGAATCTAAATTTGTTAAACATCCATATAAGTCTATTGATAGGAATTCAAATCCTTTAGACTTAATTCACACAGATATATGTGATATGAAGTCAATACCATCTCGCGGTGGGAAAAAATATTTTATAACTTTTATTGACGATTGCACTCGATATTGTTATGTGTATTTGCTTAATAGTAAGGATGAAGCAATTGATGCATTTAAGCAATACAAAAACGAAGTGAAAAATCAATTGAATAAAAATATAAAAATGATTAGAAGTGATAGGGGAGGAGAGTACGAATCTCCTTTTGCAGAGATATGTTTAGAATATGAAATTATTCATCAAACTACTGCCCCTTACACACCACAATCAAATGGAATTGCGGAAAGGAAAAACCGAACATTAAAGGAAATGATGAATGCCTTACTAATAAGTTCTGGTTTACCGCAAAGCTTGTGGGGGAAAGCTATCCTTACAGCTAACCGAATACTCAACAGGGTGCCCCACATCAAAACACAATCTATTCCATATGAACTATGGAAAGGAAGAAAACCCAACTTGAAATATTTCAAAGTGTGGGGGTGTTTAGCAAAGGTCCAAGTTCCTTTGCCCAAAAGGGTAAAAATCGGCCCAAAAACTGTGGATTGTGTTTTTATTGGTTATGCTACAAACAACAAAGCTTGTCGGTTTTTGGTTCACAAATCGGACAATCCCGAAATTCATGTTAATACGGTAATTGAATAAGATAATGCTGAATTCTTTGAAAATATTTATCCGTATAAAACTGAATGTGAGTCGTCAAGTGAAAGATCTAAACGACCGCGGGAAGAACCAAAGGAAAATACACCAAGTAAAGCGGATGCAAGGCGTAGCAAACGTCAAAGGACATCTACTTCCTTTGGACCAGATTTTGTGACATTCTTGCTTGAAAATGAGCCTCAAACATTTAAAGCAGCGATGCCTTCTTCTGATTCAGCATTTTGGAAAGAGGCAGTCAATAGTGAGATTGAATCAATTTTGAACAACCATACATGGGAATTGGTTGATCTTCCTCCTGGAAATAAACCTTTAGGATCAAAATGGATTTTTAAAAGGAAAATGAAAGTTGATGGCACTATTGACAAATATAAGGCAAGACTTTGTGGTCAAAGGTTATAGACAAAAAGAAGGCCTTGATTACTTTGACACATACTCGTCGGTAACAAGAATAACATCTATTCAGGTGTTAGTAGCACTGGCGGCCGTATATGGTCTTGAAATCCATCAAATGGATGTCAAGACAGCTTTCTTAAATGGAGAATTGGAGGAAGAAATTTACATGGAACAACCTGAGGGCTTTGTGGTTCCTGGTAAAGAAAGGAAATTGTGCAAACTTGTTAAGTCACTTTATGGACTTAAACAAGCACCCAAACAATGGCATGCGAAATTTGACCAAACAATGTTGGCAAATGGATTTAAGATTAATGAGTGTGACAAATGTGTTTACATTAAAAATACTCCAAATCATGAAGTCATTGTTTGTTTATATGTTGATGACATGTTGATAATGAGTAGAGATATTACCAATATAAATGCTACGGCGTATCTTGGCTAGCAAATTTGATATGAAAGACTTAGGAGTTCTTGATTTGATCTTAGGCATCAGAATTCATAAAACTCCACAAGGTCTAGCATTATCGCAGTCTCATTATATTGAAAGAGTACTTGACAAGTTTAAGTATTTAAATTTCAATGTTGTAAAGACTCCAATTGATGTAAGTTTTGCACTTCAAAAGAATAAATGTGAAAGTGACTCACAATTGGACTATGCACGAGTTTTGGGAAGTTTGATGTATATTATGAATTGTACACGACCAGATATAGCATGTGCTATAAGCAAGCTGAGTCGATTCACGAGTAATCCCAATCAAACTCATTGGATGGCAATGAAACGAGTCTTGGGGTATTTAAACACACCCAAGACTATGCTTTGCATTATAACAAATATCCCGCCGTGATCGAAGGATATAGTGATGCAAATTGGATCACCGGGTCATTTGAAGTTAAATCCACGAGTGGTTATGTTTTCACAATTGGGGGTGGATCAGTGTCTTGGAAATCATCAAAACAGACATGCATCGCCCACTCTACAATGGAATCTGAATTTATAGCTTTAGACAAGGCCGGTGAAGAAGTTGAATGGCTCCGGCATTTCTTAGAAGATATTCCATTCTGGCCCAAACCTTTGGCTCCTATATGTATACATTGTGACAGTCAAGCAGCAATAGGTAGGGCAGGGAGCGTAATGTACAACAGAAAATCTCGTCACATACGACGAAGACACAATACCGTTAGACAACTCCTCTCTAGTGGCGTTATCACGATTTACTATGTAAAGTCAAGAGATAACGTGGCGGATCCGCTTACAAAAGGCTTATCTAGAGAGGGAGTTAGTAGATCATCAATGGGAATGGGGTTAAGGCCGAGGACAAGTCATCATGGCGGTAACTCTACCTAGCAGACTGGAGATACCAAGAGCTAGGTTCAAGGAGATCAAACAAAGTTGTGACTGACGGTTCAACATTGTCAAATAACTCAACTCATTCTCGGATGAAGACAATGTTCAGAAATAAGGATAAAACCTTATGGCTTGTTAAGGAGTTAATAAAGCATTAATGTTCTTTAATGATTATCTAAATCTGGCAGTGTATGACCAGTTAATGTGGCTATAGGACCATATGTTTAGAAATCACCTATGTGAGTGTTAAGTGTAAGCCGCTTTAAAGGGGAATGACAGTAAAGGCCCATTCTCTACACACTCATGAAACCAGGATGTGTTCATGGCTGAAACGAACACAACCGTGAGAACCATAAATGGTTGAGGGTTGATTGTGTGACTTATGTTGTCTAGGTATACAACAAAGTTCGACGGTTCAAAGATATCAAATCTACCGATTGATCGAGTATATCCGATATAAGTTCACTACGGAAAGTTCAAAGGGAAACCTACTTATCCAGATGCAGTCAATTCTCGCTTGTATATCACACTTGTCTGCGCATTCCTTTATCTTATAGTCATTCCCCATTCATGTGGGGGATTGTTGGGTTTAAATGATAGATTGAATGGGAAATGGAGGGAGTTCCCTCTTGCTCTATAAAATAATCATTTGTCCCACATCGGTAGTGGAAAGAAAAGTGGGAGTTGTCCCACATCGGTAGTGGAAAGAAAAGTTCTTCTACTTATAAGTAGAATTACTCCTTCTTGTCAATAAAAGGGTTGAGGGGGCAAGGACCCCTCGCGCCGTCGTCGTCGCTCGCTCGGCTCGGCTTCGGATTCTGATTCTGATTCTGATTCGGATTCGGATTTGGTCAAATGATCTGATTGATTGATAATCTTTTTGGACCAAATTTTCTTTAATTTTAATTAATTATCCAATCTTACCCGTTAGTGACCCTGACCCGCGACCCGGCCGGATCCGCGTGTCTGACCCGCGACCCGGTTTCTTTCCCACATTTAAATTTCCCACCAGTTTTAGTGACTGTTCAGAAGGGTTGCAAACCTTCAGAAACAGTACTTCCATGGCTATAAATTCGTTTGATTCCTCAGAATTTTACTTACTAATTTTCTGAACTACAAAATCTTCTTCTTCTTCTGCACGAATCAATTCTGTGTGATATACTACTGTTGAGTGGTTCGCCGCTACCAGAGTTTGGAGTACTACTATTCTGGTAAGATAATCGTTCTATCCTGGGAGGGGATATTCCATCAACCTCGAGTACTGTGAGGGGAATAATTTCCTTAAGGATACACTTTGAACTAAGTGGGCTCGATTATATTCTGAAAAATTATTCTTATTTTTCAACACTGATTTTGTTTACTTTCAGTGTTTATTGTTTACTGGTTTTTTGGAGTACCGATTACTAACACTTTCTCCCAAGATTCTAGTCCTTGTGGAGCAAGACTCGAGTCACAATGGACCTTTTTTTCTTGGGAGGTTCATGGAAGCGCTGCATTATTACTCTGCTATTTTCGACTCACTTGATGTCATGCTGCCTAAGTATGACACCAGGCGGGAGAAGATAGAGCAATGTTACTTTGCAGAGGAGATTAAGAATATTGTGAGTTGCGAAGGACCAGCAAAGGTGAAAAGGCACGAGAGGGTGGACCAATGGCGTAGGAGGATGGCCGAGCAGGTTTTCAAGCAGCGCCTATTAATATGGTGTCGCAAGCCAAGTAGTGGCTTGCTAAAGTATTGCATATGAAGGATTCACCATCACAGAAGAGAAGGGTTGTTTGGTTCTTGGATGGAAATCAAAGCCTATTGTGGCTGCCTCTTGCTGGAAATGCTGATCAACTCATAGCCTTGCCACAATTTCCATCTAATGGTATCATATGGGAATTACTAATAAATGAGTGAATGATCATCCGCTACAACGTTTTCATGTTAGTGTGCCTATTTTAAGTTTTTGGAGTGATGAAATAAAGTTCAAGTAGTCGTTTTCATTTTGCATATAAAATAGTTGCTTGCTGGTGTATAGCTTGACATTCCTTTCATTTTCTGAATTCTTAACACTAAGTTAGTTTCCTATTTTTCCTTCCCACAATCCCAAAGGAAAAAAGGCAATCGCGCGTTGTCTGTCAAAAATGTATTGTACATGTTATTAGTACTTTCCCAATTGAGATTTTCAGTGACTGTATATAAAGAAAAGATATAAACATGGTTTTTTTATTTCCCATCCGATATCCAGTACTCGGGACCCGACTAAATCAGGATATCAGCATGTTTCGTTGCATATAGCATATAAAGTTTGATGAAGGTGCAACAAATTTTGTAAGCTCGAGCTTACTCTGTGTTTTCACCTATTCATATAATTAAATTTGGAAAGACTTAAATTTGAATTTGAGCCTCATACTAGCGATTAGACAAACTATCATCAAAACGAGTGTCTTTGTTTGGTATAACCATCTGATATCCGATACCCACTAATGTGACTAATCTAGGTTTCCTATCAAAGACTTCTATTCTAGCGCTTGAATCCCGAGGATATTTAATTACGGATTGAGGATCTCATCCATCACACAACACACTTTAGTCACGGGGTTATCCTAGAAAGGAGTTAAATTCACAATACCATAAATTTTGGAAACTAGAAGCAAAAAGAAAATAAATAAAGAAAGGCAAGGAGGGCAATTCAGGTAATTCAATTGCCGGAGTGGCACAATTTAATGCCGAAGAGGAACCTGAAGCGAATGTGAGAGAGAAATGGAGGGTATTAGCATTGTAGGAGCAAGTAGTCTTTGTGTTTCTTCTTCACTTTCCTCCAAAACTAGCAGCTTATCCTGTGCACCCTCTTGCAATCCTTAACCCCATCAAGAATCACCACAACTTAGCTGCATTTCAGCCAGCATTTAATCTTTTTTGCAAGTACCCAATCTCGTCCCAATGCCTCCAAAAGGAACCATACAGTTCGTATATTCCTTCCCCACTTGGTTGCTTCCATGGTATGTTTATCTGTATATGAACTGTGCATTTTGTTGAACTTTTGCATACCCAATTGTATTTTTTTTAATTGTTGGGGTCAATTTGTTGTTTCAGGAAGAAGTGGAGGAGACATACATTATGATTAAGCCTGATGGTGTTCAAAGAGGACTTGTATGTTCTTCAGCAGATTCTTGTTTGTTTTGACTTTGGATTGTTAAAATAAAAGACTTTTTTTATATAAAGAGAAAAAAACATTCTTTTTAGCTCTTGTTTAAGTTTTTGTTTAATTGTAATAGATTGGGGAGATTATTTCAAGATTTGAGAAAAAGGGGTTTAAGCTAACTGGATTGAAGCTTTTTCAGTGCCCCAAAGAATTGGCTGAGGTTCATCTTTTCTGGAGCTGAGCTTGAATATGAATTACATACTCCCTCCGTCCCAATTTATGTGATGTGGTTTGACTGGGCACGGAGTTTAAGAAATAAAGGAAGACTTTTGAATCTTGTGGTGTAAAACACGTCAACGATATTTGTGTGGTTATAGATCTTGTTAAGCGTAAAAGTTAAATTATTTGTAAAATAAGGAAGTGTGTCATTCTTTTTCGAACCGACTAAAAAGAGAAGTGTGTCATATAAATTGGAACATAGTTTTTTATGGTTTTTTCAATAACTTGACATTTCTAGTTATACCATAATCACAACCCCCCCCCCCTCCCCACCTAAGACAACATGTTTACAGAATTACTCTTCTCAAATGGTGTAATGGTAGGAAGTAGGAACCATAAAGATGAATTTTGATAATGCATCAGGATTGGAAGTTTAAAATTTGACAACACATTTTCATATAGGTTGGACTAATGAGAAATACAAAGAAACATGAACCTAATGGAAATTAAAGAAGGATGATCCTGTACAAAGTGAGATTTACAAACTTCACATACCAGATGAATCCTTTTAGATAAGGGATGGTCTGACAATTAATTACGTATGCAATATATAGATTGTATCAATTTTTGTTTATCTTTTGAATTATTTGCTATCAGAAAAGTAGAGAATTGTATCCTTAGGCTTATTTTGTCCATTGGACAAGGGAATCCAATGTTCTTAATCATTTCTCAAGTCTATCTGTAGTATTTCATCCCTGTTAATTCCTGATTATATTGCTCGAAATCCTTAATTGTAACAGGAGCATTACAAGGACCTACAGTCCAAATCATTCTTTTCCAAGTTGATCGATTACATTACCTCTGGTCCTGTTGTCTGTATGGTAGAATTCTTGCCATTTAACCCATTTCCATCATTAAACCAATGAGTTATATGAAAGTCTAATGAGTTTCAACTTATATATATTATATTTGGCAATCTGCTGAGCTTCCTAATTTCTTGGATTGTATTCTATCTTTCGCAAGGCCTGGGAGGGTATTGACGTTGTTGCATCTGCTCGTAAGCTAATAGGAAACTAATCCTCTTAATGCCGAGCCAGGCACAATCAGAGGAGACCTTGCTGTTCAAACTGGAAGGTTGGGGCAACAGATATTAGTATTTTGTTTATTCTTTATTGGTCAATAAGTAGGCAGTCTTGTACTTGAAGGTTTCAACATTGCCAAGTACTTACTAGATCTGTTTGCAGAAATGTGGTGCATGGAAGTGATAGCCCTGACAATGGCAAGCGTGAAATAGGTAACTTGTTTGCTAAATCAACATCAAGTGGCTTATAAAATCTGGTTTCCATGCTATGCTTGTTTAACGGATAGAGCCATTACATGTCTAAAACTAGTGACTTCAGTTTCCATGTCTGAGAGAAGCAGTAAAATATGGAATCTTGTGTGGATTGTTCAGATGCTAACCTCCTAATTAGCCCCAAAAATTTTGCCTGCATTTTTGTTTAACAAGAAACCAAGCTCACAATAATGTTGAAAGATGATAAGGCTGCACTCCCCCATTCACAACTTTGATTTGTTGTTTAAAGTAAAATGACTGAGTAGTTGATTTGTGTTGAGACCATCTATAACTAGGATGTTTTCTAGTGAAATGATTGAGTAGTTGTTATGCTCTTTTATATGAGATTTTTATGGGGTTTAGAGTCCATGTCTGCCAGTGGAATACCTAATTTGTAATGTAAATATTGCATAATACACAAACCCCTGTTCTAGGAGAGTATGCCATGATCGTCTTCTGATTAATTGATGTAATATCTATATACATTTCCTTTTGTGCAGCTCTTTGGTTTAAAGAAGGTGAAGTGTGCTCATGGACACCAGCCCAAGAACCTTGGTTGACGGAATAATGTCTCGAGAGAGGACTCATCACTAGGATTTGGAGGTATCTGCTGGAGATGGATGAACTCAATTTTGTAATACTATCATTCGGCCATTGCATTAAAGAGAAATGTGTGTTCATGCTGCTTGAAACAGCAATTTTAATAGTTCTTTGGAAGGGTTCTCTTGGTTTCTTATTCAGCGTAAACAAAGTTGAATTTAGGAGCTTAAACATTAATTGGTTGCATTACATGTTCTAAATACTGAAAATTATTTAATTCTGTGGAGACTTTGGACATGTGAATGCAATTTTGAAACAATTAAAAATAGACAATAGAACAACTAATTTTCGGAGCGGGAGTATTTTTATTTTTCAAAAGACAGTTCACCTTTGTGTGGTGGGTGGTTATTAGTACAGAATGCATCAATATGTAGCTTTATATGGAACTTTTTTTTGAAGTTGAAAATAAAATTGTGTTTGGCTATACTTTTTGCAAAGGGGAGAAGAGAGCACTTTGTTTGGAATCTATGAAGATGGAGTTGGAAAACAGGTTTGAAGCACTTGTCCAAAATTGGAATCCAACTCCAAGTTGAATTTGGAAATTTTATAACCAAACATTGATTTTGCAGTAAAGTGAAATTATTCCAGAAAAAAGTGAATATTAGGATATAATGTCTCTCCTCCACACATGAATAACAAGTTGCATCTTTTCTAAAACAGAAGATGTCTGCACTACAATTGTTTACATGCAAATTTCCATCCAAGAGGACTTCTTTCATGTACATAACTTACTAAGTAACCATAATTAAAGAAGGTAATTTCATCCAGTGTACACAATTTAGTAGGAAGAAACATGTCAATGGTTTGGGTACAGGAGCGGGAAAACATATCCGAATAGTCTATCACAATGTCGAACAAATGCATTAAACAAATATTACTCCACGATCACCCACAACTCAAATAGGGAGGAGAAACGTTACTATATCAGTAAACTGAATACGAATCAAAACTATTGAAATAAACTTAACATGTACTTTTGCTAAGTTTAAGGTGGCTGACTTCATACCCATGAATAAAATGTAGCAATCCACTCTCATTTCCTCGGAAAGCTGCATCTAAGTAACTGGCAGCTGAGTACATACCCAATCTGGCAGTTGAGACAGCACTGGGTTATCGACCAGGCGTATAATTGAATTTCAACAATATCTTTGACATACAAGAATGAAAAGGGTCCCAAGAATATGTTATTGTTTCTCATCTCCCGATTGTGTAGTAGCTTGCTTCTCATTCTCAGTGCTCTGTATGCTACTTTGCATTTCAAGGAG
Organism: Anisodus acutangulus; assembly: GCA_029783415.1. Classification (NCBI taxonomy): domain Eukaryota; kingdom Viridiplantae; phylum Streptophyta; class Magnoliopsida; order Solanales; family Solanaceae; genus Anisodus; species Anisodus acutangulus. Next base: position 12,262,537 of record CM056506.1, on the reverse strand, counting down.
CTTCTGTTGCTCCTCATCAGCTGCTTGTGGATTTACATCTTTCACAGCCTTAGGCTTGTTGATCGTGGATTGCTGGTACATAACACCACCAAACATGCAGATCAAGAGTCCCACTGTCCCAACAAGAGTCGAGTGTTTATCCCAGATAACTAGATTTATCACCACGGTCAATAGTTTGTTCACTATGCCAAGAACGGTAAAGCCTGTCGCAGATATTGCTCTACGGCAAGAAAATCCAAAGAAGGAGATGGCTAAACCAAACAAACACGACAGAGCTACAGGTAACACCACTTGAAAACTATGCCAATCTGACTCATCCTGAATTTCATGCTTTATTTTCTTCAGTTCGCCCATTATAAGCAACTCAATAGGAAAAAGCATCAAAGCCTCAAGATTGTTGTATAGCACAAGACCCCACGTGTTTAAGCCAATTGTCATTACTACATGCTTGATGTAAACAAAATCAATGGACATGCTCACTAAGTAAGCCAATGCCCAGCTATAAGCTGCAAGTGTGAACTGGTAATCAGTAGTGACATATAGCACGCTACCAGCAAAGATTGTACCCAGTGACGCCCATGTTTTAATTGCTGGCCATGGCTGGTGCAAGTAGAGGGTCTCTCCTATTGCAACGAAGATGGGGACAGCTGATCTGAAGACAATAAAAGTATCAACATTGGCATGGAGGAGAAGCTCACTGTTTGTAAAAAGAGATAGGTAAAAAATAATTGCAGCTGGCAAGAACCGCCACATCGTTACAAGATCAAGCTTATCATATTCTATAACCTTGAGCCCCCCACATATGAGGACTCCAGCTGCACTCGTGAAATACTGCAAGGCAGTTAGTGCCCCTGGGTAAGGAAATTTCATGACGGCCCACTTGTTAATGATGGAGAGTAATGATGCTGATAGACAGTATCCAGCAGCTACTCCATAAACTGATGCTTGCTGAAGTAAGCCATCGTACCAAGTCGATTGGAGACTGGGGGATGGTGAAGAAGCATCTGAAGACTTCCTGGCATCTCCATCTTTAGGATTTTCCACATCATTTGACATTTATATCTAAAATAACAAAAATACATGTTCTTAGTATATTGTCTTTTACTTTTTATGATAAAGTAGTATATTCTCTTTCACTATAAGCAAGTCTGCAGAACCTAAGCCTGCTGCTATATAAAGCAAAAGTTATTGCCAGAGCATTAACCAACAATCATTTTGGTCATGTGCATAAACCATTTCGAACTGCTCAGGGTTGACTGTATGACTCTTCTTTATCCATTTTGCTCTTTAGGTACAGTTCATTATACTTTAAATAATTTGTCATTAAGGCAAATTAGTAGTTCTTTTGAATTTCACACTTATCCCTACACGGATATACAGTTATTATAACAAAAATAAAAAAACTCCTACCGATGGTATCATCTATATTGATCCTTTATTTCATTGTGTTTTGTTCTAAGTTATGTCTATATTGATTCCGAGAAATCATAGGTGTTTTGAGACAATTTCCCTCATGCGCTTTTAAATCTACCTCTTTCGATATCACCTTCAATCATCATATTGTCGCACAATCCTAATTATTAAGCTAAACAGCAATTTCATACTAGCTTTCTCTTCCAAGTTTTTAGTCCATTTTTCTTTTTTTCTTTAACCAGAAGCGGATAAGATAACTTCTTTTCCATTTCTTAAGCCTTTAAAGAAACTGTCCTCTTTTAGTCCTAATTTGCGAGAGATGGGGGAGGAGGGAGGTTTTGAATGTACCATAAAGTGAAAGAACTTTTTTGTTAATTGAAATGTGAAATAACATTTGTTTTGCCCTGATAACATTCAAGGTATGAATTTCTCTAAGGTGCAAATAAGTAAATTGGTCTGGCACAAAATCAAATGAACTAAAACTTCCCTCTCAGACCGATGCTACTTCAGTGAGCACTACTCTTCTTCTAACCTAACTAGGCAAATTTGTCATAGACAGAAAATCCAACACACTCAATAGCAGTGTCCTCCCATATTTACTTATCAAAGCATAAATAAAAAGCTGCATTCTACCAATCTTCTATATATTACCGTAAAGGTTATTGGAAAATGCTCTTGTCAGCATGGAAACAGCCTCTCTACCCCCACAAAGGTAGAGGTAAGGTGTGCGTACATATTACCCTCCCAAGACCCCACTTTGTGGGATTACACTGGGTATGTTGTTGTTGTTGTTGCTCTTGTAAGCACGATTCTTTGACGTTCTTTACATTTTAAACAAATTGTATATAAAGAGGGTCCACATTTGATATGGGTCTGCTTTAGATCTATCAACATTACATACTGCATCCAACATACTAGTACTAGATTTGCATAAAAGTACTGATAACTCCAACTAGCTCAATCTCTCTAGAAAAGGATAAGAAGCTGGAAGACACATCAAATTACAATTTCAATAATAAACGTGAAGCAGCGTAACTTACAAGTATCCCCTAATGTTTCAGAGCACACCTGACCCAGAAGAGTAATCCTCCCAAATCACTAGCAGCCAAAAGTTTCTTCAGAAAACGATGCAAAAAGTTAACATAGTTAGAAGAAAACAGTACAAAAAGCAAGCAGATAATTGAAATTATAGTACAGGTGAGTTGACCCACGATTGGTCGGGTCTCTATTAACATGGATATGGAAATAGAAAAGACGGTGGAAGAGGGCAATGAACAGGTGCATTGACATGAAGATTGGTCGTGACAGTGTAAGAGCATTTTGCGTGGGTATAGATCGAAAATTAGGGTTTGAGGAGGGAGAGAGGGGCTCACCGTTGAAGATCAAGAAATGGGAGAACGATGGTGGTCGCTAATCAACCCGGCGGAAGCGTCGGTGGCTCGTATACACCGGAGTGAGAAATAGAGCGCAATGGAAGTGAAAGGACGAATTGGGTAATAACGCAAATTTGATCCTGTTAACCCCTTGCTTCTTTTCAAATGTTACAAATAAATCCTTGAGTTATCAGGAAAGAACAAATGAGCCCTCGAGTTATATAGATTTAACAGAAAAGCTTCTTTCTTCTTTTTTTCTTTTGTTATTTAACCTGTTAAATAATTCAACTTACTTGTAAGATTTACTAAAAGCTTTCGTCCTTCTACCTTGGTATAAATGCCTCGCCATTGCATAACAATTCCCATTCATCTTATCAAAAGAGTATATACCTACTATTGCATAAATCATATTTGTACTGTTATTTTATAAAGAGTAATAACTTATCCATCTTCCTGCAATTTATGTTAAATATGCATTGGAGTGTGTACATATGAAACCACTTCTTGAAACAGTACTACCACACCAATTAACCAAGTGGCTGCAGATCACCATATGCTTCTGCTTCTTAAATACATGTAAAATCAAACACTATCAAGCTCAACCTTATTGAGATTCATTGCATTGCAAATCCTTTCTGGTCCTCAAACAAGTACTGTACTATTGTCAGATAAAACAAATGCATCCAGAAAGAAATTTGCCCAACATTGCCCGAAGTTCCTCTCTTTTTAGTCAATTAAGATGAACACAGCTAAATTACAACATTCGATGAAATGGCTCCACACATCCATCATGTATAAACAACTCTTGCACAATAATAAATAAAAAATACAAGATGACAATAGATCTAGACCATGAGATCAATGCAACCATTTATTCCGCATTTATCGGAAGACTTGAGCCAAAATCCTAACTCAAATCATGGGGGAACAAACGTGTTCCTGTATTGCAGACTGTAGTGAGCTGCTAATCAACTGAGAATTGTTAAGACTAAGTGAAGAGTTTGCAGAACAAGTATTATTTTCTATATCCATTGCATCCTCCTCATTTGTGTCACCAACACACTGGGAACTTCTATACTTGGAAAACATGTAAGCAAGTGAGAAGTTGCTCTTCTTTGTTTCTCTTAAGGAGCCTGTGGGCTGACAACTAGTAGTATCTTCAAGATATTCACTGGAAGAATCAGTATCCGCTATTGATGCCTCCTCTTTGGGTGAGCCACCTGAGGTAATGCAACATATATTACCATCTACTGAACTCTCTGCAGGAAAGCTTGTATCACGCCGAGAGCCTTCCCGTAGCTTCATAAGGGTTGTCTCTGCATTAGATGCAGAAAAGCTGTTATTGGCTTTTAGAAGTATGTCTGCTCTTTATCTACTTCATCAGGAAAAAAAAGAATCTGTCTTCATCTATGGCACAGTCCAATAATCAAGAATTGATGTGGAAACAGAGGATAAATTTCCAATACCAAAGAGTTTCTTGAATCGCTGGAAGTGATATAGATCTGATACAAATAGCAAACTTGGAGGACAAACAGATTATATTAAAACCTAAAATATGCTAAAGCTGCACTTTGTTTCTTGAATGTTACCTTGAATCCTATTTCATCATCAATCAAATATGAAGCTTGACAAGCTGCACTTCTTTTGAGGGCACAACACAAAGGATATTTTAGAATTAAAAGCTTGAAGAGGAAGATAACATGGCAACGAAACAAGCTGGCACATAAGGCAAAGCACACAGCAGTAAAAGCTTCTTCCAATGAAGTTATTCATAGAAAACCTTTATACAAAGCTCCTCCTTCCCAGTTGGAAATTCATATTATGGACTATAATGAAAAAGATCAGAGGATGTATTGTTTAAGGTCGCCTCAAGGAGTATGTGGTGGCCAAAGTTAGCTATTGGACTTTCTGAAAGTAGAAGAGCAGGAATGCTTCATTGAGAAGGAAAAATTAAAAGCGTTATAACTATTAAGGAAGTATAAGATATACTTCAAATATCAGGAAAATTTAAACACTTATTTGCAGCTGCACTTGATTGATTGATTTTATTTGCAGCTGGACTTGAACGATTGATTTATTTGCAGCTGTGTCCACTGTATATAGGCCAAAGGGAGTAAATTGAAATTGTAGCTCTGAAAACCTAATGATCATCTAGACAATTGAGATGCAAAACTTAGTAGCAATCTGTACCATCCTTTAAAGTTCAGTTATCACTGAAATGAGCAAGATGATGTTGCATAGGTAATATCTTTGTGTCCCAAAAACATGACATATATTTTACAGTGAAATTTGAAAGACCTTAGCAAGCCTAATCATACCAACATCTAAGCTTTAATTAGATTATCCTGCAAGGATTCATAAATATAGTGAGGCAACAAAAGAGAATTGAGTTTCCCTGGTGTCTACTTTATTCGCAAGATTATCACTACTTCAGTTGTTTCAGACTTTATGGACTGGTGCTCAGGCAATAACCTAAGATAATACTAGAACTCTCCAATTCAATACTAAACAAGTCCGAACTAATTGAATACTTGTGTCAGAAATTCCTCGAATTGGTTTGCCATTACCATAAAGGATATAATTGACAATTCGAAGTTGCACATTATCCCTTTCCTGCAATGGATCGATTTCTCATGCTATAGATGTACAACCATTTGATCATTGTCTTGTCGGGTCAACCTCATTAACTCAAATTAACAATTCCCAAAAATGACCAAACATCCACCTACGCATAAATCTACTCCTCAAATCTTATGTAGCCACTAATGAATCAAGATAATACAATAACAGAAGACGGAGGAGATACTATTCCGATGATTTGCAAAGATCGCGGAATTAAGCAAAAAAAGAAAAAAAAAGTACCATAAATTGAGAGAGAGTCAGCTTTGATGAGCTTCGACGATGGCCTCTCCAACTCCAGTTGCTCCAGCGAGCTAATCGTCGACCGTCTTACTCTTCCCAGCATTCTCTCTCTCTCTCTCTCTCTCTCTCTACAGACTTCGAGAAACTTCCTAAATAAGGGACTCAAATCTACGTGGCGGCAAAAACAAAATGATGTAAAATAGCGGGAAGTGAAAAAAAAAAAGACGTGGACTTAAATATGTGGGGGGGGGGGGGGGGGGATTGTTCCTAAAACTATTTGGGCCGATAACGGACCTATAAGTGATCTGAAGACGAAAATGTGGTCTGACCTAGCTAAGCCTTCGACGGCCGAAGTGCACAGATAGCCGATTTTAGGATCCCATTAAAGTTATAGCCTGAATTTATAGATTTTTACAAGTTCACCAATTTTAAATCTAACTTCAAACCTACCGGGATGAAATTTTAAAAATTTGGCTTTGAAGTTACAAATTTCATATATACGAATAGAAATTAGCCTTGTGAAAGCTAAACTTCATATAATTTGAAAACAAAGAAACTCTTCATACATTTTTGTCCAACATTGGATTCTATTTAAAATTTTATGTGGACCAATAAACTGAGGACACTTATTTAATTAAATGACTCATCAATTGTCATATCATTCTGACGTTAATAAAGGGCATATTAAGACCTAAAAAAATGTTGAGGACATTTTATATCTAATAGGTGGAAAGAGGACATTTACGTTAATGACATTTTTACCATTTTTTGTTCTATTTATTACTTATATTCATATTATGCAGTCATTCCATCCTAATTAATGTGCACTCTTTCTTTTAGACATTCATATAAATAATGATATTTTTATATTTAAACTAATAATATAACATAAAACTTCTCATTTTACCATTAAAGATTGATTTACAGGCAGACAATTATCTATAGTTTGTTTTAGATCACAATAACAACGATAGTGTACCAAGTATAATCTCATAAGTGAAGTCTGAGGAGGGTAGAGTGTACCCTTAAGTTTTGTATCTATTAACGTGTAGTGTACCAATAGGCCTAGAATCTCAATTCAATCCCACCACCATAATTAGAATATATCTAATATATTTTGTATATAGAATTATGGTAAGTAGATGATTCATTATTATACTAGGATTCTACATTGTACACTATATATATTTGTATTAATGAGAAAGCCAATCAAGGGGAATTGATACATTATCACATGGTATCAAAGATTTCCTTGTCTCTGCAGCTTTTGCCTTCCTCAAATACCAAAAGACCTCATAACCAGCTTTTCTTTTGTTTTGTCCTTGTCTATGCAGTTTTGGTGTTATCAAAGACCAAAACACACAGCCTTTCTCTGCAACTCTCCAGTTACCGAGACAACAACAAAACACAGTTGTTCCTTAACCCGAGATATATACATCTTCTTTAGGTTTTAATGGATTTTTTTCTCCCGATGCTTCCGCTTCCTCCCCAGTCGTCACTCAAACACCACCCACAACCCTGTCCTCACCATCGTTTCATCCGGCTCTCGCAGTTACCAATATCTAAAATTTTATTTCTTTAATTCTTGACCAGGAAGATGGCCAATATTGATCATGGGTGGAACTGTTTCGAATTCATGCATGTGTATATCACGTGCTTGACCATATTAACGACTCAATCCTTCGCCCCTCTGAAATTGATGACATAACTTGGCCGCATCTCGATGCCGTCGTCAAACAATGGATCTATGGCACAATCTCTAAGGACTTACTTCACACCATTATGAAAACTGATGCCTCCGCTCATGAGTTCTAGACACGCTTGGAAGATATTTTTCAAGACAACAAGCACGCGCGCGCAGTGTATTTGGAAGAACAATTCAACAACACTCGTCTTGAAATTTTTTCGAACATGTCTGATATTGCAAACAATTGAAACTGGTCGCAGACCAATTATCCAACGTTGGAACGCCCGCCTCTGATACAAAGATGGTCTTACAGTTGGTTGCAGGCCTCCCGAAGGGTGAATATGACACTCTCGCCACTATGATATAGCAGGCCGATCCCTTACCTAGTTTTAACAAAGCTCGTTCGCAACTTTTGTTGGAAGAAACCCGACGTGGAAAGCAAGATGAGCACAACCAAAAAGCACTTACTGTTGAAACGCCTGTCCAAAATAATATCACCGCCACCAAACCACCTCTACCGGAAAATACTCAACCCCGCAACAGCCACGGCGGCAAAGGTGACAGGGGCCGCGGTAGTGGCCGCGGCGGAAAAGGAAGGGGGAAAGGCCACCGCAGACACGCTCAGCAATTCCAGCAGTAGATGGGCCAACCCACCAACATTCCCAATTGGCAAGGCCCAACTGGTATATTTCAACATGCGAACTAGGCTCCTTATCTGGCTACTGTTTCGGCCCAGTCCCTCTACCCTCAATAGGGGGTGCTGGGCCCTGCTCCTGGTTGCCGATCAGCCCATCAGCAGCAACCACAGACCCACTTCATGCAGTCCTCCTATCTGCAGCAGTCAAATGGCATGAGCCCCACAGATTTGGGCCAAGTTTTCAGCAGTCTAAACCTACAGCAACCCGATGAAAATTGATACATGGATTCGGGAGCCACTTCTCATCTCACCCGGTCCGCAGGAAATCTCTCTCAACTGTTTCATTTAAAGTCTCCTCAATTTATTACAATTGGCAATGATCACCGTATTCCAATTCAGGGCTAAGGTAACACCTACACCAAGCCACCCCACCCATCTTTCTCCCTGGGCAATGTCCTAAATGCCCCAAATATCATCAAAAACTTAATCTCCATTCGCAAGTTTACTCGTCATAATTATGTGTTTGTTGATTTTGACCCATTTGGTTTTACTGTGAAGGATCTGCAGGGATACCTCTTACGAGATGCAATAGCACAGGAGATCTATATCCATTTACACCATCCTCCGATGTCAGTTCCAGTCATCACACATCTCTTACTACTCTCTCTCCGTCAACCTATCACAATAGGCTTGGATATCCAGGGGTTCCTGTTTTTCATTTTCTTTGAAGTAATAATTTTATCAGTTGTAACGGAAAACTTGCTCCACATTGTGCTTCTTGTCAATTAGGCAAACATATTCGTCTTCCGTTTAATTCATCTACTAGTGTTACGTTTGCCCCTTTTGATATTATCCATGCTGATTTGTGGACATCTCACATCCCTAGTTCGTTGGGTCATAAATACTATCTGGTCTTGTTAGATGATTATTCTCACTACATCTGGATTTATCCACTCAAATTCAAATCGGAAGTCTTTGCCAAATTTCTTGAATTTTGCAAATTTATCAAAACACAATTTGAAAGACCCATAAAATCTTTTCAATGTGATAACGGACGTGAATTCAATAATTCTGCGTTTCACGAAATCTGCAAAAATAATGGCATGTTTTTCCATTTTTCGTGTCCTTACACCTCTCTTCAAAATGATAAAGCATAACGTATTATTCGCACCATAAATAACATGGTTAGAAATTTCCTCTTTCATGCCTCGTTACCGTCTTCCTTATGGGTATATGCAGTCAAAATGATGGAATACGTTCTTAATATTCCACCCACTAGCACACTCCATAATATGACCCCCACCGAAATCCTATACCGGCGGATCCCCTCCTATGATCACCTCCAGATATTCGGTTGTATGTGTTATCCTAATTTATCCTCTACCGCCCCACATAAATTAGCACCCCGAACTACTCCATGTATCTTCTTAGGCTTTCATCCTAACCATAGGGGCTATTTATGCTATGGCTTGTCCACTCGTCAACTTCACATCTCACGTCACGTCACCTTCGATGAGACGACGTTTCCGTTTTCGAACATTCAAAAAATTCAACAAACGGACTACAATTTTCTTGACGAAACTGACCCATCTCCCATCATTATTCGTGAACTGTGTCAGGTCACTACCGTCAACCAAAGTCCACCACCTACTGTCGCCTCCCCTGACCCCACTAAGGTCTCTCTGTCTCCCTTTGCCTCACCATCTTTCCCGATGCAAACTGCCACAGTCTCCGCCGATCGGCCATCGTCACCAATCCCTTATCCGATCACTATCCCCGTGTCTATGTCACCACCGTCGTTCCAGCACCCACCACCTATCCGAAGCCCACCTAACACCACAATCGCCGCCTCACCAAACCAGCTTACCAGCAACCCACCACTACCGACAACATACCCCACCTCATTGATCTCTCCAACCCTACAACTACCCAGATCGACGAACACCCACAAAAATCCCCCTATTACCAACTCCGGTCCAAACATACCAATTTCACACCATGTTCCCGATGGCAACCCTAATCCCGATGGAAACAATGTTCCCGACGAAAACCCCATCCCTTGCCAAATTACCGACACCAACAATCCCCTAAACCAGCCAACGACATCCCACCGTATGGAAACCCGTGCTCAACACAGGATTTTCAAACCCAAAGTCCATTTTAACCTATCCACATAAACCATATCCTAAATTCCTAAAAAAACCCAAATTAGCCAAACAGGACCCAAATTGGAATGCGGCCATGCATGAGGAATTCAATGCTTTAACGAAACAACACACGTAGGATTTGGTTCATTGGCCGGAAAGGGTGAATGTGATTTGATACATGTGGCTCTTTCGTCACAAATTCAGGGATAGTGGTAATTTAGAAAGGTGTAAGGCAAGACTAGTGGCCATTGGCACTAATCAGCAGGAGGGTATTGATTGTGGTGAGACGTTTAGTCCGGTCGTTAAACCGACTACTATCCGCACAGTTCTGATCATTGCTATGGGTAAGTGTTGGCCGATTCACCAACTTGATGTGAAGAATGTATTTCTTCATGGAGATCTAAAAGAAACTGTCTATATGCATCAGCCGCCTGGCTTTGTCCATCAAGCAGCCCCACATTATGTTTGTCGTCTCCGTAAGTCATTTTATGGTCTGAAACAGGCTCCATGTGCATGGTATGATCGATTTGCTTAATATATTATGCAGCTTGGGTTCGTATGTAGCAAGAGTGATACTTCTCTATTCATTTTTCATCGTGGTAGTAGCACTGCATATTTATTGTTATATGTGGATGACATTGTGCTCACTGCCTCCTCTGATGTGTTGAAGAATGAGATTATCACATTGCTCAAATCCGAATTTGCCATGACTGACTTGGGAAAGTTGAGCTATTTTTTTGGTATATCAGTGACTCGGTCTGCGAATACTATGTTTTTATGTCAGCGTAAGTATGTTGAGGAAATAGTGTACATGGCTAATATGACAAATTACAAAATCATGTGCTCACCGGTTGACTCAAAATCAAAGCTTAGTGTTGTTGATGGTAATCCAGTATCTGATCCCACCCTTTACAGAAGCCTGGCAGGTGCACTACAATATCTTACATTCACCAGACCTGACATTGCGTATGTTGTTTAGCAGGTATGCTTATTTATGCATGCCCCCCAGGGAGCCTCATTACACTTCCCTTAAACGCATCATTCGATATGTTAAGGGCACCCTTCATTATGGATTACATCTATACCCCTCAACACCGATCAAATTGCTAGCCTACACAGATGCTGATTGGGCAGGCTGTCCGGACACACGACGATCCACCTCAGATTACTGTGTGTTTTTGGGAGATAATCTCATTTCATGGTCTGCCAAGAGGCAAGCCACATTGTCCCGTTCGAGTGCAGAAGCAGAATATAGAGGAATTGCAAATGTTGTTGCTGAGATCTGTTGGCTCCGAAACCTTCTTTTGGAGCTTCATTGTGCCTTGCGTAAGGCGTCTGTTGTATATTGTGATAACATATCCGCTATTTATTTATCTCATAATTCGGTTCAACATCAGCGGACCAATCATATTGAGATAGATATACACTTTGTTCGTGAGAAGGTTGCTCTCGGTCATGTTAAAGTGTTACATGTGCCTTCCTCATATCAATACGCGGATATCTTCACGAAGTTCACGAAGGGCCTTCCTCGCCAGCTGTTCCTCGACTTCAGATCCAATCTCAGCGTCCGGCCTCCTCCCGCTTCGACTGCGGGGGTGTATTAACGTGTAGTGTACCAATAGGTATAGAATTCCAATTCAATCCCACCACCATAATTAAAATATATCTCATATATTTTGTATATAGAATTATGGTAAGTAGATGATTCATTATTATACTAGAATTCTACATTGTACACTATATATATTTGTATTAATGAGAAAGTCAGTCAAGGAGAATTGATACATTATCACAGTATCAAGTTAAACATCATCTCACATAAATTAAGATAGAGAAAATAATATGAGTTGAAATTCCAATTCCAAATAGTCGTGGATTCGGATGATACTCCGATATTCCAAATCAAGGTGACTCTAAATTCAATTAGTCTGAGATCATTGATAAGGTTTCAAAATAGGGACTGAGGAAGTACATGCATCTAATAATTGGACTCAAGCTGAAATACATAACCCTCATATGTTGATCGGCCCATATGTATGACACCTTTCCGCATCTTATAAATTTGGCACTTTATCTCCATCGCACTGCTTTTTATATTGCGTCATATTACTGCCATTTTAATAATCCTGCCTCACAAACATGAATTAAATTTAATTGCAAGTATTTTAACTCTTAATGATCGAGTTGCTTGAGTACTGATCTAAACCATCTCTTACTCTTCCTCATTTTGCGTTTATTACATTGAGAGTTCGGTCAATATGGTTTTTTAATTAATAAAGAGAAGTGGAACTAGAGCTAGCAAGAGTACTTACCCCGAAATTACTTACCCAGAAAAGATTGATTAATTCAATTACATGTAAGAATTTTTTCAAATTAAAGACCGTAAAACATAAATAAGTCTAACTTGAAATCCTATCAATTATTCAGGATCGTGAAACATCATGATTTTCACATATACTTACAATAACAGTAAATATAATCCAGAAAACATACATGAATCAACCATAATGTTTCTTGATTTTAGAGCGGAAGTGTTCTTCTTTCTTGTTCCTTTTATGAGAGAGAGGGGACCCTTTCTAAGAGAGGGTTTCTTTGGACAATTACTTTCACATTCCATCAATGTGAGAATGGATAGTTTTAAAATCACTAGGTAACTTTCCATCTCTAATTAGGATTTAACATAATAATTAAATAATTCATTAAACCAAATAAATAGCCACGTGGGCCATAACTTACATTCTCTCACTTGACACACGTTCTTAAGGGTTTAATAAATATTTCAATCATCATGTGCACATTAATGTTAAATCCAACCTCATTCGTTGTTATTAAGTAAAAATCAACTAATATGAGTCATGGCGGACATACATCACATCTCGACATAATTCCTTTCATGTACTACAATATTAATCTATTACTCAATACAATTTTTAAATATGTAATGGTCTAACAATAATGGTTAGAATATCTTTACCTAAGCCAAATCTAACATCGTCATTTTCAACATAATGTATACAAGAGAAAACAGGCAATAACATAAACATATACAAATGAGTTCAAAGTGTCAATTGTATGACCATAATAAAGTCTTTACATAAAATTATTCATTGCCACCAATAAGGCACATTCTTTCAACATGTTCAACAAATGTTTTGGGCGGTAATCCTTTCGTCAAAGGATCGGCAATCATAAGTTTGGTGCTAATATGTTCAATTGACACTTTATGTTTCTGAACTTCTTCTTTAATAGAAAAGTATTTCAGTTCCATAAGCTTAGCACCCTTTGAATACTTGTCATTTTTAGAGAAGAAGACTGCTGCAGTATTATCACAATAAATTTTCAGCTGCTTGACAATACTGTGGACTAGTCCAAGTCCTGAAATAAAGTTACGCAGCCAATTAGCTTGAACAGTGGCCTCAAACCATGCTACAAACTCATCTTCCATAGTGGATGCAGCTATAACAATATGTTTTGCACTCTTTCATGATATTGCTCCTCCAGCTAATAGGAACAAATAACCAAATGTGAATTTTCTTGTATCCACACAACCAGCATAATCTGAATCTGAATATCCAAATACATCAGGATGATCAGATCTTCTATAAGTGAGCATTTGATATTTCATTCCTTGCAAGTATCGCAACACTTTCTTTGCAGCCTTTCAGTGGACCATTCCCGGATTACTTTGATATCGATCCAACATCCTAACTACAAAACTGATATCTGGTCTCGTACATGTCTGGGTATACATTAGGCTCTTAACTATTGATGCATAAGAAATATCTTTCATTTGCTTACGTTCCAATTCATTTTTTGGACATTGATTGAGACAATTTTTTTTTCTGAATTGGAAGATAAGCATTTTTTCATTCTAAATCTTTCTAACACTTTATTAATATAGGCTTTCCGAGATAACCCAACAATCCTTGTGATCTAGCTCAGAATATTTCTATTCCAATCACATAGGATGACTCTCCTATATCTTTCATTTTGAAGTTGTTAGAGAGAATTTTTTTGGTATCGTGCAACAAACCAAGATCATTAGTAGCAAGCAAGATGTCATCAACATACATGACTAACATAATAAACTTACTCCCACTGACCTTCAGATATATACACCGATCAACAGTGTTTTCTTTAAATTCAAATGTGACAATTCGGTAAACCTAAGATACCATTGTTGGGAAGCTTGTTTAAGTATGTATATTGATTTCTTAAGTTTACACATCATGTGTTCCTTTTCTTTAATGACAAACACCTCTGGTTGATCCTTTTCAGTTGAAGGTGCACTAGTGGGTCTGTTGTCATCAACATTAGTGGGTGTATCATCTAGATCATCGTCTAAATTAAAGTCTTCTTGAGTTCCAGAAAATAGCTCATCGTCTAAATCTAATGGTATTGTAGGAAAATATTGAGTATCAACAAAATCATCATGTGTAGGAATAAGATGACTAGAAGAAGTGTCCTTGCCCTGGTTGCCCCTACTAGAAGAAGCACCATTACCCTTAAACATACCTCTTATCCTTTCATTTTAATTATGATAATAAATAATTAAAGATAATAAAATTAAGTGCGCTAAATAAAATAAACAGACAATAATAATTTAATGAAGGAACGAATGTACCAAACGTCACCTATAATCGAGAGGTTGAAAATTGAAACTTTGCTCGATGGAAGATCCTCAAGCTAGTTGTCAACTTCACTCCCAATTCCCAAATGAATAAATAAAATTGAATATTTAGTAAACAATGTAGACTTGTAGAGAGATATATTGAGAGATTGTAGGAAGATTTGTGAGAAAGATGAAGAGAAAATGAGTCATTTATAGTTGGAAAATTGAGTTAAAGTGTAAATATAATAACTTATGGGTTAAAAATAAATATTAAGGAATGGCCGTTGCCCAACGGCCAAAATCTAAAATGGTCGTTGGTGCAACAACTATATTTGCAAAAGGGGGACTAGAGGCGGGCTCGGGACGGAGTCGGGTTGGGGTCGGGCCGTCCCGGCCCATTGGCCAGCCTTAGTTTAAACATATTATCAGATCCAGAAATGATTTATTACAGACTTAAGTATACTTTGATGCTCACCTTTCGGCAGAACATCAAAATACTAACTTTAAATATAATGATGCTTAAATATGAATTTAACATAATTTGATAATATTTAATGCACCAAATAGTAATATTTTTTTATCTTTGGATATATAAATAAAACTAACGGCACATCTATATTATCACTTTAGTGTTCATTAGTTATAAGAACAAATAATCAACATTTGGGCAATCCATAAATGTATCCATAAATGTCTTACCACCAAGAACTGTAATTTATCCGTAAGTGTCATATCATTTATACGCATCAAAAGAAATTGGTGATTGAATATTGGATCGATCTTTATTTTAGAATTAGTTTAAAACAAATTCGACCACTTTGATTATTAACGAATCTTACATACGTAAATCCAATAAAATTAGGAGACGATAATTTTCGTTTAGTTTTAGTCACTGAACAACATAAGTTACAAATCCTTTTGAAACCGAGTAGACCAATTAACGACACAAATTCATTCTCATTATGCAAATATGTAAAGCTTAATGGGTTTCAAGCCTCTGTCTAATACATACGTGATTCAACCATATAATCACAAACAATTTCATTCTTTCATAGCTCTCAATAATTAATTAGTGTTTAATAAAGTAAGTTGAGGCACTAGCCACTGACAACATATTCACATCATGCCTTAGAAAATAGAGAACCCAAATAGAAGTCATATAAGCATTATATTCAATAAATATCATTCCATTTAATATGTATTATCTTGATTATTAAGGAAATGATAGCATGATAGAGATATTAAAGAGCACTACACACATGCCTTTAGTGTTAAAAACACTTTGAATCCTTAATGCAATACAAATTCTGCAATATATCACGTTAATCCGTTTCCAATTCGAATTTAAAAAGCCTTATTCGTCATCTTCAATTTTCTCAATTCAAACCGCTCGAATTTTTTCAATTCTAACAATGAAAACATCATTAGCCTACAGACCTTTAACAGTGTCGAAAATTAATTAAAAAAAATTAATTTTAATGAAAAATCATTAGTTCCGAAAACATGGCTCTGATACAACATATAAGGATTTTCTCAAATTAAAGAATGTAAAATATAAACAAGTCTAATTTGAAATCCTATCAATTATTCAAGATCGTGGAGTAACATGATTTTCACATACACTTACAATAACAGTAAATATAATCAAGAAAACATATCCGAATCAGCCATAATGTTTCTTGAGTTTAGAGCGGAAGTGTTCTTCTTTCATGTTCCTTTTCTGAAGAAGAATTTCTCTCTCTTTTCCTTTCCTTGAAAACGTTTGATGAAAAAACTTGTCTTCAGTTGGCATAGAGAGAGAGGACCCTTTATAAGAGAGGGTTTCCTTTGAACAGTTACTTTCAAGTGTTGGAATTTTGCATTTGGCGGGGAGATGCGTCCACCCATCTTTGATGAATTAAACACTAGTGTTCCGCATGTTGGAGACCTTGTCTCTTCACACATGCATGATCTACGAAGTGAGTAGATGATCGTAGGGCCAAGAATCGTCAAATTTCGTTGAGAAATGAAAGAGATATTGGTCCACAAAGTAAGGTGTTTGAGACTTGGAAATGTGGTGTGGGACAAATCTACCACATCAGTGGGAATAGGAAGAATTGCTCTCTATATAAGTCTCTAATGTGGTAAAGGGTTTGGGACCCCAAGGGGTATCCCATGTGTTTAAAGGAGGGAGGACCTAGATGTGCTTGGCTTCAAAGCTAAGCCCACACACGCGCCGCCGCCACCCGTCCCGTCCGGTCTGATCTCGGGGTCGTGGGCTGTAGGGACTTTCTGATATTATCTTTTTGGACCAGAGAACTTTATCAGATGTACAGTTTGATCCATGAAGGTTCTTATGTACAGTTTGGTCCCTGAAGTTTAATATTTTACAGTTTTGTCCCCAGAGTTTCTGAAAAGTTGATTTTGGGGTGACGAAAGGCAGAAAACTTTCTGCCTACCGTTGGACTGCGTTTTGGAGCATTAACCAACCATTACTTGGCTGATTAACTCTCCATTAACAGCCCATTACTTGAGCAATTGAGCAGTCTCCTTCAAGACCTTAAATCAACCTCTCTAATGGCATTAAATATGTCATTTACATCCCTCCTAATGGTCATTAACATCCATGTTTGGGCAATTGATCAGCCACTCCTCCATGCTATTTATTGAGTCTCTCTTGGCTCAATTCAGTGGCTGAAAAATACTGAAAAACAGCACTGGAAAGACACTGAAAAACAGTGAGTAAAATAGCACTGAAAAACACACGAAAGTAGCAGCACATTTCAGTCACAAAAGAGCACGAAACAGTGGCCAAAATTTGTACAAAATAAAGGGCGAAAATCGCAATTCTGGAAAAAACAGTGAGCAAACCCTCATATACACAAGATATACACAACAGAGACACACTATATACACAGAGACAAAACAGAAGAGAAGATAGAAACTCTTCCTTCCTTTTCCATATCTTCAGCAAGTTGATTCATATTTGTTTTATTCGGCAGGCTCAACCTATTGGCTTTGTAGCGTTGAGATTAAAGTGTTGTTTTATCTTGGGAGACTATTTCCCGCTAACGTAAAAGCATATATACAGGGCAATTTTGTCTTAAGGACAGAGTGCAATCACTCGACTCAACACACAACGTTGTAACCATCCAGATTTAGTTGTTTTTTGATTTCAGGATATCAAGATTCAAAACACAACAAGCTTGCGGCAGTTCTCAACATTGGCTTTGCAAGGTTATCAAGATTCAAGACACAACGAGCTTGCGGTAGTTTTGAAGATTGATCATTTATTTATCCTTTCAAACACTTATAACAGTTATTTACTTCCCGTACTGCTTTATAAAGTACAATATAGTACCAACATCAAGTTCCATCAACGTGAGGAGTAGTTTTAAAACCACTAGGTAACTTTCCATCTCTAATTAAAATTTAACATAATAATTAAATAATTCATTAAACCAAACAAATAACCACCTGGGCCATAACTTACATTACATACATCTTAATGGTTACACTGGACAAAGTCTCATATATATTGGGCGCAGATACCAAAAAGAAGCTAACAATGGAGTATAAAGTGACGAAATGACAGAGTCTCACTAACACCTGATTATTTCAATCCTAACGATTCTATAGGTGGGAAGAGGTAGTGCAGGCAATACAAGCGAGCAAAAGAATAGCAGCAGAAGCACCATCTTCTTCAACATTGGAGCTGTTCCTCTTGAACTTGTTTGTTTTCCCTTTGTTGCATTGCATTATCATCTGTTTCACCTCAGCTTGTTGCTTATGGTGTTGCCTTATCTTCATTGCTTCTTCTACTCTTGACACCATTTTTCTCTTTTGCCAAAATAAGTACTCAAATATTTTTGATTTTTTTTGCAGAAAGAGGGGTGGTGGAAATGTTTACTAAGGAGAGAGAGAGAGATCAAATGTGCATGAAAATAAACGTTGATGCACTATCTATATATAGCCTCCAACACATGCCTTTAGCTGAATTATTTAATTATCAAAGACAAAGTAACATGAATAGAGGTGGGGATATATAGAATAGTAAACATGATTTTTTGCAAAATGATGATATAAATCTAATACCGTAAGTTATATACATCATTAGTGTAAAGTATTTTTATATTGATTGATCACTCAAATGATATCTATAAATTAGTGTACTAAAAATGTGAGATTTATGACTCGTTTGGTCATAAGAATTATTCACTTTTTCCAATTTTTTTTTTACTTTTTTCAAAAATTAGTATTTGGCCAGGAAAATTTCAAATACAACTTCAAGTTGTATTTGAGATTTAAAAGATAACCAAACTCTTATTTTTCACAAGTAAAACCTTGTTGAAAAAGTACATTTCAACAACAAAATATTATTTAAAAAAATTATGATCAAACACAACTTCAACTTCAAAAATTAAAAAATAAGTGAATTTTTTGTTTTGGTTTCTAGCTATGGCCAAACGCCTACTTACGTGGGAAATTTCTAACAAACAAAAATGCATATAACTTGGACATGAAAATACTCGGATTATGGCCTTTCCCAAACTTCCATGTGAATAATTCGTACTTTAGTGGTCCCAACAATTTCAAATTTTGTCCGTTGGATGATTTTACCCGTTTGTCATTTTGCCAATGTTATATATATATCGGTATTCCAACTTGGAAGTTTTATCCAGTAATAATGATGTTAAAAATATGTAGATTATCAGCTCATTTAAAAATCTACATCATATGTATGTTTACATTATGTATTGTTAAATAGCTTTAAAAACGAGTGTATAGTAATTTTTTATTGAAGATTTAAATATTAGTTGAGGCCAACAAAGTTACGATTAGATATGTGTGGAGAGCGGCCAAAAAATGCGTCGATTTTCTAATTAACGAGGGACACAAATCATAAAAGAAGCTTTGATACTCGGCCTTAAACCGTGTTGCTTATGAATGATTTTAAGAACCTTTTTTATTTTTCTTCCACTACACCAAAAAAAAACTAATCAGATTATGCCAAAGGTATTAAAAAAATTACACAATATATTATCCAGTAAAACTTAAAACTTGATTTGAAATTATAATGCGCACTGATAGTTATAATATCATTTTAGGTTACTTATAATAACAAGTAGTATTTTTGTCGTCTTAATTCATGTGGCATAGAGAGAATATTATTTATTACAAATATGATCTGATATGGGAGAAATGAAGTAGACAACTTGCCTGCTTATATCCAATTTCAAATCTTTCACGGGTAAAGTATATATAATGATAAACTTTATCTTAGAGCCCACAATTTTCAAAACCTTATACCACCAAAACCAAACGCCAGCTTTGCAAAAAAGTAGAGAAAGCTTCAAGTCTGTGAATGTCCCATATGGTCCCATGGTTTTATAGTTTTATTAATTTCTTTCGAGCCAAGCAAGGAGCTAGGGAGGAAATAATCACCAACGCCCAACAACCATGCATTTCTTTATTCTTCTTTCTCCTTTAAATATTTATTAAATTAGGTATTTTTTGTGTTAATGACAATATAATATATTAGAGATATTAACCAAAGTCAGTACGTGAATATAATTACAAGTACTAGTAGAAATAGTTTTAGGGACACTAGTTTCTATTTTAAGTTGTCCCAAAATAGTGTGTTTCAACTAAGGGTGGTCGTGGGACGGGACGGGACGAGATTTGGGGACGGTTGGGTGGGTCTGGATCGGGATAGGCGGGACGGAAGGGGACGGAATTAGGGGGACGGGAAGTGGTCCAATCTCATCCCACATCCCACTATCAGAGGGGACGAGATTTGGGGGAACGGGAAGGAGGATTTGTGGGACTTTTAAAAACTTTTTTTCTTTTTTCTAGACACTTAATTTTAAAAATATATATTTAAACACTTAAATAATTGAACAAGATAATGAAAAACATCCCAAGGCTAATTGCCTCTTATATTATTTAATAAAAATATTTTTTTTTGTAATACAATTTCAAAATTACAACTTTGTTTCATAGTTCAAAAGTTGCAAATCACATAGTAAAATTGGCATTAAAAAAATTACATATGCAACCATACTTTTTCTAATTTTCTGACAATCTCTTAAGGATCTTCTGTTGGAATTGGAATTTGTTGGTCAAATTGTTCAACGTCACTTTCTGCTCCCTCGAATAAGATTTTGTTGTAATTGTAGTCGTCTTCTTCATTGATCTCTGGTTGACCGCACCTTCTACGCTCCGCTCTAATTCAATCTCTAAATAAAACTGAAATCTCCAAACTGTCTCCCGCCAATGAGTGTCCATGCTCTTCTATTTAAAACCTTCCAACAGAAAAAGCGCTTTCAGAAGCTGTAGATGACAGTTGAATATTCAACACATCTCGGCCCATCTTTTATAGAGTCGGAAATGTCTTCTCTGTCTCCCTCCAGTATTTCAACAAGTATTCACGTCCATTTTCATTAGCAATTGATTCGAACGGTACAACACCCTGCAAAACATAAACATTAAACATATCTAATTTGTGAAGCACTTGAACCACTGTACATTCTATTTCGAAGGCATTGAATACTTGAAGCAAAAATTACATGTTTTTTATAAGGTTGAAGTGAAGTATAAGAAGACGGTACAGAAGCCGGTTGATTATTTGCACTTTGCTCTTGGTAATACATATACATAGTTTTGCATTGTGTTTGTATGCTAGAGATAACATCTTCTTTAGTTGGTTTGTTAGTTGGTTCTTCAGTTGGTTCTGTTGGAAGTATTTCTAGGCATTCATAAATCATTTCAATAAGGGCATTACAACCGTCTACTTTAGTAGTAGGATTTAATACAACACCAATAAAATAAATAGTGGGAATAGGAAAAATATATTTTTAAAATTTTACAAACATTTTTGTAATAGCTGGGGCGTAAGTTAATTTTTTCATATATTCATTAAATAACAAAAATATTAGAGGTATATAAAATAACATAGATGAAATAGTAGGATAATAAATACCAGAAAATTTCTTAGTAGCTAGAAAAAAATTCTCTAAGAATACAATAAGTTCCAAAATTGTATCACAATCATCATCTACAAGCATATCCGAAAGATTTTGATTATGGGCGTTAAATAATAAAGTTTTAGGTCTTCTATACTCGTGAGCAACAACTATTTGTTCATACAAAAAAATTTCACATAGTTGCAATTTCTTCTGGAATTTTCCTATAAGATAATCCACAATCATGACATATTTTTTAAAACTATTTGCGTCTTTGTATTTTATTACATTTAAAAATAAAGTTGATAGCAAATTGTACTTTATCAAGGATGTTTTTAAAAAGTTTTAGGTCATCCTTTACAACTAAGTTATAAATATGACATACACATCTAACAAGAAAAAAATTGGGAAAAGATGGAGTACATCGAATTTTTAAAATGTTTACAACATAATCATTAGAAGAAGCATTATCTAATGTAATAGTCATAATTTTATTAGTAATTGCATAGTATTCACTAATTTCATGAATATTTCTTGAAATAAAAATTCCAGTGTACCTTTCATCAATATATCTATATGCTAATATACGTTTTGCATAGACCAATTGTGATATATCCAATGACATGTAACAGTTAAATAATCACTACCATTAGTACTACGACCTATGTCATAAGTGATAGCCACTTTGCCATTAAAATGATACAATGCATAACGTAAATATTGTTGATATTCATGCACAAATTTAAAAGCATCTCTTCTAATAGTTGATCTAGGAAACCGTTAAAAGCATGATTATATGTTTCTCGAATGTAATGAATAAAATCAGGAGAGGAAAGTAATGAAAAAGGCAAACCCTCCACAACAATTAATTTTGCTAAATTTTCCCGATCTTTGTGTTTATCATATTTCGGACCTATAACTCCCCCCTTCATCGGGTTAATTCGACCGTGCACTTAGTCGGGGACACTATGTGAACCTTGTCCCGACTCAGAAGACATTTGCACACCCGTTTATCAGCTAAGTATTGGTTATATCTTGCCTTGTGATCCTTTTCCACATGTCTCATTAAACCCCATGTCCCACCTTGACCTTTTTCAGTTTTAAATTTATAAACTTCGCGACAAATGGATGCGCGTACGGTTCATAGAAGGATATGAAAAAGTACTTTTTTGTTGGGAACTTTCACTCCTCTATATTCGAAATATGCCTCTCTATGAGCATTTATGAATAGCTAGTTGATTAGGAATGTCCCTCTCAAAAAAATCTCATGCAGGTGATTTTAAGTTTCATTGTTTTTTGACTTTTCTCATACTAGGGGGAATATGAGGGATTCCAGTTTCAGTTTCAACCTGAGACTCAGTCTGAGCCTGAGATGGAGTTGCACTAGTGGGTGTGTTATCTAAATTATCTTCTAATTCATTTTCTAAATCATAGTCTGGTTCAGATGCAGAATATACCTCATGATCTAATGGTATATTAATATTAACATTAAAAAGTTCAGTTTCATCTACATGAGTGAAATTATCATAATTAGGATTACTAGAAGATGGACCCTTACCCATGTTACCCCTACTACCTCTACTAGAAAAATGTTCACCTCGTTCCATTATAATTATGCAAATAAATAATTAAAGTTAAGAAAATTAAGTAACAATAATAATTTAAATAAAAGAAGGAACGAGTGTACCAAATGCCGATGTAATGTCGACGTGTAATCGAGGTTAAAAATTGAAATTTTGCTCGATGATCCTCAAGCTAGTTGCCAACTTCACTCCCAATTTTTGAACTTTGATAGAAATTACCAAATAAAATATAATATTTAGTGTGCAATTTAGACTTGTAGAGAATTGAGATAGAGATTAAAGAGATGGTAGGAAGATTTGTGAGAAAAATGAATAGGAAAATGAGGTATTTATAGTTGAGAAATAGAGTTAATGTGTAAATATACTAACTTATGGGTTAAAAATAAATATTAAGGGCGTAGGGGGTTTATGGGCTGGTTGGGGCCAAAATGGCCGTTTGTAGTCATTGCCAACGTCTATAATTGCAAATGGTCTTTTGTGCGATGGTTATAATCAGTAAATGGAACGGGATCGGGGCAGGACAGGACGGGCCGGGTCGATGGCGGGATCGAGATAGGCGGGACCAACCCTAGTCCCGTCCCGATTTCGAACCCAATTACCGACAATCCCAATCCCCTAATTTATCCGGCCGGACCGGGGCGGGGCGGGGCGGTATCGGATCGGGCCGGGATCGGATTGTCCCGGCCTACTTGCCAGCCTTAGTTTCAACAAAACTAGGCGATGCCTTGATTTTTTCTTTTTTTTCTTTTTGTCATAGTGTCAACAACCTTGTTTTGTTCTCTAAAGTTGAGCTTGATCGTATGTACCCCTAGCCATTGTTTCAAGGATCGACCTGAAAGAAAAGGCTGGACAGTAAGTGTTAAGCATGTTATTAAGTTCAGTCAGAGCAATTAGCTAGGTGGTTTACTTAATTAAGCCAATAATTTAATGAAGAAATTGATTTCTTTTCTTTCAGTAAACATGTGTGTGTGTGTCTATTTTATATTAAATAACAATATGTACATATAGATCTAATCTAAAGACACATATGTACCCATCAATATTTAAAAATCCAAAACTACACTCAAATAGGCAACTATATTTGCACATGCCGAATGTAATGCTGCTGATCTTGTTGTTCATAATGCAGCAATAATTAAATGGTTCTTTCCCGAGCAATCAATTACAATTAAGAACTAAATACTAGTTATGTTAGATATACATAATATACACAATATACATGAATATATATATGTATATTATGTATACCTCGAGACTCAACATTGCATTGCCACCCGTGGGCAGTCCCCTTCTCATGTACTTTGTACAAATATGTAAAGTAGTGTTTTAGTGTAATAGTATTGTACACTTACCATAATTGTATAGTTAGTCTCCAAATAGAATAAGATTTTAGGAGTAGAATAGAAATAAGATTCTCCTATTATGTAAATATGTAAATTGTATATATACTACTTCAAGTAATGAAAATAATCAAGGGATTATTTCTTTCATGGTATCAAGAGACTAGGTCTAAATTGCTTCCGCCTTTGTTCTCCGAATATTGCTCTCGATTTTTGTGCCACTTCTCGACCAAACATGCCTCGATTTCCGTCCCCCTTCACCGAAATTCGTGATATATTTTACCTCCACTATTCCCAAATTTTCCCTCCAATCCCTTTGTTCTTTCGTTATGTCGAGGAACGCATTTCATCCTGCCCTCATTGTTTCTAACATCAAGAACAACATCCCTATTGTTCTTGAGATGGAAAACGTCCAATATGCGACGTGTGTAGAATTGTTTAAAATTCACGCTATCTCCCATCAAGTCATCCATCACATAATTCCTCCCGCTGCCCCTATTCCCGCGGAGGATCCCCAGTTATGGATTACTCTTGACGCTACCGTTCTCCAGTGGATTTATTCCACTATTTCGGTCGACCTCTTACAAACGATCATTGAGTCGGACACTACGGCTATGACTACCTGGAATAGATTGCGTGATATATTCCAAGATAACCAACATTCACGTGTTGTCACACTCGAGCAGGAATTCTCTCAAGTTCGCATGGAAGAATTTTCGAACGTATCTGCATATTGCAAGAGACTCAAGGAGTTGGCGGATCAACTCCGTAACGTTGGCGCACCTGTGATAAATAAATCGTCTGGTTCTACAATTGGTTGTCGGCCTTTCTGAGGCCTATAATGGCGTTGAGACTCTCATTCGTCAAAGTAATCCGCTTCCCGCTTGTTATCAAGCCTGCTCCTTGCTTACTTTGGAAGAAGTCAGTTTGGCTAAGAAGGCGGCTATCGGTACGAGCCCTGTAGTCATGATGACGTCCTCCACAAATTCTTCGGGTTTTATTGATAATTCGGGCCAAAATCGTGCTCATAGTGACGACAAAAATAATCATAAGAACAATGGCAAAAACCGCAGAGGCAAACGTGGCGGTTCCGGTGGACAACATTCTGATAGTGGGCCCCGTCCAGTCAACAGTGGGCCACCTCCCTACTGGTCCCAGCCGTGGGGCCCATGGCAGTGGGGTTGGGGTAGTGGGATGTGGCCCAACAACCCCTATTTTCCAGGTTGTTCATCCAATGGGCAGTGGGCTGGCCAGCCCCAGTTCAGGCCCAACAGTCAGGCCTCTCCTTCTCGTTTCAGCGTTGGGTCGGGGCAGCAGGGAGGACTGCTTGGGCCTCGGCACACACAAGCATTCTCGGCAATAGGCCCCACACCAACTCACACGGACATTGAAGTCGCAATGCACACACTTGAATTAACGCAACCGGATTTGAATTGGTACACGGACACCGGCGCGACTATACACATGACATCCGATCAAGGTACTCTCTCGTCTTATTCCAAATTGAGCAACCCTCGTGGTATAATTGTTGGTAATGGTAACTCTATTCCAATTCGTGGTTATGGTCATAAAATTTTGTCTCCCCCCAATTCACCCCTTATCTTGAAAAATACCCTACACGCTCCGAAATTGATTAAAAACTTAGTGTATGTCCGTAAATTCACCACTGACAATTCTGTTTCTATTGAATTTGATCCATTTGGTTTCTCTGTGAAGGATTTCAAGACGGAGAGTCCTCTCATGAGGTGTGATAGTAGGGGAGATCTTTATTCTATCACACTCAGTTCCGGTCCATCGAGTCAAGCCTTGCCATCAGTGTTTGCAGCCCTTGCTCTTTCCTTGTGGCATGCTCGTCTTGGTCATCCGGGGTCGTCTATTTTGTCGTCATTAGATAAAAATAATTTTATTTCATGTAAGGGTACGCGTAGTACTCCAAATTGTCAATCTTGTTCTTTAGGAAAATTTGTTAGGTTGCCATTTGTAGACTCAAATTCTCATACTTTAATGTCATTTGATATTATTCATAGAGACCTCTGGACGTCTCATGTTCTTAGTTCTTTGGGTCATCGGTACTATGTTCTCTTTTTGGATGATTATTCTAAGTTTTTATGGACTTTTCCGATAGCGAAAAAATCTCAAGTTTTTTCCATCTTCTTAAAATTTAGAGCATTCATTAGAACCAATTCGAACGGAAAATTTAAAAAATATTCAATGTGATAATGGCAAAGAATATGACAATGGGGTGTTTCAGGAATTCTGTTCTAATAATGGGATCAATTTTCATTTTTCTTGTCCTCATACATCTTCACAAAATGGAAAAGCCGAACGCAAAATTTGTATCATTAATAACATTGTCCGAACTTTATTGATTCATGCTTTAATACCCCCCATTTTTTGGCATCACGCTCTACAAATTGCTACATATCTCCTTAACATAATTTCTTCCAAATGTTTGACATATTCTCCCTCCCCCCCCCCCATCCTTCAAATTCTATATAATAAAACCCATTCGCATTCACATCTTAGGGTCTTTGGGTGTTTGTGTTATCCGCTATTTTCGTCCACCACAATTAACAAACTTCATGCCCGGTCTACTCCATGTGTGTTTTTGGATTTTCCGTCTGATCATCGTGGTTACAAATGCTTTGATTTATCCTTGAATCCCAATTTCCGTTTGCTAAGGTGAGTAATCTCGTGCCTAGTTCGTATAATTTTTTGGATGATGGTATATCCCTGTATATTATTCACCATTTCTCGGACATGTCCCGCACCCAAAATTCTCCAACGGGCCCACTGCCCGTTGGTCCTACTGGTCCGTCACAAGCAACAGTTCCCAGTATCATCACTGGGCCAGTTTCAGCAATTGGGTCAGTCCAACCCAATTCTGGAACTGGTCCAGTTCCTGCTTTTGTTTACCGTGTTGGGCCAGCAGGCCCACTGTCTGCTGGCCAATCCGTCCCGAGCCCAGAAAATTCTCAAAATCAGCCCAATTCTTCCTCGAGTCATAGATCGGTCACTCGTAGTCAACATGATATTTTTAAACCAAAAAGACATTTTAATTTAAATTCTAATGTTCTTAAATCACCCATACCCCGTAATCTCATGTCTGCGTTAAATGACCCGAATTGAAAAATTGCTATGACCAATGAATATAATGCTCTTATTGATAATAAGACGTGGGAATTGGTGCCCCGTCCATCTGATATTAATATTATTAGGTCTATGTGGATTTTTGCTCATAAGAAAAATTCAGATGGTTCATTTGCACGACATAAGGCGCGGCTTGTGAGTGATGGTAAGACTCAACAGGTTGGTGTGGATTGTGGTGAGACATTTAGTCCGGTGGTCAAGCTGGCTATCATTCGCACTGTGTTTAACTTGGCTCTTTCGAAAGCACGGCCTATTCATCAATTAGATGTGAAGAATGTTTTTCTACATGGTGATCTTAAGGAAACAGTCTATATGCATCAGCCTTTGGGGTTTAGGGATCCCAAATATCCTCATCATGTCTGTTTGTTGAAGAAGTCCTTATATGGGCATAAGCAGTCGCCATGGGCATGGTATAAGAGGTTTGCCGACTATGTTTCGACTACTGGTTCACTCACAACATGTCGGGTAATTCCTTGTTCATATATCGTCGTGGTTCGTCCTTGGCTTATATACTATTATATGTGGATGATATTATTCTGATTGCCTCTTCTAATGTCTTACGCCAGTCTATCATGACAATGCTCAGCTCTGACTTTGCTATGAAAGACTTGGGGCCGTTGAGTTATTTTTTGGGGATTGTTGTCACTCGTCATGCATGTGGATTATTATCATCACAGATGAAGTATGCAGTTGAGATCATTGAGAGGGCTGGGATGTCATCCTGTAAGTCCACTTCTACTCCAGTTGATACTAAGCCCAAGCTTAGTGCTGCGACAGGCGCACCATACGAGGATCCTACTCGTTATCGCAGTCTTGCAGGGGCCCTTCAGTATCATACATTTATGAGACCAGATATTACGTATGTTGTACATCATGTGTGTTTGTTTATGCATGATCCCAGAGTTGAGCACATGAACGCGCTCAAACGCATCATTCGGTATATTCAGGGTACACTTGACAATGTCTTGCATTTATATCTTTCTTCTACGTCAACACTTGTCTCATATACAGATGATGATTGGGGTGGCTGTCCGGACACCAGACGGTCTACGTCTGGCTATTGTATGTTTTTTGGTAATAACTTGGTCTCATGATCTGCGAAGTGTCAGTCGACTTTATCCCGTTCCAGTGCAGAGGTCGAGTATCGAGGGGTAGCTAATGTGGTCTCTGAATCATGTTGCTTACATAATTTGATGTTAGAGCTTCATTTCCCTATTCAGAAAGCGACCTTGGTGTATTGTGATAATGTTAGTGCCACCTTTCTGGTAATCCGGTTCAGCACCAGCGCACTAAACATATCGAGATGGACATCCACTTTGCTCGCGAAAAGGTTGATCGTGGTCAAGTACACGTCTACCATGTCCCTTCCAGGTATCAAATTGTAGACATCTTTACAAAGGGTCTTCCCTCGGTCCTTTTTGAATATTTTAGGGACAGTCTCAGCGTTCGAAGACCGCCCGCTATGACTGCGGGGTGTTAGATATACATAATATACACAATATACATGAGTATATATATGTATATTATGTGTATCTAGAGACTCAACATTGCACTGCCACCCGTGGGCAGTCCCCTTCTCATGTACTTTGTACAATTATGTAAAGTAGTGTTTTATTGTAATTAGTATTATACACTTATCATAATTATATAGTTAGTCTCCAAATAGAATAAGATTTTAGGAGTAGAATAGAAATAGGATTCTCCTATTATGAAAATATGTAAATTGTATATATACTCCTTCAAGTAATAAAAATAATCAAGAGATTATTTCTTTCAAGTTACTTGTTCAAGTATTAAGAACAAACTCAGCTGGAAAACTTTGGTCATATTTAGCATTGGATTCTCCCTGACTGTCCAATGATAATTAGGTCTAATATAATCAACTACGTAATGTATTTGTCTGATAATAATCTTAGGTTATGTATTAGAAAAATTCCAATCAAAATTTCAGATTCTTAATCGTTGGATGATTCGTTATTAAGTAGGGGAAAAAATAAAGATAACAAGAAAAACATATGACGAGTAAACCACAGCTATAGATCCGCCATTATTGTACCATATTCCTAAATAGTGTGGATAAATAATTACTAGTAATACATTATTTTTGGACTCTAACTAAACTCTAGTAATTGAAGAAAGATTTGTATATTTGGTCAACCAGTACTTGAAGTTCGAAATCATGAAATCCCATGTGCAAAGCCATGTGAGTATGTTCCAACTGACCCTTCAGTTTTGTTATGCTTTGTCACTCTCATAAATCATATATATCTACTTTTTTTTTATGGATGGTAGGTGAGTAAGTTGGTACACTTTTCGATTATTTTATTAGATATTTATTACTTTCCACCAACATAAATATTAAATAGTTTTGTTTATCAAAATTTGAACAGATATAAGTTATATAACCGAAAAATCACATAATTTTGCCTCTGCTAAAAATTAAATTTGAGATCTCATAATTCTGCCGCTAGTTATTTTTACATGGGCATCTCGTGAGCTATCGTTTGTAACAGTGTAGCCGTTATCAAAATCAAGTCTCAATTCGAAGTACTGTCTTTTGCTAAAATATCTCCACATATGGCTGAATGAGAGACTATTATGAGTAACATAGTGTACGGTTGACGAACTTCAAATAGGCATGCCAGTTTATGCAGCCGCGCATATACTCAAGGTAAGTAGCACTGGTTAGGAGTGTTAAAACGGGTTAAATTAATAAATAATTTGAGTTATATTGTCCACGTAATTTTCACAAATTATCTCTTTTCAACCTCTATAATTTAAAAAATATTATTTCAAAGTTTCAAAGTTCACAAGAGAAAATCTAGGATAAGTATTGAAGTTCCACGCGTAAAATTTAAGTCTACAAGTACGGAGAATATTTTATGAAGACATGGTCGAGAAGTGGTCAGTGAATAATATTTCTATAAAATTTACTTGGATAAATTTGGGTTAAACAATAAGTCCTAATCCAACTTGGTTGAACTCAAAATCTATTACACTACTAGAAATATAGGTTTTTCCCACCGCAAATCGGTGGAAAAGTTATGTTATAAATATGTTTTTTTTCATTTTATTATCATTGAACCAGCTCACTGAAAAAATACATAGTCGGAAACATGCTCTCATTAAAGTGCTGAGAAACTTTCTTATTTTTTTCGTGTGAAACCACTACTATTTTTTCTATATTCACAGATTCAATCAAAATATTTGTGGAAATAACCACCGAACATTTTTCAGTGAGAAAATAGTGATTGTTTAGTAGTGTTATATTTGTTTAGTGGTTCTTTATATAAATTAATTTGTTTAATTAATACATCAAACTGACGAGAACTTTTCTTTTATTTATCATGACTATATCTAACCAACCAAATTTAAAATGTAATTGTTTTTCTAATGTTTTAATTAGTTTGCCCAAATTGACAAGCTCGCTTTATAGGTGACTAACTTGTACTATGTACAAATTATACCACCTAGTTCAATCCGTTCAAATTTGATCGAGTAGCTGTGGAACACTTAAAACTATCTTAAAAGAAAAGAGAAATAACATGATGTAGAGAGTTGACAGGCATATATAAGATAGGTTCATAAATATTGGAAAGACAACTTCATGAAAATTTGTAGCATATATTTGGTGCCAATGAAACGGACAAAGGGAATGAATTTCAAGTGTATGAACTCATTAGTCTTAACATGAAGGGGCCATGGATCAAAGAAAATGGGCTGTCGGCCATTTTCACAACATAGAACTATTCTTTTTGGTCTGACTCTTACAAATGTGATGCCGACTTTTGCAATTAAGGATATTTTCATAATAAAACCAGGACCAAACATGATATTAAGACATAAAAATAACTTGGATTAACGAGAATCAATGTATATCTGTTTGAGCCATATTGTGGATGGTGATAGACTAGGTCTTCTTTCTATTTCTTTTGGCAATATGATGACATCAATGTAACAATTACCACACACAACAAATATTATAAAATGATCCTTATATAGTAACTCATCCTTTCCAATTTATGTGGCACCATTGGACTTTGCATGGAGTTTAAGAAATAAGTGATGACTTTTGAAATATGTGGTCCAAAATAAGTCTTATATAAATGTGTCTCATAAAGTTAAATTATTTTTAAATATAAAAAAATAATATTTTTTTAAACATACCAAAAAGAAAATAGTGTCATATATATTGAAACAGATGAAGTATTTATATTAGAGCTAGAATGGGAACCCAACCAATTAATGAAACCTTGATGGACCGGCCCATTACTAGCCTCATCGGATTGGCTACACTCAGTATACTATAAAGTTAAACTTACACAAATGACTATAGTTTTGGGGTTTTAAATTTGTCATAGCTATAGTTTTAATATTTACAGGACATAGCTACTTTTTTACTCGCTATATTCATAAAACGGCCTCGTTGTATTGAATACAACGAGTAAGAATGTATTCAAAAATTCTTTTCGATGTATTCAACTTAGATGTATTCACGTCAAATGTATTCAACTCAGTTGTATTCGTTTGTGGCTGTTTTTACATTGTATTCAATTTATTGTATTTAAAATTGGTTGTATTCAAACAACATAAATACAAAAAGATATTATATTCAACTTATTGTATTCAAATACCATAAATACAAAAAAATAGATTCGACTGTAATAAATACACTAAAATACCGAATACAAAAAAAATAGATACACTAAAAATTTAACAAATACACTCAAATTCTGAATATAAAAAAATAACAAATTGAATACAATCTAAACATTTAACAAATAAACTCAAAAACTGAATACAAAAAAATAATAAATACACAAAATAAAATGCCGCTGAAGTTCGATCCCTCTGTTGTTGAAGGAATCGGAATGTGATCGGAAGAAGCTCATACGGGAAGGATCCCTCCGCCGTTGCACTTGTCATCTAAGGGTTACTCTGTTCCCTCCGCCACCGCACTTGTCATCAATGCGTTGAATGAACCAGAACGTGACCGGAAGAATACGAATAACGTGACCGGAACGTGATCGAAACTCCAAATCTGGAATGTGACGATGGGTCACGACGGATCAGAACTCCAGATCTGGAGGCGCCGGCGGTGGGTCACGACGGGAGTGGAAAGCTCAGATCTGGAGGCTCCGCACGGGCAGTGGGTCACGACGGAGTCCATTGCTATCAAATTTGGAGGCGCCGACGGTGGGTCACGACGGAGCGAAAGCTCAGATCTGATAGCAATGAATTTCGCCGGATCTCCGGCGGCGGTTTGTTGTGGCCGACGGCAGCAGAGTGCAGAAGCAGATTCTCAGTCAAAATAAAAATAATAAAAATAGAGTATTCTACTTTAAATATATATGTAACTATGATAGATAATTAAGATACACATTATAGTTATGCTTTATAATTTAATTAAATAATAGTTACTAAAGGTTAATATGTCCTAGAGTCATGTAAGGGAAAATTAAGGCCCATGAACATTCGCTCATCTAGTTTAGAGAAATTAGCCCAATTACTATTTTCTCTCTCCCACATGATTTTTGTCTTTTCAATCAACACTCTATGTCGATCTTTGTTCTTCTTCCCCCATATGTCTCTATCTCCGCCTCTCTCTCTCTTTTTCTTATTTGTTTCTTTCGATTTCTCCTTCTTGTTATAAACTTAAATTTAAGGTCTTTAGTTCAAATAAAATAAGAATGGTTGGACGGATATTTTGTAAACCCCCGTCTCAAAGAGGAAGAACTTTCGGATCTGAAATGAAAAGGGTTCAATAGCAAATTGGTGGACAACTTTTCTATGTTATTCTTGATTTTTTTTTTGTTGTGATTATGGCGTTAAAAATGGAGGTGTACTGGTGGTGGAACGGTGTTTTTATAAGATATGTACAATAGGTGTATCTACATTGTTATACAACATATATACACTGTGTATACAATATAGATACATTACCTATACAATGCATAAGTATTGTATAGCAGTGTATATGGGTGTATATTTTTTTTATTCAACAAAGCCTTCTTTCATAGATAATCAGTAGTATTCCTCTCGCTAGCTACACGTGTCTTATACATTATTATATAATGTTAATACAATAATGGTGCTGGTAGTTTAATGACAAATTTTCATGGTAATGAGTTGTGGAAGACTAGTGATGTGTTCCTTTTTCTTTTTGATGAATTTCATACAGGAAAAAAATGAAAATAAAATCTGACTAAGAGCGAGGAAGGATGAAATTGTGAGAGACGACGATTGTGTTGTTTTTTAATCTAAAATAGGATCATATTAATAGTGGCGATACAGTGATTTTGATTTTTTTTTAGTGGGAATTTAGATGGATGCAGGGAGGAGCCCTGAACGATGTATGGCGGATGAAAACTATTATGTTTGGCGGTACATTTATGTAAGAATCCCAGCACATAATATACACAACCTAATAACTAATTATCACACTTATATTTGGATCTCGTGTTTATAGTTTATACACTATCATCAAACCTAGAACGTTTAAAATATTAATAATGTTAGCTTAAATTAATCTTGCATTGCATGCTATCTGGAAGATTTTCCTTAACACATTCGTTAAATTGAACTACTAATAGTTCCATAGATTCTTTTCAGAAAAAATTCTATGTAAACTAATATGTATGTATGGACATCCATAGGGATCTAATAGCTCAGTTGGTTGACTACTTAAATTGTTATCTTGTTGGTGAGGTTTTGAATCCCCACGTGTAATTCCCTTCCCTACCCCTATGTAATAATTTTTTTTTAAATGTCTAGACATCCCTCAATGGCTCGAATCATTCTACAGAAAAGTAAATTTAAGTTAAGCGGATGTTGTTAGAAGAATTTGAAAACATTAGCAGGGCTAAAAACTGACTATACAATCTACTCTCAGTTTGACATATTATCAATATATTTGAATTTGAAGTTTGGCTTGGCACTTCCAAACATCATACTCGTGAGTCGCGCCGTCTAAAGTTGATTTTATAGCTGCTAAATTTATAAAAAAAAATATAAATTTTGTGAAAGAAATAATCTATTGATTATTTTCATTAATTGAAAGAGTATATATATAATTTACATATTTTCATAATTGATGTTAGAAACTGCAAGGGCAGGATGAAACGTGTTCTTTGATGTAGACATACTGATATAACAATATGTGATTGAGGGATTTGGAAGAAAAAATTGGGAGAAAGGATGAACCGTCGGCACAAAACCCGAGAAGAAGGCTCGGTTTTTTTTTGGCTTAGGACGGACGAAATTGCAAGAATTTTGGAGAGTATTTTAAGACCTAGACTTCTGATACCATGAAAGAAATAATCCCTTGATTATTTTCATTAATTGAAAGAGTATATATACAATTTTACATATTTCCATAATAGAAAAATCATATTCCTATTCTACTCCTAAAACCTCATTATGTTTAGACACTAACTATACAATTATGGTAATACAATTATTATGGTAAGTGTACAATATTAATTACACCACAACATTACCTAAACTATGAGACTAAAACATTACTTAAAATCTAAACCATGTACACGGTCATATATACAAAATCGAGGCCCAATATACATAGAATATATATGTGTATGTCCCATGGATATTTAACATTTTGGCTATGCCTTAATCGGTTATCTGTTTACTTCTTCTGAGGTTGGGCCTGTACAGAGAGAATCTGGACCCTATTTAGACGGAATTCCACCGAACATATGCGACCATTTCATTCCTCGTTACAATCTCAGCTCCTTCCCTTTTCTGTTTGTTGGTTTATGTTTTTCTTCTACAAAATTATGGAGTATAAAATTGGGCTAAATTTAGTTAATTAATGGTCTACCAAGAAGAAACAGAATCAGAGTGTCTTTTTGTTGCAGCTTATTAAGTAGAACATCATCCTCTTAAAGCTATTATTGAAGATTATCGCTATTTGTTGACTTTTAACAAAAGCTCTATTAAACACATTTGGAGAGACAAACCAATATGACGATATTCCGGTAAATAAAGGCCATGAGTATGATGAAGATTTGATAATCAAGGAAATTGTGTTCAAGGATATGAAATTTCTTTTTCTGATATATTTTCCATGTTATTTTTGAAAGATCGAAACTATCCTTTTGATTATTTTTCATGTAAAAAAAAGTAAATATAAATAAAAGCATAAGAATTGGCATACAACATATTTAAATGAAAAGAATCTCTATACTCTTTTCTCATTTCTTGTCTATCTTTATTTACTTTATCTATATTCATCTTCTTCCCTTTTCCTCACTACCATGGCTTTGTAAACTATGTTTCATTTTGCAATAATATTTTTCAATCAAGTTATTCTTAAATGATAATTTATAATAATATAAATATTTATAATTTATTTTAAATTATGTTTTTTATTTACCTAATATTCAAACAATATTATATAAAATGGTTCGAAAGGAGTAGTAACAAAAGAGTATCCCAAGTTCCCAACCTAAAAGCTTCTTCCTCCCGTTCCTTTTCCCTTTCTATATATTTTCTAGAAGGAATGTGTAAATTAAGTAGGCGTTTGGTCACAAAAATTAAATATTTTTATTTTATTTAAAAATTTTAAAGTTAGATTTGATAATAGAATTTTATTTGATTATAGTTTTTGAATATTTATTTGTTTAAAGATACTAAAAGTGAAAATAAATTACAGATATTTTATTAAATTTCAAATACATTTCCAAGTAGTATTTTAAAATTTATGATCAAACTTTAATACTTTTAAATAAAGTGAAAAAAACTTCCACATAATTCTGCCAAAGGAATCCTAAAATATACTGAGACAAAGTTTATACAAGTTCCAAAGTTCCCCCTCCGATTGTCACGAAGAAATAAAGCTAAACAGCTGACAAGTGCAAAGCTGTGCCCTCTATTTTTGGCATGTAACGCGTGTCGGTTTATCAGCTTGCTACTCCGTTTCAACTCTGGCGTCCTCTTCCATACTATACAAAATTTGTTACATTTCTGTTGGGGAGTGAACCCACCGCATGGCCGCATAGGAGCGGCAATCTTTACATCTCACTATTAGAAGTCATATCGGATATTGAATGAGAATATATATTTTTTATATGAACTTGAATAATATTTTTTTTATAAACCAATTTTTGGTGTTAAGTTAGATCTAAAATTCATTATTTACATGATATAGAGACAGACCAATTTCAAGCTCCTCAAATTATATTATTAACACTCCAGTTAACAAGATCTGAGCGTGCGAAAGAGTGTTTAGAGTTTCACATCGGATATGAAATGAAAATATGAACTCCACTTGAACAATTTTCACCCTACAAATTAATTTTTAGGATTGAATTAGGCCCTTCACCCACTTTTTAATCTCTCTCCTCTCCGCCAATTTTTGGGTTCTTTCTTCAACTTTTTGGACTCATTATGGAAAATTGGAATTCCGTGATAATAAATCCTTTAAAAAAAAATGATAACTTTACGTCTCTACCACCTGCACTTCCAGTTTCCTGTCCGAATTCGACGGTATTTCGGCTTTAAGTTTTGATCAAATGAAATAACGGAGTTCAAAGGCTTCGTCTTGAAATTCATTTGAAATTAGGCAAAAAGCTATTGTGAACAATAATTTTATGATTAAATATTTATAAGCTGAATAAACTAATTTATAGTTTGTATTTCATAATTTACTAGTAAGGATGACGACCCGTGCGTTGTCCGAGCCCAACATGAACAAAGTTATATTATTTTATTGATTTTCTATCGCAAAATTATATGACATAAAATTTCCACATATCATATATATATATAGGTTTAAGTGGCTAATCAATAAAATAAAGAAAAGAATAACTAAGCAACAATTAATTTTAGTCTTTAAATTTTGTTTCCAATACTTAATATTTAATGCTACTTTCAATTTTTTTTTCAGACTAATACTACTTTCGATCAATAAATCAAACAAACACATAGTGACAGCTAAATATTTGGAAACAAGTAAGTTCAAGTTCATTTTTTTCTTTTTCTCCTATTATAACATAATAAAGTCATAATCAAACGTAACTCTGGTATTAATTAGAGGAAAAGGAAAAGCATAACCTTGAACAATTTTAATTAAGAAAATGATGGAAATGAAGTAATCAGAAGTACAGTAAAATTGTACCCAATGAATTTAGTCAGTCTACAAAAAGTATTTGTTTGATATTAATTTATCTTTAAAATGTTCAATTTTTAATGAAATAATTTTATAATCAAACAAATATTTATTTCTTACTTAAATCATAATTATTATTATTTTTAAAATAATTACGTAATTAAATATCATCTTATAAATTGAGACAGCCCGAATATTAATTTGAGAAAAAATGTTAAGAAGATTTTCTTTTTTTGAAAATCTGTTTGATTGTATATTTTGTTCAATGTTCACTCCAATCTTAAAAGAAGATCAAGTTTAAAAATTGATTCCAACCAAGTGTAATTTTGTCTGGACATTTCAGACATAACTGATAAAGTTAGAATGATACTTTCCGAATTATTTTAAGTGGACCCATCTAATGGTCTTTCTTAAAGTAGAAGGCGAAATTGGCCTTCAGATATACGGGAAGCTCCTCTCGGATTACTTATTAATATTTAATAGTTAGTAAAAATAATTTCAGTACCTCTAAGATGTATAAATATTTGAAATTTTCTAGTAACCTCAAACTTACGTATAAATATTTAATAAATTATTTATTAAATAGAAAATAAACTTTATTTGATTTAGTTAATTATAACTTAACAAATTGATATAATAATCTGATTTTATTTTAAGTAAAAACTAAATCAAATCCAACTAATGAATACTTTTTCGAGATGATTACTTCTTGATTAAAACCTTTTTTTTTCAATTCGTAATGGGTTATCATGACTTATTCGCTTTTGATATCAGTATTTTTATACTGCTTTAAATTTCTTGTTCGGGTTTAACCGTTTCTCTTGTTTTGCTTGTGCTTTGTTTTGAGCCGAGTGTTTCTCGAAAACAATCGCTCTACCTACTAAAGTAAGATCTGCATACACTCTACCCTCCATAAATACACTCTGTGAGATTTTACTGAGTATGTTATTATTGTAAAAAAAAAAGTCAAAATTAGCTACAAATTTAAGAGAAATAGTAGATATGTGACCTATACCTTTCTGCCTTGATTAGTAGAAAGAGAGAAGCTGAGCTTGTTAAAAAAGTGTGATTGATCATCCCATTTATAGGTGACATGATAAAAATGTATTTATCGATATTCATAGCAAATTAATAGCAGTAGTATATTTTATAATAATTGGGTAGTAGATGTTGGAAATTTGTCTTTGATAGGGAGGTGCGTCCACTCATATTTAATGACTTAAACACTAAGGTTTCGCATGTTGGAGGCTTTGTCTCTTCACACGTGCATAATCTACTAAGTGAGTAGATGATAGTAGGGCCAAAGATCGTCAAATTTCGTTGAGAAATGAAAGAGATATTGGCCCACGAAGTAAGGTGTTCGAGGCATGAAAATATGGTGTGGGACAAATCTACCACATTCGTGGGAAAAGAAAGAATTATTCTCTTTATAAGTCTCAAAATTGGATAAGGGGTTGGGACCCCAAGGGGTAACACATGTGTTTGAAGGAGGGAGGATCTAGATGTGCTTGGGTTCAAGGCTAAGTCCATACGCGCGCCGCCCGTCCGGCCCCGGCTCGGGTCTCGGGTCGTGGGCCTTGGGCTTCTTCTGATATTATCTCTTTGGACCCCAATTTTTTAATATTTATAATTTGGTCTCTAGAGTTTCTGAAAAGATAAAATTGGAAACGACGGAAGGCAGAAAGTTTCTGCCTACCGTTTGGGTTGATTGTTAAAACTTCATTAATCTCCTCCCTAAAAGCTCCTTTATGTTGCACATTAAATCAGCAATTACTTGGCTGATTAACTCCCTCACTAATGACTATTACTTGGCAGTTGAGAAGTCCCTCCCCTTATACTATATATTGAAGCCTTTTGGCTCAATTGTTGAGACTAATATATACTACATAGAGACAAACATAAGAGAGCACAACACAGATCAGTCCAAAACGTTAGCAGAAACAGTGGACAAAAACAGAAAACTCCTCCTTCCTTTTCTATTCTTCATCAAGTCGTTTCGTGTTTGTTTTCTTCGTCAGAATCACCCTATTTGCTTTGTAGTGTTGATTAGTTATATTTTATCTTGGGAGACTATTGCCCGTTAACGTAAAAACATATATACGGGGCAAACTTGTCTTAAAGACAGAGAGTTATCTCTCGACTCAGCCACAATTGTAATAATCCACATTTAGTGTTTCTTGATTTCAGATTGTCAAGATTCAAGACTCAACAAACTTGCGGCAGTTCTGAATATTGGCTTGTTTGTTTATCCTTTCGAATACTTGTAATATTTATTTACTTCATGTACTGCTTTACATATCCAACAGTAGATAGGGCTGTCAATTTACACTGACCCGATGGATATCCGATCCACCCGACCCGATTATATGAACGAAAATCCGATAAAACACGAATTTTAATCGGGTGACAAATCGGATCGAATTCGGGTGGACATACATCCAACCCACCACCCGACACTTCTCCTAGTTAAGATTTTGCAAGTCTTCTTAATAACTTCAAAAGGCAAACCTAGAGTGCAACAAATTGACATAATTTCTTAATGTAATTGTGATTGAAGTTATCCAACTAGTACTAGATAGATTTTTTCAACAAAAACAAAAACAAAGAACAAATAGATCTTTTGTTTCACTTTTGAAAGAATATATAAAGGACATATGTGGAGTTTACGTTTTAAGAAAAATATCATTTCGAATTTGAAAAATTCAAATGAATACTAATTTGATATACTTATTAATTTCTATTTTTCTCCCTTGAGAGAAAAACATTCTTTTTATATCGGTGAAATTTCAAAATATTACAAATAATTTTCCATCTTTATCACCCTCGCATTACAAAGATCATACATACTCTATAATTGTCATTAGTTATAATAACATTTTATTATAACGATATGATTTTCTCCGAAAATGATTTTTCATGTTATATTTTAGGTGATTGACTGATTGTGCTATAATTTTCATTCGCGAAGCATTCGATTCATCCGATTCACCCGTGTATGATCGATGAATCGAATGTGAATGAAGAAAAAATAGGAATGTGAATGAATCGGATGATTGATGAATGGTTGGCTGGTGAAAGCGGCTCCACCTCATCCACCTCCGTCCATTGCCAGCGCTAAGTAGTAGAGTAATAAATTAGGTGACACATTTCGGTCTCCCGTCACCAGGCAGTTAGTATATTAAACCCTAGCACCAAGCCACCAACAGCTACTCCACTACACTGTTCCACAAAACCCTGCAACCCACTCAGTCAGATCCAACTTTGCTCCAAACAAAAAAAATCATGGGTACACGATTCTCTATCCCTTTTATTTTTCCTATTTTACCATGATTTTCTCTTTTTAGATCATGAACTTGGATTAATTTATCCTTTTTCTTCTCTTGTTTCTACTCTTACAGCCAAGGTCAAGATTGGAATTAACGGTAAGTATCTGTTCTCTTCGAGTGAATTTTATCTAGCTTTGTTAGGTATATTTCTATAGATTTTACTGAGATGGGGTATGAAATTAATCTTGTTTGCATGAAGGATTTGGAAGAATTGGCCGATTAGTGGCCCGAGTTGCTCTCCAAAGAGATGATGTGGAGCTCGTCGCAGTTAACGATCCATTCATATCTGTTGAATACATGGTACATGCCCAAAAAAACCAAAAACAAGAATTTGAATGAATTTTGTGAAAGTTTAGTTGACGGATTTTATATGTCGGTGTTGCAGACATATATGTTCAAGTATGATAGTGTACACGGCCAGTGGAAGCACCATGAGCTTAAGGTTAAGGATGAGAAGACCCTTCTCTTTGGTGACAAGGCTGTTACTGTTTTTGGCTTTAGGTAATATTTGTCTCTTTAACACATACAAATTGCTTGGGTAAATCTGGATTCCTGGTTGAACTTTCGGTGTATATCTGAAGGAACCCAGAGGAGATTCCATGGGCACAGACTGGAGCTGATTACATTGTGGAGTCTACCGGTGTTTTCACCGATAAGGACAAAGCTGCTGCTCACTTGAAGGTTTGTGATCATAATTGATCTCTGTTCTTAACGGATCTTCCTTGCTAAGACTTATAAGGAACAATGTTGTGCATTGCGTGTGTATGATCATCAAGTTTATACATAATTACTCCGTAGTAGTGATGTTAATTGATGTTTGATCAGTATATTTGTTGTGATAATATACTGATAGCAGCATTACATAATTCGCTCCAAGTGATGTTAATTGATGGTTGATGTTCATATTTTATTTGATGATTGGAGGATTTATACCTTTCAGTGAGCGCACTTGTACCTAAATTTTAATGATGTTATACTCCTTTGTCTCAATTTACGTGGCACAATTCAGATTTCGAGAGTCAAATTTCTTAATTTTGGCTGTGAATTTAGACATAGAATTTTCAAGTTTTTAAAAATATAATTAACATATTTGGAAACTACATAAGAAGTATTATAAGTCACTTTTATAAGTCACAATAACTAACCATTCAAAAAATTTAAGTCATATGAAAAAATGATGGTCAAAGAAAACTCGTTTGACTTTTAAAATCCGAGAGGTGCCGATATATTGGGACGGAGGGAGTAAGTATATTCTTGCCAAGGACATTGATTTTTTTTTGGGTAGAATTTTTATCTCAAGCCTTGATGCAACTGAATCAATTTAAATGTAGAAAATAATTAAATAAAGCATATCTCATAGTTGAGTTAAATTAAGGACTCTGAATCAAACTTGATAAAGTGGTATCTACACCTCAGGTTCTTAGTGCTTGTTGCTATTAATGCTATGATAGTTGGATTAATTGATTAATTTTCTTATCGGCCTTAGTTCAAGTTATTATCAGTGATTTAAGGGAGCTAATGTCTGCTCAACTTTTGTGAATCATCAGGGTGGTGCCAAGAAAGTTATCATTTCTGCCCCTAGCAAGGATGCTCCTATGTTTGTTGTCGGTGTCAATGAGAAGGAATACAAGCCAGAGCTGAACATTGTTTCAAATGCTAGCTGTACTACAAATTGCCTTGCTCCCTTGGCCAAGGTTCTCCTTTTCCACCCGCCCGGTTCCTTCAAAGTAAATTTGTGTGTCATTGCATAATGTGGATGTGAGAATGAAACATCACAATATCTCATTTTGTTCTGCAGGTTATAAATGACAGATTTGGAATTGTTGAGGGTCTCATGACCACAGTCCACTCCATCACAGGTAAGTGTCTCTCTTGCTTCTACTTTCATATAAATATAATTCAT
Source organism: Anisodus acutangulus (assembly GCA_029783415.1). Classification (NCBI taxonomy): domain Eukaryota; kingdom Viridiplantae; phylum Streptophyta; class Magnoliopsida; order Solanales; family Solanaceae; genus Anisodus; species Anisodus acutangulus. Next base: position 12,219,431 of record CM056506.1, on the reverse strand, counting down.
TTTTAGCTTGGTCACTCGGTTTGGCTACAACCATAATATTTCAGCCACTCAGAAGACTGTTGATGGGCCATCATCCAAGGATTGGAGAGGTGGAAGAGCTGCTTCATTCAACATTATTCCCAGCAGTACTGGAGCTGCCAAGGCTGTCGGCAAAGTGCTACCAGCATTGAATGGAAAGTTAACCGGAATGGCTTTCCGAGTCCCAACTGTTGATGTCTCCGTGGTTGACCTGACAGTGAGGTTGGAGAAAGAAGCTACCTATGATGAAATCAAGGCTGCCATTAAGTAAGCTTGTGTCTTTACATAAGTTTCACAAGTGCATTAGTATGTGCAAGCCATTTTCCTTTTCCCTAGAGAATCTATTATCATAACAATAGCATCTTGTAGTAATGTTTGTGTTCTTCCTTAATTTTTTTTCTCTGGAGCTCCGTGTTTGCATGACTCTGCTGACTTGCTTTGTTATATCTTCTAAAGGGAGGAGTCTGAAGGAAAATTGAAGGGAATTTTAGGTTACACTGAAGATGATGTGGTATCCACGGACTTTGTGGGAGACAATAGGTGAGTTTGGGATTTTGAAGTGTTCTATGATTTAATTTCTGTCTATCTCGCGTTTCATGAGCTCCACTAAAGTTCTTGCCCGTACCTTGTCTATGCTGATCCACTTATATCTTGCTCTACTAATCAGACTGTATTTCTGAACGGAAATAATTTGCAGATCAAGCATATTTGATGCCAAGGCTGGAATTGCTTTGAGCAAGAATTTTGTCAAGCTTGTTTCATGGTACGACAACGAATGGGGTTACAGGTAAACACATGAAATATTTACTGTACATTTCTTTCATCATCAGATCAATTCACTGCACGAATGCACTGCATAGGAGTGTTATATGATTTATGGCATCCTGCTAATAGTAATCCTTGGTGGAATTGCAGCACACGAGTGGTGGACTTGATTAAGCACATGGCATCAGTTCAGTAAAAGTAGCAGGTCACTCAATGATGGCCAAGTGTGGTGGCGCTGCTGGTGATGATCCTGTTTTGCGTTGTTAGATCAAACCGTTTAGAATAAACTGTTCTCTCGGACCAGATGTTTGATGTTTAGGGGCTATACTCTTGTTTAGGTGTTTAATTTGATGGAAGATCTCTTCACATTCCGAGATTGAGTCTTAGTGACTCTGGGTATATGTTTCTCTTGTTATGTTTTATTATGAATGTATAATAATGTTGGACCTTCTTATCCTGATGTTGTTTCTGCTTTACTTGAGCCGAGTGTCTATCAGAATTAGCCTCCTTACCTGCCTAACCTTAGGGTTAAGGTCTGCGTACATTCTACCTTCCCCACACCCCACTTGTGGGATTAAACGGGGTATGCTGTTGTATTTACTTGTTTAGTGGCTTTGGTTCCCCGCTTCTTTACTATCCCTTGGTGCTTAACCAACAGGTTACCAAAGTTGCGAAACTTTTGCAGCTGTAGGGGTCAATAGATTATCTATTCTTTTTGGAATGTGTTCCCCTCGATTATATTCCCATACCTGCCTGCATCCGGTGTCCCTTTTTTTCGGAAGCATATAAGTCTCGTGCGCTGTGTTTTCAGTTTCTCTTGTGAAATAAATGAAGGGGAGACTGCAGTGAAGGCGAGTAAGGGCCGTTTGGATGGGGTTATGACTTTTGACTTTTAAGTTAGGAATTCTAGTTTATGACTTATTTTTTATTATTTTGACTTAACAATAAGTGTTTATAAACATTTTTATATTTTAACAAAACAATTTATAAGCTATTTTGGCTTAAAAGCACTTCAAATAAGCCAATTCAAACAGGCTCTAAGACGGATTACTGGTCATCCCGTGAATTTGGTTTGGGTGTCCTTTGGGAGCACAAGAATGTGAAATAGGTTGGATGATTTTTGGTCGAGAACTTGGGTTGTATTCTCCGTTCATTTTACTTGTCCATTATTAATAAATGAATTGCATAATTTATCACGATATTTATATTAATTGGTACTATATAATTTTAATGGATTTGAAAAATAATTTAAAATGAGTAATTAATAGTACGAGTAAAATAAGGAAAAAAATTATTTTATAGCAGTTGTGGGGTAGGTGCATTATGAGATGGATGTGGGGTTCATTTGGATAGCTGGGGAGGGAGAGGGGGGGGGGGGGCACTTATACCAAAAACAGCTGAATAAAGGCAATCTTTTCATGATACTACTAATTGTTATCACGTGTTCCGTCCCGGCAGTTGGTGGTTAGGTGTTGCTTTCTCTGTCTCGTGATATTATTAGACTAGTAACGAAATTTAAGAAAGAAAAAAATATTTTTATTTTATATATTTCTGTGAAAATTTATTAGACATTTCTTGTCTTTATCCACTTTCAAATTCGAAATTCAAATGCATCTGCTTCCTCAGAAAATTATTTTAGAACCTTGTTTTCTAGATCAGTGAAGGACATGAGCATTTATAAGCCAGCTAAAAGGAGAGAGAAAAGAAGGAGCCAGTATTTGCAATTTGAAATACTGATTAAATATTGAAAAAAATTGTTTGTGAGCATCATTATTCGCAATTACACAGTACTGGAAACCGAACGCTCCCAAACATTGGCTATAGTCTTAAGAAAAGGTGGTTGAAATTCAAATTTTTACTTTCTTTGTCTCAATTTATGTGACACTATTTTTTTTGCTATATCCCAAAAAAATATTATATTTATATATTTAGAAATAATACTTTATGAGATAATTTATAACCACACGTTTATATAGGACTTGTTTAAACCACATATTTCAAAAATTTTGGTTTAAAACATTGAAGTAGCGTATACATGTAATTATGTGGTATTATCCTAGATAACTTTTTTAGTATTGATTTGAATTGAGAGGAAATGGATGCTCAAATACTTTTAGGACCTGTTTGGAAAGCCACCGGATAATTGGAAATGGTGTATACACCGTCTAATAATTACATAACATAGTAATTAAGAGGATATATTTGTTCAATGTAATTACAAGTATATTATTTGATTGCACATTTATAATTATACATTTAGATTAGTTTAAAAATAAAAATTAATTCTTGACAAATATGTACCTTTATAAATGATATATTAGATTAGGTATTTAAGATACATATTATTTCTTGAAAATATATTAATTAATAATCACATATTTGTAAATAATATTGTAAAAGTAATAGTATATTTTTAAATTAATAATATTTTAATACAATTAATTATAAAAATTAAAAGCACACATTTTGTAAGAACATCATGGGATGTATATATGTTTGACAAAAGATTAATATTAATACATATGATGTCATAATACTATTCAAATGTTTGAAAATAATAATAATCTATCAATCGTAAGTGGAAAATGAATAATATGCAATGTAAAACAACAAGTGAATAATACTAAAGCAAATAAATTGAAGTCGCAAATATAACCTAAATTCAAAATTTAAAAAATAATATTTTAACATGATACTTTTATGTCAAACTCCAACCTAACATAAAATAAGTTCCAACATAACTTAGGTAAATATAATTAAAAAGAAAGTGTAATCATTTATAAGTCTATAAACTCATTCAACAATGAAATTCTATTTTAATAACATCACTCATTATATGTCAAGTTTATTAACGACTCATTCTTTCTAATATTAGAAGATGTTATTTCAAAAACTAGAATAATAACGTAGTTATGTTAAATGAAGAAAATAAAATAAAATAAAAATTAAAAATACGAGCAATTACATGGAATTACGAAAAGGAAAGGTTGAAAATGATAAGAAAGAAAATGAAAAATACTAATATAAACAATATTTTTAAAAATAAAAATAAAAATAATTTATACCTTAAATAAAAAATGAAAAAAATATTTTAAAATGTAGAAATAAAAAAGAAAGTAAAATAATAAAATAAAAAAGAAAAACCAATTCTCAACCCCCTTGAGAAATGAAGAGCGTAATTATCTCCTCCTAATTATATCCAATTGATGACCATACAATTAATTGGATGGGTGCAACAAACCCTTAAGTTGTAAAACATTTGTTTAATGGCAATTGACTGACAGATTCATTCAAGTAAATAATCAACGAATATATCTTGGTCATAACTCATAACTCTATATTAGCTGGTCAAATATCACACTAGGATCTAAGATTACAATTGAAGGTGTAAAAACGGAAGATAAACAATATACATGCAATTCGATTAATTACGAGATTCTCATATATATATATATCTCCTTTCCGTGTTTTCCGTCTGTTTATTGTAAATTATTGGCCGCATTATTGTGAATTTATAAATTAATATTGACACAAATTAATACAGTATTTTATTTAATGTGGACTAATAAGTCATTCTTAGTCTTCCATTTTCAAATTTTCTCCAATTTCGATATCTCCGCCAAATCTTCCCAAATCATATACTCTCTCTGAGCTGTTTCATCAATACAACATTTTTCCAGAAAATCCTCAACACCTCACTCCCAAATTCAAATTCATCATATACATTTATTTTTTTTACAATAAACAATTGATATTTTCGTTTTTAATGGTTTTTCACTGATGGCGTCATCGGCGTTCAAATCGACGACTCGGAGAACGACCTTAGGTGGAAGTCCTGCCGGAGCCGAAGACTCCTCCGGAAACTCCAGTAACAAAGCTCATCGCCGTTCTAGGAGTCTAAGCCGAGTTGCCCACGGTGAGGAGCCTACACACGCTGACTTAGGCTACAATGCCGCTCCACGTGGCAAATTCGTTAATATGACTAGAGGATCAGGAGTTCCTGAAATCAGCCTTGATGATCTCGCTATAGAATTCTTCTCTCAAGAGGAAGAGAGAGAAAGTAGTGACCGTGGAAGGCGTGCCTCGGGGATTGGACATTGGGCGAGCGAAACGGCGTCGTCAAGGAGGCGTGGTAGGTCAGTTTCGAGGCACGGTTCGAAGAGCGTCACTGCTGATCGTTCCCGGAGTAACCTAGCTACGTCAGATGCCAGTTCGAGAAGGAGGAGGTCGATTTCTGCTGTTCGATATCAGATTAGTGATTCGGAGGTGAAACTTCTATATCCTTTTCTTCATTTTTGTCTATTCCAAAACATTGATTAGGTAGTAGGACTGGAGCATACCTCTACAACTGTTTGGAGTTGATTGGTTCAAGCAATTTCCGTGACCTGAGGCTTGCAGCTTATGGATTTATGTAGGTTTTGTTATTCTAAATTGACTACAGAACTTAATAAAACCTTTTTGGGATGAACATTTCAATGTACTTCACCAAAGAGAATGCTAAACTAGGAGCATTTCAACTTTGGAAACTATTTATATGGAAGTCTTTTCACTTTTCTTCCCCCTTTTTAGTGTGTGTGGGGGAAGAGGGACAGAGGGATGAAACTAAATTTAGCTCCAACGGACTATGTAATATACAAATCTTCTTTTACTGATCAAAAGGAAGATAATGTATTATATAAATCTTCTTTTATTGATCAAAAGAAAGAAAATGTAATATACAAATCTTCTCTTACTGATCAAAAGAAAGAAAATGTAATATACAATTCTATAAACAATTAACACACAAAAATACACAAAACCTAATTGATCCTGGCATCAGAAAGTAGACATCTCCTTTTGTTATTAATTTCCAAGCAGGAAGGCTCCTTTTTCACCAAAATTATTTTGATTGAGTACATTCCACCAGTAAGACTAAAATTAATGTCGCTCATGTACATAAATGATAAAGATGGCTTTAGTGAATTCCTTCAATGTATAATTGCCCTGTATAATGAAAGAGAAACCGTGCATGAAAAAAATTTGGTTTATGGGGAAATTTCTCCGAAGGTAATGATTACCAACTTTAATTTTATGTTAGTTTTATCCTAAATCTCAACTGCATACATAACTTAGGATGTTCAAAAATTTGTGAGGGTGACTTCTCAATTTTTTTTTTGTGAGGGTGATGTTTTCTTCCAAAAACTTTGAACTCCTCATAACTTTAGTTAAGAAGTTGGAATCCCAAGTGCTTTGGAAGGTAGAAATAGCAAAATGTAAATAAAAAAATGCTTGAGTTCTAGCAATACATTACCTTTCTGGTGCATCTCTTGAATTGTATCCTGTTATCTTCTGTATTAAAAGTGTTTTTCTTGTTACTAGGTTCAAATCCATTTAGAAAAAAAAAGTTAGGAGATTAATTTTAATTTGTTAAGTCTTAGTGTCCGAGTTTCCCGGTACGTTTGCCGCTGGGAGGTAGCCGGAATAAAAAGAAAGGAGGAAAAAGTGTTTTTCCTCTTGCTCTGTTTATAGTTCTGTTTCTTCTGATGCAAGTGATGTCAGGTGAATCAATGACTCAGCGTTTGGCTAAGGAAGAACCAAACAAACCAAATATCTTGGTCTCATAACCCACTAACGCATGATTAGAAATGATAATTGACTTTGAGAAAATAAAGGAAAGCACTTAACAACTAAACCAATAAATTTGTTCTACGAAGCTACGTATCTTCCAATTTACTCAGTCCTACTACCAGTCAAGTTTTGAATCATTCTTCAACAAAATCCAGTGGTTTTAACTTTTAAGTATTGAAATTGTATTGCATTTATATACACTATCGCATAGAGTGGTATTACTCTCCAATTGAATTGAAAGAGAATAAAGTTGAAACTATATGTGCTGTGTAACATTCCCAGTTTTTCATCTTATACTGCAGACTTATAACAAATTTCCTTGGCTTTAAGAGTTGTATTAGTTGATGATCCATCTTTAATAGTTTCAGTTCTTACATTTCAAGGTTTCGGTTAGGACAAGCTGACTCTGACACAATTAGTTATGTGATAAAGCTCACCTCGAACTTTAATGTCCTAGTTCTTTCTTTTCTTTTATTAAGAAAAAGGTCCTTATGTTTAAACTGTGACGGGACATACTGCAATAGCTTATGATCATTTCAATACTGATTGAAAACACACTCGAACGAGATGCAACTTATGAGACACCTACATGTTATATGGGTGTATGTCCAGAAAGCTTTGGGTTGTTTTAAGCTATGTTGCTTGGACTCTTCAAAAATATCGACGGGTGTTTGGAGAATCCGACACGGGTGCGGCAACATTTTTGGAGAGTCCGAGTAACATAGGTCAACATAGGTTTTATGTTTTAATTGTTGACGAGTTCTTAAAGATCACTGTTTAAAACGAAGAAATAAGAGAACCAAATGTATAAGCAAAAAGAAAAATGTATAGTGGCGACTGGCGACACTTTTAATCAACAATGTTTCTTATTGTATGACAGAGTGATGCAGATCATTATCGAAATTCCAGCAGCCAAATTGACACCAAGAAGAATCAGAGCAACAGAATTAGTGACTTTCCTTCATCACTGAAGCCAACAGCTGTAAATAATGCACAATTAAGGAGGTCTTTTAGCCAAAAGGACATGCCACTGTTACATGATGGTTACTCTGTAAGCTGAAACAATTTATATTTGCTTCTCTTTGAGTTGTAGGGAGTTTATTGGGTTAATGTATTATCTCTCACAAAAAAGTGCAGTTGTTCTCCCCCTTTGTTCTCATAATGCTCTGTTTTTTTGTGCCACTACATGCCTTCTTGTAATGTTACTAATTTATGCACTTCTTCATTCATACTAGAGTCACTCTTCTGCCTTGACTGACGATGACACAAAGGATGCTCTGACCTGTAAAAATGTAGTCGAGAAAACCATTCGAGCAGTTTATGCACAGAAAAAGGTTTACTTTGTTTTATTTTTAGTAAGATCTTACATTATAAAGGGTTTTACTTTGTTTATCTGTCGAAGTAGCGCGCACTGACTTTTTCTTATGCCTTATCCATTTTTTCTTTCTCTCAATATATTATTGTCCTCCAGGGTGAGCATCCAAATGGGGATGTTTTGAATGGTGAGCTGTACGAAGCAATGCGAAAAGAACTCAGGCATGCTGTTGAAGAAATCAAAACTGAACTGGAACAAGTGTGTAATTTATTTGTTCTATGATATTAAATAAAATTACTTCCGCACTATTAATGACCTTGCTTTCTATTTCATGTCGACTCATGCAGACCATGGGGAAGAAAACTAGTGGCTCCAAGACAGGTCATGTGACCAGAAAGAATTATGTAACAAAATTGGAGCCGGTAAGTTTACTCGATGATTACATTTTCCCATCTTGTTGCAAACGGGTTCGAAGTCTTCTTTGGCACTCACTATGTTATACGGTCTTTCTTCCAGTCTAAAATTTTGCCTCCTTTTGTACACTGGTTATTCTTCTTTGGAAATCACTATGATATGCTTGATGAATTCTGCAGGAAGACCAAAGAGATAGGGATCGGCGGATTGTCAAAGATCCTCTTCCTGATTCAAAAAATTCTGCTGCTGGGCAGAAACAACCACGTAGAAAGGTCTCTCCTTTTTTAGTTGAACGATCAGTTTTCGGCTTTCTTGATTAGCTATTATTCACCTTTGTAATAGATCCTTTATTAATAGATTTTTACAACTTCCCAGAGAAGCAATGATAGAAACAGGACATCAAAACAACTGAATGAGGAGGCAGAGAAGTTTTTTGAGGATTTCATTGCAAATATAGAAGATACAGATTTTTCTTCGTTTGATGGAGAAAGAAGTGATGCAAGTTCTACATTAGGAGGAATAGCAAAGCCAAGGGATAGTATTACTTATGGGGAAGCAGTTAACAAAAGTCCAGCAGGATCTAATTGTCATCCTGTTGGAACCGATGGGGTTATATTTCCCTGGTTGCAGTGGGAGACAAGCAATGATGGTTCTTTCACTCCCAAGAATGAAGTGCAAACTCCTGTTAGTAGGATGTCAATATGTGATTTAGGACAGGTAAATAATACTTTGTTTATCTCCTAATAGAATTAAATTTTGTATGCTTGTGTTGTGACATCTCCATTATTATCTTATTCTTCAATTTTATTAATACTGTTGTTTCTTTTACTTTGGTTATTTTACTATTTTTGCTGTCAACATTTTCTTTTCTTTAGTATTTTCATCATAGTTTTTTTACTCTTGTTTTTTTCTTCAAACCTGTTCTGAAAACACTTTTCTTGAGCGAAGGGGCTATAGGAAACAACCTCTCTAGCTTACACAAGGTAGGGGTAAGGTTTGCGTATACCTACCCTCCCCAGACCCCACTTATGTGTTCACACGGGGTAAGTTATTTGTGTTGTACCATCTAACCAAAATTAGGCGCTGCCTTTGGTATGACAGGATATCAAGTTTGCTCTTGATTGGATACATCTTGCATTATATTTGTTCGGTTTATTAACTAGGTTTAACTATGGTTGCTAGATGATTGGATATCTTTTACGGGAATTAATTTCTTTCGTTGGCTTTAAGTGGTCAAACTAGGAGGATGTTGGCTCACCCTGGTCCGGTGAGGAAGTACCGTTATTTTGTCTATTTTGAGGTTTATTTTGCTTCCACTTCTTCATAGAGAAGACCTTGGGAGCCTCTCCATGCAAAAAATACTAGTCATTAAACGAATTCCTTTATTTAACACAAATTGCTTGAAGTTGCTTTTCCCGTCGTGCCATTAATTTTGCGTTTTCATGTTCACGTTTACATCTCTAGTAGTAGTAAATCTCATTCTCTTCCCTTATTATGACATCTATCGTAACTTGGCCCCAATTTTCTTTCTTGTAGGAGATCACCTCCCTTCAGAATGATACTAGTTATTCCATCAGCAGCCATGGGAGTTGGAGCCCAGCGATTCTGCAGAGTCAGCAGAAGAATAGAACAATCTATACGATTGAAGATGGTGGAAACATATCCGGAGAACTTGAAAGTTGCCAAAGTTCAGGATTTGATATGGCTGAATATAACAAGCTTAAACGAAATGAAGAGCTGTTGTTTGAAAGGTACAGAGAACGGAATAGAATTAGTTCAGGTGGTCTTTTACTTTGTAGTCATATAGGCATATAACTTACTCTAGTTATTTAGTATGCGTACCAAAATCTTACACATAGTCAATCTTGGAAGTTGGAACACACAACATCTTTGATTTTGGTTGGTAAGGTAATGATTTGGACACGCGAAGTCACCAACCATGAGCATCCTATCGTTTATTTTCCTTGCAATTGTGGAAGTGTATCCTTCCGGGTTCATTTTTTCTGATCGATGCTTGTGTATGACGGACAAATTCAAAAAAAAATCATCCACATACAGTCTGACCTCTTATTAAGCAGCGTATTGTAAAAGTTGTCATTCAGAAGTATCAAATGGTCCTTAAAAACAACTTATTATTCAACTTCATATGAATGTATATCATACTTCAAAGTCTTGCCCAATCAGTTAAAATACGAAGAAAAAAAAACTTCATCTCATCCGGATCTGAAAGCAAAGATATCCACCGAACGAGCTAATTCTTTAGAAAGAAAAAATTAAGTCTGAGGAACGTATTGTTCTTTAACAGTCTTAACTGAAAATTCCAATAATAAACAAACGAGCAAGCCACATTTAGTTCCTTGACAATGCCATTACTAATATTCAAGTTAGAAGCAAGACCACATTGCTATATGCTCTTGGTCTTGTTCCTCTGTTATCACTTTGTGCCTACATATTAAAAGTTTAACCAATATAATTACTGTGAAATAGAAGTGTACTTTGTGTGCCTCCCAGTTAACTAATGCTTCATGAGGTGTGGTACTAACCTCAACCATGATATCCAGTACCATGATATGTTTCTCAACAACTACATTATCTAGAACACACTTTTAATAGTTGATTATATTCTCAACACGCTCCCTCACGTGCTGGCCAGATTTTTTTTCATGGTCCAAGCACGTGGAAGCGGTGAAGTTCGATCCCAGGACCTTTGGCCTGCTTTGATACCATATTGAAGTGTGTGACCATCTGATCTAAAAGCTTAAGCTGTTAGATAGAACACACTTTTAATATTTGATTATATTCTCAACAAGGAATAAACAAGAAATGTAAAAGTCAAGTAACTGATCATTGGGGAAAGTACATCAAGCCTTTCCTTTTCAGACTACATTTTCAAGATATCATTGATTAAACACTTAAAACTCACAGAGAAATTGCATCAACACAAACACGGCAAGGGATTTGTTGCCTATCTGAAATCAATGGAAATCGTCGAGTCATACATATTAGTTTAATGGATTAACTGACATTTTATATTGAATCAAAAGAAACATCGCATACCTTTTTTATTTTGGTATTGAATCGAAACTTTAAGCAATCTTGTATAACAGAGTCGAGATGATGGTGAAGGTGTCTTGAGAACACTTTGAGGTTCATTGCTTCTTAACTTAAGTAACTAAGTAAATATCCATTTGGAAATATATTTGGTGATATGATTTCTTAGTTATCTATTAGTCTGAATCAAATCAGATACAAATGTACAAATGCAACCTAGTCTACGGAATAATGCAATGTGCATAAGCATTAATCTTCATTGATGCAAAGTCGCTTAACATAATTGGCAAAATAATCACATGTAATGTGTAATAACCAGGATTATAAGTTGTGGCAAGTCGCTGAGATACTTGATCATAAATAATCATATATGTATCTTTAAATCGAAGCTATTTTAAATAACCGCCAAATATCAATCAAATTTCCACTAAGAACAATAGTCTGAGATGGAGTATTAAATTAAATACTAATACAACAATAAAACTAATATATAGTCTGACATATAAAATATCGTCTAACAAATACTAAAAATCTTTTGTGACGAGGACCCTATAATCAAGAATAGAACTTGTAACCCTTGGCTTGCAGTATGATCTGCCTCAAAGCACCAATGGGAGCTAAAATCATAAGAAGAACACCAAGTATGATGCATATCTGCGTAAAAAACCGAAGACACGTAACAGTATTAGCAATACAACCAATAAAGTTTACCAATTTCTCAAAGAAGTTTGCAAGTTTTTGTAACATACCCAATTCGTGAACCAAGACAACCCAAATCGTTTAGGTTTTTTGATGGCTAGCCACATGATACAAGGAAGCTGCAACGACAGAGAAATAAGGAATGTCAATATTTGATTCTGTAGCCCGTCACAAATATTTTTGTAGTTATATAACATTTTTACATGAGATATAAATAACACGAAATCCTTGGCTTACAAAGTAGGTAGTAGGAGCAAATGCAAATCCTCCGAAGAAACTAAGTAGGCCACCAAAGAATGGGAATGTTACAGCAAGGAACATTGTTAGGGCTGCACAACACATAAATAAGAAAAACATAAGTGATGGCTTTATTGAGCAAATTAATCTAACATAAAAAAGTGGAATAACGGTGACGTACCAACATAACTAGTCCGAACAATTAGTCGTAGCTTTTTAGTTGGACTGAAGTTCCTTTGCTTCACCAAGTAAGATTCGATCATGTCAAACACACCCATAGCAAACACCTAAAAACATCAAGCAAACAAAGCCTCAGATTTGAGCTAAAAAGACTTCTGGTAAAGGGCGATTCTTCTTTTAGTGTCCCTACATTGTGCGAGTGTCCTAATTAATCAGACCAATGAATTTCAAATATCGAATGATTTAAAAAAACAAGGGTAATTAATGAAAATTGACCTGATAGCTTCCAATAACATGAATGACGACGAAGGCATTAGCCATGATAATAAGCCAAGCAGGTTTCTCTAGGGAGATCAAGATGTTGTCCTGCACACTATTTCCAAAAACAGCATAGCCAACAAAAGCCACAGGGAAGTAACACATGGCCACGACGGCGTAAGCAATAATGACTCCTTTCCACATGGGTTTCTTGGACGGTTTTTCAGGAGTTGAAGGCATAGTGGCCTGAATTTCCAACACCACATTGTGGCCAGCAAATGCAAAAGCAACATCCCCCAAAGCACTCAAGAAACCAAACATTCTTCCTACACTTGTTGAAGCCCTTGGACTGTAATCAACGCCGGGAGCTATTCCTTTGTGTACTGATGCTCCCCAACCTATGGTTGAATAACTGCACAATGAAAAAAAATAATTAATTTCTATTAATAAACCTGCTAAAGCACCAAACTATATGTGTTTTTAGATCTTGCATTGAGAAATCTCCTTTATCATAATCTGTTTGTGTAAAAATTCGTTTACTACTAGATTTCTTGTAGGAATAAATTGTTATTCTTTTCCTCAATTGTCAAGTGAATAAACGTTAAACTTAAATTATATGTTTATGTATACTGAAAGTGTAAAATTCTTATACTGTCATGGTAATCTTCCTTATTTTTCAGACTACCAATCTCACTTTTTATGAACAATTGCATTAGTTAGACGACCTAATAGTATAGTAAGTATAGTGAAACTGAAAAAGAAAAAGTGAACCTGAGAGACATGGCAGCAGCAAGGAAGGAGACTAAAGCGATGGAGTTGAAATTGGGACAAAATGAAAGGAAGAATTGAACACCACTGAACATCATGATGAAATAGGTGGTCTTCAAAGGCCGGCAACCTGGACAAGCGGTCTCATAAATCTTCCGAAGAGAATTGCCACCGGTGACCATGTACACTATGTTCACTCCAATTTCCACCATGAGCTGCTGAGGAACCACAATCCACAGCCCAAGCTTTTCCCCAAAAGCCTCCTGGCCCAACTCATGGTATCTGTCAAATCTTTTACCCGGCACCATCTCATGCATCTCCACCATTTGCCATAAGGTGTATAGTGTTATCACCCATGATAGTACCATTATTGTGGCTCCAGCACCCCTATTATAATATTATATATACCAAATTAATACGCCACCTTGAAAAAATATTTATGTAGCAATTCAAAAGTAGTAATAAGCAGCAGAACACTTCATGCTAAAGAAGAACATACACAAGGAAAGAAAGGTGCATCTTGATTCAAAGTATTTGCGCGTCTACTGTTTAGGGTGTATTTTATGATAGATATTGCTACTTAATTGGTAATACACAACGCCAGATATAAAGTATACTCTATAATGTAAAAAATATTGACATGCACTTGGAAGAATCATATTAGTAAACAAGCTACACTAAATTTATATGCATCTGCTTGATAAATACACTGTTAGTGTTAAAAATATCGATATGCACTTGGAAGAATCAGATCAATAAATTAAACAAGCTATACTTAATTTATATGAATCTAATGATCATATATCGAGCAGCCAAGTAGTAAGTACCACAGATAATCAGATTAGTAAACAGGCTGGTAAATATATACAAGTGTCAAAACGATGATATGTTCAATTTTATCTGCCACGCCAAATCAAATAGTACTATTACATCTATATGTATGTTTTCCCATTATTACAAACAAACAAAAAAGAGGCTAGTAACCCTTTCATGGAAAAGGAACAACTTGAGCGCTCTCTAAAATTCAGAGTATATATAGCTATATTACCTATATAACTGAATCGAAAATAATAAATTAAGTTGAACACAAATTTTTTTTTGAGCCAAAGGTCTATCGGAAACAAAAGTAGTGTGTAAGTTAAATATCTATATGATCATGACCTATAGACATAAATAGTAAAAAAGTAGTAAAGACATGTAACGTACCAGCCCAACTGAGACATGGCATAAGGGAGGCCAAGAACACCAGCACCAACCATAGCCGTGACATTGTGAAAAGCGGAATAATACCACTTTGCATTCCTTGATGATGTGATAGGTAGCCAATCGTTAATACTATTTTTATTGCTTCCTTCCTCAGGCGATGATCCTCTCTTCGTTTTTTCCATGATTTATCTAAATCTTTTCCTTTTGTTTTCTTTTTCTCAATCTCAATTGTCTGAATACTTAATTGTTAGACGGTTGAGTAAAACATGTTGTTCTCATGAATATATATATATATATATATATATATATATATATAAGTTAGAGCGTGTGACCCTCTTCGTTTATAATAAGGAAAAACAGTTTGTTTCGTTTTATAATTTGTGTTGCTGTTTTATTGTTAGAAGATATTAAACGTTGTTCGAATTCTATCCAAACTCTGCCGCTTTCATTACTTTTGGGTTCAACATATAATCTGCTCATACTCGGACAGGGACAGGGATACTAAATATAATATCTTTATTATTTTTTGCCTAAAATTAGTTGCTTCATGCAAATAATTACGGTTAGTCTTAACTAAGTAACACACTTAATGGAAAATCCATATTTAAATAAAAATAAGATCAGTAATTTTCTATGTATATTATTTAAGATAAAAATTTTGAGACGTATATTGGCGGCAATTAGTAAGAATTTCGGAGACATTGTCATGTCAAGTTTGTCTTAGTCACACCAACTTTTTTTGTAGTCCCTTGTTTTAGTTTTCTTGTAAAAATTCTTTTAATCCATTTAGTATTAATTTAAAAATTGTTATATACTAATTTGCGCTTTTTAACATATTGTTTATGAATTTTGCAAACATCTTTTCTAAAAAATCCTTTAGAAGTTTAACCATGATCATAACATATTGGAGTCAATTCCTCAAATGGTCATTGAACTCGTAGAAAAATCTCACTAAAATAACTTTTGAATTTTTTTGTACAGTAAGATCATTAAACTATGTATATATCCCAAAAAAGTAAAACAATGCATTCTTGGACATAAGACCCCTTAACCCATTTTAAAATTATAAAATCCATTTAAATATTTCTATTTTATGTTCAAAATGTGAAATATATTAATTCAGACAAAAAAATCAAAATATTGCAAAATTGTGTTTAAAGTAGACAATAAAATGACAGTTGAATGGTAGTAAAACTAAGCACGGTGCTTAATTATAGATTTTTTAACTGGTTGTTAATCGTTTACTTTTACCTGATATATAAAATTTTTGATTATCAAAAATAATATTTTCTACTTTTACTTTCTTATAGCTTAAAATAATACGTTGAATATTTCTATTTATTATTAAAACATGAAAAATATTAATTTGAACAAGAATGAAGTATCGAAAAGTTATTTTTAGATAATGAATTTTATAATTTAAAATGGGTTAGGAGGTCTTATGTCCAAATATAGATTGTTTTACTTTATTGGAAATAAGGACGTAATTTGATAATATTATTGTCCAAAAATATAGAAAAATCACTTTAGCGAAACTTTTTAACAAGTTCCATGATCATTTGAGGAATTGACACTAAATTAAAGAACTCCGGACCCTTGTGGTCCGGCCTTTTTTCAAACTCTGCGTATAACGGAAACTTAGTGCACCGGACTGTTCTTTTTTTTTATATACTAAATTAAAGAACTCGAGATTTGACGCATTGGAAACCCACACGAATTAGTACAGAACTAAGTATGTCATCTGTTTCCAAGGAAAATATGGTGGGATTATTACAACACTAACATAGTTGATTTTAATTTCTATAGTTTTATTTGAATTAAAATAGGATGCAGAGTGAATTTACCCCGAAAAGTTAGCTGTCTATAATTTATTTTCATTAGAGATGGCAGACGAGGCGGATATGTAACAGTGAAAATCTTAAACGGATGAGCGAGGAGGGTCAAATCAATAGTTTTCATTGTCATATTTTTTCACCTTTCCAATGTTTTCTTTCGTAGTTTAAACTATCAATGGGACGATGCATCAGTAATTTGTTGATTTTACGCAAACTTAGCCACCAAAGCAAATTGTAATCCCTCATGGCAGAGAACTCGTTAAACTCTTTTGATGTCCACTGGAT